>VXAL01010980.1:409424-608825 GCA_013399475.1 Chauna torquata | reverse complement strand
TCCATGGCAAGTAGCGCCCCGCCGCGGGGCCCGGGAGCGGGCGAGGCGGGGGTCGGGGCGGCTTCGGTAGGCCTCCCGACACAGCCCCGGTGCTGCGGGGGCCGCCGGCTGAAGCCGCGCTCCCGCACCTCGGTCCCCGCTGCAGTGAGAGCAAGGCCGCCGCTGCGGGGAGCTCTGCGGTCGCGGGGGTCTCCAGGTCGCTGAAGCCCGGTTTCCTTAAGCTCACCGCATGGCCCCGGCCCTCTCGCTGAGGACTGCCGGCTGCGCCAGGGGAAGCTTGCTCAGCCCCGGCCTTCTTGGCACCCTAACAGACGGAAGGCTTGAGGCCGTTGGTCCTCTTCTTTCAGCTTCAGGGCTGGACAATTGCCCAGCGAGTAAACCAGAGGATCCGGGTGTAGAACGCCAAGTGGTTGCAACCACAGCACCAACGACCACAGAACTGCATTTTCAGCAGCCGTTGCTGTTCTTTGGCCAGGTGCTCTAGATTGCTGACACTCGGTATTAGTAAGATATCATGCTTGCCTTCAAGCACCAAGTAGATTTTTTTTTAAAGTAATTTGACTTCTGATTGCCCCAGATCACGGGAATTGTCCTCTGAGAACAACAACCAAAAAAAAGAAAACCCACTTCTTTACAAATTCTTGCAGGAGCAAGCCCTTAAATACCTCTTTATAGGGCGTGTAGTAAACAGAAGATTACTTCACACAATACTCGAAGTTACCAATTCTGCTTAATTTCTTCTCCCTCTTCCTAAAAATAAATACTTCTCTTAAATCCAGAACAAAGTAAACAAACAAAATCCTGAAATCTTCTGTGATGAGAAGCAGAAAATACTCTCACACATTGTTCATCAACAAACTCTTTGCGAGCTCCAGTTTTCATGGAGTTGTCATTTCTACAATGTATAAATAGTCTGCATAAGCCATGTTAAATTGTCACTTGGGCACAATTTAATTACCTTCCAATTTGCTTTCTCTGATATGGGGAGATGGCCAAGCGTCCAATCTGTTAATCATCTGCTGGCTTTTTGATACTCAGATGAGAAGGCTATCTAAAAAGGCGGAATGCAAAAGGTATTAAGCAAGACAGACTTTCAGTCATAGAAGTCATAGAGGTTACTTGGCAGCTTTTAATATGTAATGACAACAAAGCTATCTTTCAGGTGAGAGCTCGCAGAGAAATATATTCAGTTCACAAAGCAATGCCATTATTCCTGAAAGTAACACTTTTCTGGTGTGCTGCCTTTGTGGATTGTTATGCATGGGACTGTTACTAGCATTTTTGAATGTGACTCACGATATTCTAAAGTAAAGGCACTTCTATATACAATTCAGCCACTATTTTGGCTAATGCACTTTGCCACCAGCATTGCCAAGGCATTTAATGATACCACTTTCAACACACTTGTATGCTGGTGCATCACCTAAATGTTGCACCTGGGCAATCCAGCTTACGCAAAGAGAATGAGGAAAGTCCTCTTAGGAATTCCTCTTTGGAAGAAAGTTTACTTTCAAGCCTTAAGGGAAAATGCGTTCAGTCCTTCACTGCAAGCCTGCACAAAATGGCTGGATAGGAAATTGAACACAAAAAGTTGAGTCCTTAACTTTTCAGACTTGAGTTGCAATCAAACCAGCTATACACACATAGGAGAAGAAATGCCTTTCCCTGGGCGGGATTCCCACAGACCAACCATTGTCTGGCCACAACGCAGACTGCCAAGGCTATTTATAACTTCCCCATCCAGAACCGGTGGGGGCAAAGAGCCATTTCTTTGCTTCGTGTACAACTATGGCACAAGAGTTTGAAAAATATTTGCACTACAGCTGGTTGGTGTCACACCCAAAACAATCGCTTCTCGTACTCTGTTCAGATTCTTGGTCATTGCACTGTCAAAGGTTATCCATTATTCAGATTGGGAAGCAAATGAGAGAAGCAGAAATCTTGAAAACTTTATTAGGCCGAATGATTCTCAAGAGTCTGATCCATTGGCAAAAAATACCTTTTCCTTCAGCCATTTCTGGTCAGACTGGATCTAGTACGTTCTGAGGACAGATCACCAAAACAGGACCTTCACTGCATCAGGGAAAGTTCATGGCAAAGCGTAGGAGGAGAGTCACCGCATGTCAGGAGAGTAATTTGCAAATGATTTCAGTCCATCTAGCACAGCGCCGACAGCACCACAGACTGCACAGGCGAGCTAAGCCCAGCTTGATGGAGACGTAAATACTGTTATGAAACTCCATTTTGACAGGGGAATTCGGCATCTGTGTGCGGCTGAAAAAGTGCTATCTGCAAGACCAAACCCTTGGTCCCGAGGAATGCAGAGGAATGCTTTGAAGGGATGGTGAGCAATTTGTTCACTGATAACTGGCTCCAAGCTGATCATTTCCAAGGCTTACGTAGCAGACTCATCTTAGAGAATATGTGTTATCTTATCTGTGGAGACATGCAGCAGGTACACACGTAGTTCTGCATCTCTAGCTGTATTTTAACTTTTTCATTCAAGGTGAGCTACAGCTGTGGAACAAAGGGGCACCCTCTGCATGGTCCGAGCCGGCCAGCCTCCCTTAGGCAAGGAGGCCGTAAGTGGCTCGGCACGCTCAGCTCGGGGAAAAGAGCCGCGCTGAATTTAGTGCAGCCACACTCACAAATGACAGATGGGAGTTTGGCGCGCAAAGGCATGCTGTTATCAGTAGGATTTTGCACAGGAATGACATCATAAGGGAAAAAAAATCTTTGCAAGGTCAGGCCCCTGACTGGTGCGTGGTACATTTCAAAGTCTAATAAAACTAATAGGCTGGTGCAGTCGAAGGTCAGTATATAAGTAGCACAGATAGAACCCTCACTCCCTTGAGAAGAGGCAGGGGCAGGAATTACAGAGCATTTAGGCATGTTATTGTTGGGTCACTGTGCTAAGGGTTATTGCCTCGCTGCCTGATGTGTGCAGGGCTGTGTGAAGCCATTGGGATCACTGAGTAACTCTCTTTTCCTCTCTGGGGAGGGGACAAAAATAAGAGATCTGAGCGATGCGACTGAACAGTTAGAAAAGGGCGAGAACCTTGCTTCCAAGGTCACCCTCTGTGAGCATCCACCACTCTTCAGCCATTTCCTACAAACCAGAGGAAGAACTGCACGGTGTCACAGAGCTCTGCCGAGCATGGTCACAGCCAGGAGTTGCATCTTCAGTGTCGCGGTGTCATCACAGCTTAACACAAGCATTTCTGCAAAAGCTGAAGGCTGTGTGAGGTTTCATTGCTACGTGCATTTGAATTCTTTCACTGGCTTGTGTCTTCTCACTTTTCTAAAGTAGAGGGCTCCAGCTGCACGCTACCTGAGCACGTTCAGCATCACTTTTTCTTTGGCCTTCATGTAACTTTTCTTACGAATCCTAAGGAGTGCTCTGAAACCCATGAGTTTCATTTTGATTAACTGGGATTGGATGTACTTGCCTTAGGCTGGTAACTCTTCCCACAAGGGCACAGTCTTTCAGAAGACTTGGACCTAGATTATCACATTTGCACCCCGAGCTAAATCTGCATTGAGGGAACTACTGTGATAGAATAACAGTCCTCTTGGTAGAGTACCCAAGGATATACCAAGAAGATGGGTACATGTGCCACATCTTCTGGTCCTGTTGTGTTCTTGAGCTGAAGTGAGCTCTTGGAATCACAAAACAAAATTGGAAGTCATTAAATGATTTATAATATTCTTAGCAATATTTCAGCTGAATCTATCTCTTGGGAAGCCAAAATTATTGGATGATTTTCAGAAAGAATTAGGCATTTTGGGGACTCAGCTTCAGATTCTTGTTTTGCAAGAAGTGCTGAGTTTCGGTCTTTCTCACTTTTGTTCCTTTCTCTTTAGCCCACCCTTTCCTCCAGAGAGTCCTGTACTTTTGGATTGCCATTTCTTCCAGTCCCTATTTCTGGCTCCAAAGAAATCAACGTAACTTCAAAAGTAGGACCCCCTCCTCATGGTGAATGAGGGGGATAAAGCTGATAATTAAGCAAGCAGCTGATAAAGCTGATACTCTCGGCTCACACAAACAGATTCAGATAGGGCTGCTGATTTTATTCATCCGCAGAAAAGAAAGTCTCTGGGGCTGAAATCCTGGCTCTGCTGAAGTTGGGGAAATTTTACTATTCACTGGGTCCGGTTTCCTTCACTGCATTGCTTCTTTATCCCTCTGTGCTGTTCAGCTCTTTTTCTGCTTCTCAATTCTCCATTCAGCTTTGAGCCTTTTACCCAGTGGGAAAACTGTCAGTAGCGAGAAGGCTGTGAAAGAGAGAGCTGCTATTCAGCCTGAATGCTTGCAGTCTTCTTCAGAACAAGGCATGTTTACTCAGCCTTTCAACAACACTTGAGGAATAAATACCCACTCATTTAACTAGCTGCTCACCCGCTCTCACTCCTGGAGCTGGGAACAGTTTGATAAGAGTCAATGTGCATCGAAATAACAAATCTGATAGCCACAGAAGAGTTATTTTGACAGCTGAGCTCCACCAGAAAATCTACAGGTGGGACAAGGGACCGATAAAACCCTGTGTCGTCCCACTAGGATGTCTGAGATGCCCTACCTGCTAGTGCCTGATGCTGGCTTTGTACAGCTTTTCTATGCAAACATCTTTTAAAAAATACTCCACAGTAGTTGTATTCTACACATTACATTTTGCCCTGGAGCACTCAGGAAAATCCCGTGACGACAACTGCCAATTATCCCGCAAAACCTACTTGATCACTCAAAGGTACCCGTTCATCAAGTGCACAAACACAGAAAGTAAGAAAATGACAAACCTTGGGGATCAACAGTGGCTGACAAATAATGAGCCCCTCCGAGGACTTGTGCAGCAACAAACAGATAAGCTGGATTGCTGAAAGTGGAGCTTGCCTAATGGGCTCGATCTGTGTATGGTTTTAAAGCAGTTGAAAGATAAACAAACCCTTAACATGTAAAGCAAGGGCTGTAGGATGTGGCCACCGATTTCAAGCAAGTCACCTCAGGCATTAATTTATTTGGTTTAAAAGCAAAGTGTTCCCCCTCCCCTCAACCTCCCCTTAGCACTGAACGAAGCCAAGGTAAGTGTGTTGTCAGCTTCCCACCTTCTCAACTATGTATGTGGTGGAGCCTGGGTTAATTGCTGTGATAACATTTCTTGTTCTCCTTTAAGCCAGTTCAGCTTCGTGCTTTCTTTCTCTTGTTATCTTTCAGAGCATGCTCCTAGAACTATCATCTATCATGAAAAAGTAATGACATTCTGAGGACAAGAGATAAACTAAGGGATTGAGCAAAAACCACCTTCGGCAGAAAGATAAAAAGCTGATTATCTGTTACTGTCTTCCTCTCCCTCCACTTATAATGCTAAATTCATAATACAGTTTAAGAAAGCCAGCACTCGTTTTATTCCTCAATTTTATGCCAGTTCCAACAGTACTGTACTCTGATTGCTGCTGTTCATGAGTAGCTTGTGCCACGACTCAAGATTTTTCTCACGCAGACTAAGCTGGAGCTGGTCAGCCTGTCGTGCTGCTGCAGAAATAGCCTCGTGTCTTTGGGCGAGCGTTTCGGGATGCACAACTTGTTGTACATGCCAGTGGTGTTTATATCTGCAACCAGCCTGATACATAGACCTTAGAGGTAGCGGAAGGCCCAAGACGCCTACAAGAAAGGTTTAGTTTGATTTTAAAGTAACCTGGAAGGCTATGTGGCCTATATCTCCCCAGGCTTCAGCAGCCAATGAATAAAAGATGGACCAAACACACAAGGAATCTGAAGGGGCAGGGAATTTAACAGAGATAAAATCCCAGCTGAAGAATGTTCTACTGCTTGTCTGCCCGTGCTAACCTAATCCTCAAACTCTGCTAGAGACTTTCCATGCTCATGTAGCCTCTTTGTAGCTAATACCTCTGGCTTCAGAACTGAAACTAAGTAAAGCTGGACAATTTATTTCAAGTGCAAAACATCTGTGCTTTTCTTCAGTTTGCTCTTCAAGGAGAACTGCAAGGCATCAGCTCAGGATCATGAAAATCTTTATCTCTTTGCTGTCTCATTAGTTCATATAGATTAATTGAAGGACAAGCAAAAGCAAAAAGATCTCATTTTGAGTTTGCTAAACTAGACTTGCTCTGGAAGGTTAGATTTCTGGGTTATAAGCAGCCCAGGAAAGCACTCCTTCCAGTTGTGTATCCAGAAAATAAAGCACTTCGGCTATCCACAAGCCTGTTTCTGGCCACATGCTCTGGGCTGCTTTTATTTGTCAAGTTTCTCACACGTGCTAGTCACTTCAACAGCAAGAACAAGCTTGTTTGCTCTGCCAGTTTCCTGAATCATAAAAGTCCTCTATGACTTGACAACTCTCAGAGAAGCAGAACAGTAGGAAAAAAGAAAAAAAGGAAAAAAAAAAAAAGAATCAAGCATAAGGATTGCTTGAGATTGCAGTGTTTTTTTTCCAGCATGCATGACTTAGGATCATATGCTGCCTCACTACGGCCTCATTGACCGTTTGCCTGTCATTTGTTTAGCGTTTTAAAGCAAAAAAAGGAAAATGCTTAAGATGGTCGCCATTCAGTGCCAGCAACAACTGATCAGGGATGGAGAAAGTTTTGCTACAGTACGTGCTCTACTGCCAGGCTATGAGGAGATGCAGTATCCACTGCATCTTGACAGATTTGAAAGGGTGGGAAGCTTTCTTCGTATGTGCTCAACAGGAAGATTCGGAAAACTGGGGAACTCTGCAAAGGGATATTTCTGCTTTTCCTCTGTGAGTTTTCAGGTCGAAAAACCACGGGCAACATTGACAACTGCTGACGCAGGAAGACGCAGTTTACATCCCTCAGGGCAATGGCCCAGCGAGCACACGCAACCTGGGGCGTGATAAAAAGCCCGGGGACCTCCCTCTAGCAGCCTCCCGCTCCCACAGGGCACCCCAGCAGGCACAGGGCGGCGAGGCCAGCCTGTCATGCTCCCCTGCCCAGCCCTTCTCCTGCCAAGCTCTGGAGCAGGTGCTCAGGCTGCATCCAATCCCATGCGACAGGCAGAGAGCAAACGTCCCCTGCTAGGTGGTACTGGCACCCACGGCTGTTACCATTTCTTCTTTCCTTTCTGGATTTTCTGCAGTTTGAGTGATGGTAATGGTCAATGGCACAAGTTTCTGCCTCAGAAAGGAACATTCGGGCTACACGCAGAAATTCTCAGCTTCTGTTGTTGTTGTTGTTGTTGTTACTTCTACAGAAACCTCTTTGAATTTATCTCAGGTTTTCTGTAAAGGGAAAATAAACCCCAGCCTCTCTCCTTGCCTCCCTGTATGTACACTGACACTTTACAAGACCAAAACAAAGACTTAGCAGAATTGCCTTAAGTCAGGCACTAGGGGAATGGGTATAGATACCGCATATTTGATCTTCCAAACCAACATATTTCATCTCTGCAATGAAATACCCTCGGCTATTCCTGCAGCACATCAAAGATAACCGGATCCCTAGATCAAAGACGACTAGTGAATTAGAAATGCGACCACGTGAGTGGAGGTCTTGTCATCAGGCCAGAGATTCACCAGGCAGCACCAGCCATGTCCAACCCACCCCCCCGAATCTCAGCTACAACCCCACGTTAACCAAGGATTGCAACATCAATTTCAGAGTCAAGATAAGCTGATTTACAATACATAATGATATGTCTTTATTTCATCAACAGAAATGGTGTCTAGACAAAATTCAGTTAACACTAGCAATTCAAATGAATGAAGAGAGTCGGGTGTTTTTTTTTTTCATTTTTGTTTTTTGCACAATACTGTATTTACAATGAGTAAATGACGTTTTAAATTCATTAGTTCATAGCAATGCTTTCTTCCAAAAAGGTAAAAATTCTTAGTAACAGAGAGTAAGCATCAACAGCCACCTCATTTATTTATACAATAAAAATCACAAGAAACCACAGTCACCTAGAAAAAAAATAAAGACAAGCTTAAGAACTAGTACAATAAAATGATGCATTGAATTAAGTTACATTAATCGCATAGAATTTGTGTAAAAAGTATGTAGAAAAAACACCTGATGTAACCTGTTACAGTCATTGACCAGTTATGAGAGGTACAGAGGGTTATACAGGTAGATATGTGTGAAAACTGTCCATACTGTTTGACCTGGGGAGGAAGAGAAGAGGGGTTGCACCCCCTTGCATACACTGATAAAACCCTGTTTTGAATATGGCCTCTGAAGTTTGTAAGGCATATATAAGAGGTGCACTTGTAACCAACTGGTTCTGGAACAAACTCTTAGGGCATCCCCACCCTTGAAATCAAAGGTGATGCTTGAAATCAATAGTAAACAAACACGCATCAAATATCACCAAAGTGTTTAGTATAATTTCTGCCAGTCTGCGGGATCCAGATAGCTTCGGTCAGAGCACAGGTAGTAGTGGAAACAGTATCTACAACATCTCAGGTATCTCTCAGGTATGTCGCAAATGCAAGGTAACGCTGCCCCGTGCAAACACAGCATCAGCGTGTAGCAGATCTGAGCCACAGCCACCCGCGTGGGGCAACTGCTCCTCCTCCATCCGTGCCCTGGATGCTGCTTGCCTCCGGCTACGGGGACGAGCCCCACCAGCAACCCCAGGCCCCAGCCAGCTCCAAAATGGAGGGGTCGTTCGGGTTCGTAGCCTGGGACCATCTCTGCTTCTAAGTAATCAATGAAATCAAACGCTGCCAGCTGCCATTTCTATTTTAGGACGCTAGTTTCTTTCCACGTGCCCTCAGTGAGCTAACGGCGGCACCGCGTGAATCGCTTCGCCTCCATAAAGGGCTCTTCCCATAGTAAGTAAAATTCCTACAAGAACGGGAGTCACCTAACTGGGTTTTCAGCAGTCATTTGTTTGGTGTAATTACCTTATGAAAAGGAATTCTTAGGATTCCTTCCTGCCAAAAAGTGGTTTTATTTGCAAAAACGGCAACATTGTATGTGTAATACCTTAAAATGCGTATCAGTATTTGACTTCGATATAAATAATACCTATGTTGGTGGAGTGTAGGAAAATACTGTACACTTAGTCCTTGCAAGTAATGCCATTAAAATTTTGAGAGTAAGAAGAATAATTATTCTACAGACCACCAACAGTAGATCTTTTAAATATACACACAGTATTTGAACATATGCATATACACATAACTTGGATTCTGCAGCATCAGATCTGATGCCTGAGTCATGAAATACTCCAAGGAGTATTATAAATACACATATAGGTATTATCAACAGGAAAATACACAAACACACTGACTAGAATTATATATGTATGTATACATACATACACGCATTAGAGATATGTATATAAAATTAACTTGGACTGTGTTGGCAGAGACAAAACTGAAATGAAGTAAAAAATCTGATGAGAAAATTTCTAGCAGGAAAGAGAGCACAAGTTCCTTATGGTAATGGTTTTAGTCTCACCTCACTTTTGACAAAAACGAGCCACTCCATACTTAGCAGATCCCTCCTTATGCAAGGCCATCAGCTCTGCTGCTCACACTGAAACTAAACCTTCTCTAGACAGACCTAAAATATATACTTTTTAAAAGCTGCAAACATGGGCTACAACATTCACCCCAAGACACCTCCAAACGCATTTCGGATCAGAAAAAAAGGTGGTAGCAGTGCCCCTCGTTGCAACAGTAGAGGACAAAACACAAGCTTGTGTAAATCTGGCAAACATTCACTTTGTCTCACTGCAAAATTTACCACAGGTCTACTCTGGAAACCCATCCCTCTCTTTAACCACAGTAGTGGATTACATGACACAAGTGAGGCTGTTGTGTTGAGCCTGGAATTACAGTGCTTCATCACGCGTTCTCCTAGTGGATAGATTTTATTTTATTACAGGATTATAGTGATTCCAGCATGCACATTTGTTTTTTATTAGGCAATCATAAAGTTACATATTAAAAAATCTAACTACCTATCTAGGCATTTTAACTTCTATTTAAGCGCTCTTTAGAATGCAGACTTGATGAAGTGTTGAACTCCAGATTAACAACCACACTATCAGCATTAATCATTTGTCTGGCAGCAGTTAATCCATTTAGCAAAGTTATTTATCTAGTTCCCACTCTCCTTTTTAAAGAGAAGTAGCAGTTAGCATACTAATCACTGTGGCTTGCCTTTGCAGCACATTTTACTTCCTTGGGAAAAAATAATACAAGGATTAGATCCAAAAATATAGTGCATCTTAAAAGCAGCATATACCCTTAGAAAGACATTTAATAAATTACTTGTACAATATATAAAATAATAGTTTTATACTGCAGCATCAAACTCTGACGCCTGAGTCATCATATGTTAGGAAGTCTGTGGTATAAATACTGGGATCTCCTGATAACACAGCCAACATTTTGCTTTTGTTTTGCTTGTTTTCTGTTTTGTTTTCTCTTTTTAAAAAAAATTTTTTTTTTTTTGCACTACCTTTTTGTTCCAGAATCAGCTTGCAATGAGCTTTAATTGTGTTCAAGGCACCCCCAGAGAACGCAGAGAAACAAACACATTATATACTGTAGTACTCACCTGACAAAGCATAACAAGCCTAAATGAAATGAGGTTTCCTGGCGATACAAGTATAGCAATGGCAAAGGAACAGGAGGACTAGATACAGACTGGACAAAGCTTCAAGGACTTGCATGCCCACGAGAGCAGTGCAGCGCCCAGCAGGGAGATGGGTTCTCATCACACCTTGCCCAACCAAAGCCTGACAGGACAGATGCCGCTCATATCCTCTTTGACAAATGCAAAGAGATTCTTACTTAAGATCATGGTGACCATTGGCCAAACTCTTCAAATTAATAAATACTGCAGTCCTGTATTCATCTTTTTTTTTTTTCTTTCAAATGGTATCCTTGTGGTCAGTTGTTTTGACCTCATGACAAAAGCAGTTGGGTATGTTAACTGATGTCCAGGTCTGAAACTAATTCTCCCAATGCCTTCCTTTAAAGTCAGCCCAGTAACAGTTTTGAGAGCCACGTGGTTCAGAAAAGCAAAAAAAACTCGAAATAGAAACAAAAAACAACCACCACCACCACCAAAAAAACCCACTGAAAAACCATGATACACGTAAATATAGGAAGCAAGGACACAAAATCAGCCACTTCTAATGGGGAAGAATGAAATCAAACACCCAGAAAAGCTCACGGGGGAGGGAAAGAGAGTGAGAGGAGAGAAAGATTGAGGAAGAGACACTTATTTGAGCAGTCGTTTTAAATACCAGTTCCCAAGGTAGAGGAAATCAAGAGACCCAGCACCAGCATGAAGCCAGGTCAAACCTAAGAGCTGCAGCGCAATGGGTTGTGTGGGTGTGTTTTTTAAACCGTTGGAATGAGGTCAAGAGTACCAGTTGCACATGAGTTGTTAGTAGAGTAAATCTTCATGTCAGGAAGCAAGTTAAAACTTGGTTTTATGCTCATAAAACATTCTACCTATTCATATATATAGGAGGTCACTTAAAAATAAAAAAGGCAACAGAAAAACATCTTTAAAATACTGTGTCAGTTGACCCTTCCCTCCCTCCTCCCCAGTCCCCCCCCCAAGTAGCTATGACTCTATAATGTGATTCACATTTAGTTTTAAATGCTAGCTTTCACCATGGTCTCATAGAAACAAAACTTCTCTGCGAAGCACAGAACTGCTTTGCAACGTCAATGAATTCAAAGGAAAATCAAATCCCCCCCAAGAGCTTCTCACTCAGTTACCTGCAAAAGGCGGCCGGGAGGGGGTTCAAATATTTTAGCTTAAGCTCTTGTAAAAAGAAAGGACGACTCCTCCCCCTTTTTCAACCGTGTGAACTAGGAGTTTATGGCATTCGTATACTTTTGAACATCTAAAGGTAAGGATTTTGTACAGTAATGATTAATACTTAAACATAAATATTCTCCTACATTATATACTAGTTTTTCTTTGTACATGCGGGGAAAAAAAGTATTTTCAACAAACATGGCACATGCTATATGCATTTCCTCCTCGGTAGCTTGGCTACAATAGTGTGGGTGCAGAGAGTAAAAGCAAGACTTTGTGGCGAGTGTGCGACGGTCCATGAGCACAGTCTGATGATGGAAGAAGGGGAGAGAGGGAGCTGATTCCTCCTCCAAGGTAAAGATGCTGATCTACTGAGTGCCTCAAAAAAGCACCAGCACACACCTCTAGTGTAAACGTTAGTGCAGAAGACCACATTATCGCTCAGTGCTTCTGAGAAGCTGCTAGCCCCCACTTTTTTTTTTTAAAACAGGTGTGAACAGCTGGTCAACTTTTTCATCAAGAACAAACAATATCAGCCAGTAAAGCACATGACAGTTGTCGTCCAGGATAAAGCCACGCAACCTGGCACACGTAGGGCAAAGAACCACAAAAGAAAAACTCAGTACACTTAGAATAATAATAATAATTATTAAAAAAGCATTAGGAGGATGTTTTTCTGTCTACACTGTACATACAGATGTTATGCTTGGAAAGCTGCTGTCTCACACAGTCATAACATGAGTCAACATCGCTTCAGATACACATCCAATACAGTTACAACTAAGCCAATTCACTGAGTAGTCTCCTTTGAGACAGTGCTCTTTTAGCTGCGGTTTGTGCTGAGGGCAATGCTGCAGGACGAGAGGATCCTGGAACACAAGAATTGGAAGGGTAAGCAACCAAGTTGGGTGTCAACAGATGTGTGATTTGCTCTTAGAGGATACAGTGCTAACTTGACTTCTGTAGGGAAACCAAAGTCAACGATTAGGGGTCTGATCCCGCAACTCTTCCTACCCAGGCAGGATCACTGACTTCACCAGACCCATCTCTGCAGCTCGGGTCTGGTGAAGGCAACAGGTAACGTCTGAGGAAAGCTGAGGTGAGGCTACAGGGACTACTCGGAGCAGCAGTTGCTTCCATGAGTAAAGGATGCAGACTGGGGCTGGCAAAGCAGCCCCCCGAAGTGTATTGATGTGATTTCCGTTTACTTTACTTCGTGGAACGTATGATGAACTGATCCAGTTGTCAAATACATTTTTCTCTAAAGAGTGAAATATACTTTACCCTATAAGAATCCAAAAGCATCATTAACAGCACTTAAGCTTGGTTTGTGAAACAGAAAGAAGTCTGAATACAAAAATAATTCAAGCAGATTCTCTTTACAAATTGTATAGTGAATTCAGTATTTGGCAAGACCGTTTTTACTACATAATGAGCTCCTGAGTGTTTGTCTATTAGCTAAAACTTTTCTATTTTCTTTAAGCCATAAAGCAAAGAAAACCATATACTCAAGTTATACTGAAGTCACAACTTCATTTATGAAAAGAGGTTTGACCAGAAACTCAGTGCAAGTGGCAAAGTTGACCATTACTGTACAGTATCTGCAAGAAAATAAAATAAATCCACATTGCTCAAGTGGCACGAAATGGTTGTGCCAAAAAATTGTCTATAATAAAATCTCAAATAAGCTTCCAACATTAAAATTTTATAAATAAGTACAAATTGAATGATATTGCTGAACTGCGAACCGAGAAAAAAAAAAATCGTGTAACAAGTTACCAAACTAGTTCTAGCATCGTAGACAAAAAGGAATGTTGGAACTTGTTTATACAATATAAATGAAAGCTTCCAGTTTGTAGGATGAGAAAAATTGAGGCATGCAGGGACTTTTGCATATGGATATATATTTTTTATATATATTATATATAATATGTACAGTTTAGCTATAAAACTTTGATGTGTAAAGAAGCTGTCTTCAATGAAAAATTGAACATTCAGAGGAAATTCCTGAGTTAGGGTTTTGTGACATGGGCCACTGAGAAAAAAGCTGCGGTTGGGTCCTCAGAGGTGTTATGTCCATCCCTGTTAAGATTGAAATCAACATACAAAAACAGACAGTGTTGCCACTGTTTAATTCCCTGCCTGAGCAAGGGATAGCACCATTGTGAAGATAACTCCTGCTTGTAGAGAGGAGGGAATACTTAAAAACAGTATTGCTGCTAAGACCACTGTAGTGTGCACCAAATACGTTCTTCTAGACAACAAATGAACACTGCCACTGGCTGACTGAAGAACACCTGACCAGGTGTAAAGTTACGGTTACAAGTCACTAGGTGTAATCTTTCCTAGGTTGTTCATCTGTTGTACATTTATCAGTCATTTCCTGACAGAAGTCTACCGTGACCGTTTGGCTACTCTGCTCTCGCGGAAGCTCTCTCTCGGGGTAAGTACCTGGCTCAGCTCCATCCAACCCCCCGCCGCCGGCCGAGCAGTTTTCCGAGACGTTGTTGGGCAGCCAAGGTGCTCCCAGTTGCACTGAGCCTTGCTCCGAGCAGCATTGCATGCTTTCCCCGACACACTGGGACGTCACCAGGCTCTGCTCCACGACGGCTGGGGAGGGGCTGATGTTGGTGGCTGTCTGCAGATCCATGGGTCTGAGAACGGGGCAGTATCGGTGGAGAGCTTGGATCTGTTCCGGGCTCTGCATGTCTCTACACACTTCTTGGGAAAGACACGAGAAGTTATCTAGCAATTCTCCCATGCTTGCTTTCAGCTGGTTCCTTTCTGAGAGCAATTTCTCTTTCTCACACACCTGAAAAAGAAAGAAGGCACCTTAGTTTGGTGAAAGGCCATCCACCGACTGCGTAGTCCAGGCATGTATCCAGCAGTACCCAAGAAGAACTCTAACGTGTCACAGTTACTTTTATATGGGCAGAGGAAAAGTCACAAAGACATCAGATATTTGTCCACTACGTGGACTTCTCATACTTCAGTCTGTGTGGACTGAAGTTTGGGAAACATTTGGAGGAAAACATTTGAGTTGTAAGTGGATAGAGTCATAAATTATTCCCAAGAGACTGTTAGTTCCCTTAATAGACTAAGGCTGCTTGATGTATGATACAAAAACACTCCGACAGAAACATTTTGACCGAGAAAAGCCAGTATTCATCCAAACAAGAAGAAATCAGGGTCTAGTTGCTGAAGAGAGGATATGTTGCAGTTCACCCTCTAAATGCCGGGGCAGACGGTCAGGCTGGGTGCACCTCCTTTGGCCCATGTCCCATCTGAACACCCACTACCACTGCAAGGTATGGTATTCAGAGGAGATGACCTGGGTCAGTGTGTGCTCTGTGGTCTGTACCATGGCTCATTTTCTTATGTCCTGGTGCTTACCGGTTTCGGTTGGACCTAATCAAGATATTTTTATGAAGATGTATATGAAAACCCTAAAGGTAGGTGGGCTGTCTAATTCATATGCTCGGGAGGCAAATCAGCAGGGGTCAGGTACAGGGCCAGACCCAGCCTGGGGTTACACCACTAAAAACTGGTGTTGACCCAGTGCCGAAGAGCAGGGATGGTCCAGCTGCATTACAGTCCCACCACCCCCTGTTCCAGGAAGGTGGGCACACCACTCGAGGGAGTAGATTAGATTTTGTAGAGCATAGGAGCTATTCCTGGAGCTCAGCTGTCCCTGCAAGCAGTGCACTGTACACCTCACCTAGTAACACTGCTAAACCCAAGCTGCCTCAGCATCTGAGGTGTGAAAACTCCACCACTCAGATAATCCACCTATGGGTGGTTGCTACAGCTGATAGTATCACTGGGTCCAAAGTCCACACTGGAAGCATGCAGCTGCACGAATGAGAAAGAGCAGTGTACATGAAAAGAACCAGCTGCTAAAATACTGATAAATCTATCAAGAAAACATAAAAATAATAATAATAAAAAAACAGATGCTCAAGTACATCTTGAGATAATGAATTATGGAAGACAATATGCTGTGAGTTTGCAGGAAAAAAAGGGAATGTGAGTGGGTAAATGGATGAGTGAGGGAAAGCAGGCAAAAAACCCTACCTATCAAACTCAGAAGATGCGACCATCTCGCTCACTGTCTGCTGTGAAACCATCTGTGCCAAGGAGATAGGTGACTTACAGGAAGTAAGTGCAGTGGGGAAAAAGAGTCTTTCATAAAAAAAAAAAACAAACCAGCCAAGTGAAAACCCCTTAAGCCCTAGTACTGTTACATAATTAAGGAGACTGGAAATTACTGGTCACAAAGTGGACAGAAGATGACAAAGGAATTTCCAGCGACCATGTATTATGTCCAGTCAATTGGAGTTTTACTGCTGATTTTCCTAAGAGTAAAAGTACCATCTCGAAGCAGACAACTTGCTTGGACTGCATGTGTATGGGGAGAGGGCAGGAGTGCTGGAGCGGCAATGTTAAGGTTGCATGAGTTTACTTTCGTCACTTTGCACTCTTGCACACCTCATGATTGTCTTTGTTATGAATGCTCCTTTTTAAAATGATGCACCAGAGCCCATTCACTACATACTCAAGTACAGTTTGCTAAAACGAAATTTCAAAATTTCTTTCAAAGACCCCTGCACCTCAAAGGGTTTTTGATTCCTGAAATTCAGCAGGGATCAGGCCCACGACGTCACTCATAAGCCTTTCATCTGTTTCTCAGAGGAGTGTGTATGTGCTGGGGAGAGAAGAGGACTTAAAAAATGTATTCTGCCTATACGCAGCTGATTACATTAAATAGTGAAGGTTATTTCACAGGATTGCATAAACCCCAATGAACCCAAATTAATTTTCTAGTGAAGGCTAAAGGTATCGAGCCAAAGCCACACTTGGTGCTAGCCCAGCCCTTACAGCACTGCCCCAGGAGCTCACTGCTAGAGAGACGTGTCCTCCTGTCCATCATCAGCTCAGTGCAGAGGGACAGGCATGTGCAGCTAAGACTGAGCGTGCTTTTCCTGACAACCTAGATTACACACGTCTTTTTCACCCTGCAGAACCTCTGACTCATCCTGCATGGACCGTGGATTACACTTGGTGAAGGAAGTGGTTGCTCAGTATTTTGTTTATCTTTGATGTGTTGTTTGTTTTGCACCAGTCAAGCACTACTCTTAAAAACGTTTTTATTTTTTATTTTATTTTTTCCACCAGGGCTTCAGCAGCGTGGCATTTGAAGGCTTCACAAGCCTTGATGATTTAAGCATCCCAACCAGCTTGTGGGGTCACTGTCACCTCCATCTTACAGATGGGGAGCAGACACACACAGGCAGTAAGTGACTAACCCAAAGTACTGTGGCTTTGTGCCATTTGTAGGGTGGCGATAACTCAGCTTTTTCCAACAGATCCCTGCCTCTTTCACACTATGGTTGCTACAGCTTGTGCAGAGAATGGAGTATGCTAAAGGCCACCTTCAACATGTAACCTGTTATAATCAGAACGAGAAGCACCCCATTTCCCAGACACACTAAGTTCAACCTACAGCTGAGCATATTTCAAATGTGCACATAGACATTTAAATAAAAGACACTAAATAACCTTTAATTTTAATGGCAATTGGGTATACATAGATCTCTGTAGGGGAATCAGCTTCAGCTCCTTTTGTTTTATTTGAGTAAATTCATTTATCACTCAAAGCCTTGGATATTCAAAGGCTGGGTTTAATGTTGGACTCCTAAATCTATGCTGCAAAATGAAATCAAACCATCTGGTCCTGCATGCTGCACACCCCCACTTCTCATAATGGCTGAACGGGGACTCCTACATTGTTTTTGACATCTCAGAGAGCTTTTAGGACTTTTAAACAGACCAGGAGGTGCCAACCCATTTTGAAGTTCCAGTGTTGCATTCCTCCCGCTGATGCCCCATAGACACATCCTCCTCCCTAACTCGTCTTAAGCCTTTTACTGTTGCGTACCAGCAGCTTGCTTTCTCAATGGGCTGAAAGGCAGAGGAAGAGAAGCAGGTCTCTCAGACCACAGGGGCACTGTCAGAAGGGACGGGAATTTTTTTTAGTTAAGGTTCCTACAGTTAAAATGTCTACATCTGACATAGCTCTCCAGGTGATCTTGTTTAGTCATGGAGACAAAAAGGGACTTCTGGGCTGTACGTCACCTCCTCTGCTGCAGGAAGAGACAAATAAGACTTGACAGGTATCTATTTCCCTTCACCGATGATAAAGGAAAACAGGACAACTAGCTCCAATGTGGGTGTCTATACTGTAGACATCTATGTTTAGCCACCTAAACCACACCTGAGGCATCCCTGCCATGACTAAATGAGAGAGGAATTTCCTGAGCAGCCATTTAGCATTGTTCCGGTCACCTCTCCCTCTTAGATTAATGTGGTAGCACTGTACAGTGACACCCTTGCACGCAGGAGACCCATCCCCAGGTGTGCTTTGGCCAGTGAGCTGGGCATGCTTCACCCTAGAGTGGCCTACTGCCAGAGACACCTGTCAAGGATGGTCAGGAGAAACCAACAGCTGTCACCTAAACCCAGTGCACGGGATGTGAGGGCTATGCGGAGAGGGAAATGGCCTCTTGTGTTAGATGGTTCTTGAATCATGGGAGGGTTTCAGTCCATGGCACACCAGGAGGGTTAGAAGGAGGGAGGAAGACAGCAGGAGCAAGGAGGAACATACCCTTGCCATCCTGCTGCCCTAAATCAAGAGATGCCCACTTGTCTGAATATTTACACTCGTGGCTTTTTCATTCTCCTTGCCATTTCGGCCATTTGATCAGTGAATGAAAGAACTGAAGAAAAGGCACAGCAAGCTGAAACATCCTGAAAACACTGAGCTGCTCTCTAGAACACCAAAAAGAAAGAAAATCTCGATGTAGAGATGAAGTTGGCCTAGCCAGAGCAGAGTCTGGACCAGACAACCTCTGGAGATCCCTTCACACCTAACCCTTTTGAGCACATGACGAATCCCTGTCCAATATACTTGCTATGGCAGTGAAGCATGGATGTGGGGCTCAGATGAGGGAATGCCTTTCTGGATGCACTGTAAGTACTGAGGGTAAGTGAAACTGCAGGAAGGGAGCCATGATACAGGCTTCTCTCCCCTTCCAACTCACCCAATGACCTACTTTTGAGATATCAAAATAAAATGATATTTAGGTCTAATTTCATCAGTATTTTTTGCTTTCTGTATATACTGTATATACATACATGCTAATATATTTTTGTGTATTAAATTGTCATACTAGTGGCTTCTCTTACTTACATACAAACTTACAAACTGACTGAATCAACTAAACTCTGGAGGGGAATAGCTGTTGGTACCCTGCAAGCTGCGGAACGATGGTGAGGTGCTGTGGTGAGAGTGTGCCACTCACCAACTTGCGGATTTCACATTCGAGGTTCTGAATACAGTCCAGTTTTCTCTTCCGGCAGCGCTGAGCTGCAATTCGGTTCTTGCTGCGCCGGCGAACATCATGGATGAACTCAAGCTGTTCTGAGGTTAACTTGTGCATCTTTATCATCATCTGGAAATCATTCCTTGGAAGATCTGTGATTTGATCAACAGGAAAAGGAAGTTTCACCTAAAACGAACAAATATGAGACAAAAGCAGACAAAGAGTCATATTTTGCTTGCTGAATGCAAGCTGAACACTGAGCAGAAGGACCATTAGTGATGCTCCCACCCCCTAAATAAACAACACACAAAGGTTTATAACAAGCAAGTTTTTAACACTCCCTTGTGGCACATTGTAGAGGTCCAGCTGGTAAGGATCAGGCTATGATTTTACTGAAATCAGCAATATTGATGAACTCCAGATAAAAATTCTGCCTTTCTAAAAAAACTCTAATAACTGATCTCCTTGCATTAAAAGAAGGCTCCTTTCACTAACAGACACAGCCTTTTGGAAGCAGCGGACTGCCTCACTGTTACTGATTTCAAGGAATGGGCTATTACTGCAGCAGGAAACCTGCCTCTGCATGGTCTGCAGGACTGAGAATTTGATTAGGTGTGAGGTTAAAAATGCAACCGGACACCTCAAGTGGATGAAAAAAAACATACCACAATTAGGACAGGTCGTATAAGCAGTGTTTCAACTGAGCAGTACACCACAGAAGAAGAAAGGGCCAGAGAAGCGTGATGCAACATATTCTACCCTCCTAAAATATGTGCACTTTTAAAGAAATCAGTATTTTCTAAAATTTTAATAGAGCGAAGAGTACTCAAGCTGCATTTCTTGAAAAAACAAGCAGTATAAAACCTCAGTTATATGTATTAAAATATTTTTCCTTCTGTCTACAAACTGCCATTCTGTTTTGACTGTAGACCATAGACAGGAGCCACAGGTTGTGACCTCAGAAATTCCAACTCCCTCTCGAACTCTTAGTAAGCCTGGAGAAAGGCAGATGTGCTCAAAGACTTCTGTTAGTTTTTTTTCCCTAACCTATCAGCTTGCTCAAATTAAAGAGAGCATCTCTCCCTGCAAACCCTGCTTCACTAGTCATTTGAGACTGATAATATGACTATGAAAAAAGCAATGTTTCTAGGTGCACTGCTGTATTTGGTGATCAAGTAAGACTGAGTTGACAAAGCTGAAGGAGATGACAACTGAGTATCTGAACTGACCCTTTCTTTTTTAAAGTCCTACCCACACTGACCAAAAGGTGGCAGTAAATATTTACATTTCTGTCCTGATTTGGTACAACCCAACCTCTTTCAAACAAGGGGACTATTCTTCAGACGCGCTACCAAAGAAAATAGACTTAAGGTTCTCCAGCCAAGCAAAAGACTCTGGTTGAAAATTTTCCTTTGATATTTAAAACATGGTTATCATCCTCAAATGGCGCACTTCAGGCATTTGGAGATAAAATAACAGCACAGATTAGAAGCAAAAGAAGGTATTTTCATTGGAGAGCTGCGTTTGTTTAGGCAGACCAGTTTGCAAAGAACACGCACGCACACACACACACACACACACTCGGTGCCTCTGGCACTAGCGGTCCTGCACACCCGGTCCCGCCAGTAACCAGCTCCCTGCCTTGTTTATCAGCTTGCATTTTCTTGCACTCTCTTGTCACTGCTCTGTGTTTCTCCAGGCCTGGGCCACGTGAAACCTGGTGCAAACACCCACAGTATCCTTTCACACGGTTTCATGCCCTGAACATTGCCCCTCTGTCCCACCTGTGAAACTGGGACTCAGTCACCGCTCTGCAGCGCATCACTTTACAGGTCAACTTGCAGCCCTGCCAAAATCCCCCCAAACGCCTGCTTGTACACACAGAAGTTGGCCTTGGACATGGTGATGTGGATACGTTGTTTACAGACCGCTACCTAAGGACATGAAACCTCTTTGATTTCCCCTTCCTACCCTTTGGACAGTAAACATAAACTCAGTGTTAGCTGGTTTTTTCTCAAGCTTCACCAAGGGTCTGAAAATGAAAACAGCCACTGAAAGGCACCACAGTTTCATTGCAAAAACACTCCTTTCACGTTCAGAGGTTTTCCTCCTTTTCTGAAGTCCAAAGCTGAAAGCAACGTTAAGTTCATTTTTCCCTCCCTCTCCCCTTCAAAATATATTTATCTGCAAGCTGAAAATGTGCTTGCAGTTTGAATGGGAATGAAATGGGATCAACTTAAATCTGTCAGGTAGAAGTTGCTGAAGGGAAATGGGAAAATGAAGAGAAACAGGTTCAAAAAAAAAAAAAAAAGTAGACTGAAAATAAAAATATCTACACAGCAGGGCAGAGGCTGCTATCAGGACAACCAGCACAATCCCACTCCTGTCACATGCAGCACTGCACAGGATTAAAGAAGTGAAAGGGAGAGTGGAAGTGAGTCAGACTCATTTCCTTCACCATCCACATAATTTTTATTGCCTGTCTCCCTCTCCTCAATTAGCTGTCAACTGAAAAAACAAACAAAAACACACTTTGGCATGGACACAATGAATAACTACACTGCGGTATTGCTGCAGTGAGAGGCTATTGATGTTTTACGTTGACGCAGGGCAAGATTCTCAACTGGTATTTATTGCAGCAGAGCCAGGAGTCAGTTTACAAGAGCTGATGACTGAGCCATGGGTGGGATTCGTCTGACCCACTTAGACCTGTCTAAAACGATGGGCTGAGACCTGCTCGTGTCCCGGCCCCCGCTACACCAAGGACAGAGAGAGCCCCTCGGAGAGCAGTGCATCCCGCATGGCTTCTCCTTCTCCCTGGCTGCAGAAGGAGCAGAGATGAGACTTAGGAAAGATGCTCTCTCTTAAGGTATCTGAGTCAGATGAGAGAAAGCTTACCTGGGGTGTCTGAAAAAGGATAGTCAATCTTTTCTAAGCTGTGTAAGAAAAACCCAGCAAGTACATTTCCTTGTAAACTGTTATTTTTAATAACTATGAATTATATACAGGAAATAACTGTGTACTCTTTGGTTTGGACTATTTCAAATTAGAAATGTAAGCAGGATCCCTACTCCTTTCATCAGTTACTCCAGCCAGGGCTAACCACACAGAGAACAGAGCTCTTAAATCTCCACTGTCAACACAGTTACATTTTCTCTGTTGTTTTTTTTTTTACACCAATAGCAGAGGCTGTGTTTTCACCACACAACAAGTAAGCCAGCTCTTTCCACTACTACTGCAGCCTCTGTTGCCCCTGATTCTGGCTGATATGCTCCTTAGAGGACAGCCAACCCACCCTGGTGAAAAATAGAACTTGTTCATGATTTTGAAGCACTTTTTCCTCTGTACTAGCATTAGGATGCCAGTGTAAATGCCATTACATTGTAGAATGGCTAAGTAACAGCAGCATTCTAAATAGGCAGGGACAGCCATTGACTCAGCAAATGAAGGCCCATATATAACCAATTAATTCCTTTAAGCTTCACTAGTTAGTGCCAGCTTGGACCATACGCCAGTTAGTGCTGTGCTGCCTGCATACTGTACTAGTTCCTGCTGCTGTTCTTTCCCCTTTTTTTCTGGAATAAAGGAAATGACCAAGGCCTCGTATTCACTCTCATTAAGATCTGAATGTCCAGTGTCAGGAATTTCCTTATCTCATGAGTTACATTAGCTTTTTCGCTATTTCTGTATATCTAAATTTCAACACAGTCTTCCTTGAGCTGCCAAGTGCTAGTGAAGATACTGAACTTTCCAAGCCTGGCTTAACATCACAGTAAATAACAGGACTCATACAATATGCATACGAAAAGTTAATCATTTTGTACTGGGCATGGGAGGGCAGAACTGAGTGGAACCAACTAGACCTTTACAAATGGTTCAAAATCTTGGTCATTTGCTCTAGAGTTGTTAAGAAACAAAGCTGTTGCCTAAATGCTCTTAAACTGAAAGCCAGAGCTACTGAAAGCCTCTGACACTTAAAACTGCCCAGACCTTGGAAAGCTCTCAGGACCCACCCAGGCAATCTAACACAGGGGCTGAATCATAGCAATGCTTTTTTTTTTAGAATAGAAAGGGGCAATCTGCTCCGCAGAGAAGAGCCCAACACATTACCGGTATTTTTCCTAGTATCTTCCTTACTGTGCAAGTCGTTCTTCCATAAACACTCGGGAAGAAATTCAGCCCAAGACAGGAACTGAGGTGTGTCCACCTGTGTGTTAGGTGCTTGGTTGCCCACACACTACTTGAAGCACCATTTGTGGTCTCAGAGAAAAAGGACCTACCTGATTGAACTTGGATGGAGGCTACCTAAGCAGCACAAGGCAACGGGCCCTGCTTTGTATAACAGAGAGCACAGACAGGATGTGTTCCCACCAAGTTTCCTCACCCTGCTGCTTACAGGCATAGCTAAAGCCTTCAAAACACCTCTTTTCAGGTGTCAGCCACACCGGGATGGCAGAGGACTGCAGGAGGAAAATGGTGAGCCCTGACAGCAAAGAACTAGCATTGTGTTAACAAATCAGGTCTGAAAATGCCTTGACTGGCAGGTCCTTGGGGTCCCAGCACAAACAGCCTGTCCTACTTTGCATAGCACAACTGATGGCCACGTGCTCGCCTGGGGCTGAGTCCAGCCTCACCTCCTGAGGGCCATGAGGGGGGTGTGGGTCAGTAAATGCTTCCTGAGAGAACACTGCTGTGCACTCAGTAGAGGCAGCCTGGGTAACCTTTTGATTTGCCACCTGCCTCAGGAAACTGGAGGAAGGGGACGGTCCCCATGGGTAAGGGCTTGAACCCAGGAGGTTAAAGGTCAGGAGGCTTGGACTGAGCTCTCAGCCTTTAGCCCATGACTTGGGCTTCTACTCAGATGACATACTGCTGGTGCTAAAAAGGCTGTGCTGGCCTCTTCCCGTTCACTGCTCACAGTGTCCTCAGCTTCACTGCTATGCAGGGTGGGACAATACACCCTCCTGCCCACTAAGAGGCTCTTCTGAGAACAGGGGTAGTACAGAACCCCTGACAGAAGCCACAGGGACACTCGAGAAGGGCAGATCAGGCAGTGAAATGAAAGGAGGTAAAGCACAGTATTTCTCTGAAAAATCTGCTTTGCAGAAAAAAAAAAAATGGAAAGAGCACTTCAAGAGCTCCAGCAAGGGCTTAAACTAAAGGCATAAAAGAATTGATTTTAGGCTGCAATGAAATAATACAGGGGATTCAAAGTGTTTAAAAGGACCTTCTTGAAATTTCAAGTTTGTAATCAAAAACTCTCACTGTTGTAATGCAGTAATTCTCTGCTGCCTGCCTGGGCACCACTCCTGCCGAAGAGGCGGAGGAAACAAAACTGCCATGAAGTTTATCTTGCAAGACCGATGTCTGATGAGACTCCATTGGAACCAGATGTTGCCGAACACAATTCCCAGTGCTCTGGTGATGTTCCTGAGGGTCTTGGTCAGGAGGACATCCACCAGACTCAGCACAGGCTTGGGTAGATTTCTGGTAGACCAACTTTGGTTTACCGTTAGTTTACCTCTCCTGTCCTGTGGCTCTGGCTCACAGTGCTTTGCTAACCATCACCAAAGAAACAGAGAACAGGCGGCTGCCTGTCATTTAACATGGACGGTTTTGGACTCTCACTGAGTGTTATTGCCTACAGTATCCTCAGCGGTCCAACTGCATTAGCTCTGCCTTTATGAATATTTCCTTTGAAAAGTGAGTCACTAACTCAGGCGGGAAATTCTTTTGAAATATAAATGAAAGACACATTGAATGCAATTCTCTAGATAGTAATACTTCTTGGAAAACTCAGTCTCTTACCTTGTCCTACCCTTGTTTATTCTTTTTCTAAGAAAACTCACTCATCAAATTAGACTGAGCTGAGATTTCTTTTTAACTGGCTTAGTAGTATGCTATTTTTTTACAAGTTTTCCAGCAGGAAAAAAAACAAACAGATGCTTACTGAGGAAAATGAACATCAAGAAAAGTAGGTAGTGCTGAAGTTTCTGTTCCTAACTAGGTTAACAGATTGACAGACAACTTCCTTCTCAACAGTTCATTATTTCAGAGCTCACTGCTTTGTTGTTGCTATTTTAAGCAGGGTTGTCAGAACCTGTCCACAAAGCACTGAGCCTAAGTCTTCTTTCTAGTATTATATCCCAATAATTGATTTTTAAAAACCACTGGAGGCCTGAGGGAGCAGGGTGAAAAAGGCAACACAAACTCTTAAGCATTTCTGTGAAGTCCCAGCAAATCAAATAACAGTTCTGGTCCTGTACCTCTGTAACTTTGGGACTGGGACACTCCAAATTGCACTTGTTTCTTCTATCACAAAATGTTAAGAAAGAGAAATCTCAGAACCCTCTGGGTGCCTCCTTTAGCAGGAAGAAAAGTAAGAGGCAAAGACATCCTGGACAGGATTTATCAGCAGTGTTACAGGGACTGCTACCTCCTCTGATACTCGTGACTGTGGTCTGCAGCGCCATATGTGACCAGCCACACAGCTGGATCACCTTCACCCATGCTGAACTCACATCGAGTCCTAGCATCCCTCTCCAAATCCCATTTTTGGCACCGAATGCCTTGGGCATGTGCTCCTCAATGGCACTGGTCTGCAGGAAAGCAGAGTGCCCTTAAAAAAGCAGAGAGAAGAAACCTTTCACCTACTTCTCACACAATCAATATACCAGCAGATGATGTTTTGTGACATTAATTCTGGCACTGGCAGTACTCTGGGACCCAAATCAAGACCAACAAGGTCCAAATTCCAGGGGAACTTAGCAGCTTCTTGAGATAACTCAGGGTCAGAGTCCATCAGGACTGCTCCCATCAAGCTGTCCCACCAAAGCGAAAGCCCTCCTGGAGCAGTAAGCCTGCACATTGCCCCCACCTATCTTATCAGACGCTTTTTGAAGAAAAGCCCAGCAAACACTCTGTGTTCTGATATGGCAAGGAACAAGGGACCAGTCTGGGGAGTCATTAGGATGGCAAGGTCAAACCAACAACTTTGTGAGTGGAGATTCGCATGCAGCTTAAAGGGAGGTGAAGGACAGAAAGCAGCATGTTTCAGAGCACAGTGTGTGTCTCCTAGTGTTTTAACGGCAGCCAAGCTGCTAAAGCTAGACAGAGCAACATACACAAGAACTTATCCAAGACGTATATTTTCTACTGCCTGGTTTAACATATCCTTTGCTGAGGTTTCCACAGCAGCAGATCTTGCAGGATCTCAGGATACACACCCCAAGTTGCTGTATAACACAACATTGTTTAATGAGGCTGCAATGTCCTTTCATATATTGGTAACAACCTTTACAAATTTATTCTTCAAACCAAATCTGAACAAAAGCATTGGTGTGATCTGTTTACTCTTGGCTTGTTCTGTGTAATGCAGTACTACCTCACAGAGCATTGATTTCCTCACCATATTTTTAATTCTTAGCAGTCCTGCAAAAGCAAACAAACAAACAAAAAGCATTATCAGCAGTCCCAGGGAGAAAACTTGCTCAGCATGGTGCAGAAAATCTTCCCAGGAGGAAATAAGCAGCAAAACCAGGAGTGGAGCAAACCCCTCCTAGCTCTGCTCCAGAGCCCACCACATCTGCCTGCCACGGCACACTGAGACTGACTCCTGCTGCCCACTTGTTTGCTCCTTTCATGATCGTTCCTCGTTTCATTCATGCTCTCCTGCACACATATGCACACTATTTTCAGGAACCACCAACAGTCCTCTATATCCTTCTCATTTGACTCTTCCGGGCTCACTTCTGCTGCAGCATCTCCACACAATTAGCCAATTATGACAGCTAATTAGTCATCAAAGCCCAAAAGGCTAACCTTCCGCCCTCCTTACTGTATCCTGCTGTGCATTAGCCCCTGCTGAGCAAGCAGCACACATGGGTGGAAATCCAACGCCCTCCTCAATCCCACTCCCTGCTCTCTTTCACCCCTCATAAATGCAGCACTTCAGGGAGTGCCAGACTGCAAATAACCTTGGTATTTCCGAGCACAGCAGTTCCGCATGGCTGCTACAGGGTCTCCTGAGTGAGGTCCTACGCAGAATATCCCAGACAGTCTTCCAAGGAGACTCCTCTCTCTTCAGCACATCCCCAGCTCAGCACATAGGGACAAACAAGAGCCGTTCTCTCAAAACTACCACTACAGCATGATAGGGATGAGGACACCAGAGGTTCCCCAGGGTGTTTAGCCCTTCCTTAGAGCTAAGCAGAAAAACACCTCAGTAAAGGAATCGTACATGTCTGTCTGAAAGGTATCTTCCAGAGCCTGGGATGTGGCAGGAATAAAGACTGAAGGAAAGCTCCCTCTTCTCACCCCTAGTGCACAACTAAGCCCACCTGGTTCTGCCCTGGCTGCTCACTGCAGATGAACCCCTAAACTAGCAATCACTGCTCCCCACACTTAAGCACAAGCTCTCAGTGGAGCATTTTAGTGTCACCAGAGAAGCCAGACACACGATTTCACCCAGACACTCTCCAGTTCATGCAGTTTCCAAACGCAACTCGATGAAAACATCCATTCTTTTTTCAGCTTCTGTGCTCCACAATACATCTCTACGAATTGCATGTTCCTTCACCCTAGTCACTTTACACAGCCAGTATTCCCAATCCATTTAACTAATCATCATCGCAGGATTTCCAGCAGTCCCATCTCTAGTTTTAAAGCAGCATTCTTTCTCCTCCCTCTCCTGGGAGAGCCTCACAAAAATTCAGAGAGTGCTCTTCAGTCCCAGACTGTCCCCCTCCTGTTCTGCTAACAGTCCTGTAAAGTAAAGGATAACTTCTCTTAGGAACCATTGGATAACTTCTCTTCGAAACCATTGATGCAATGGTTAGTAGAGCTCACAACCAAAGTGGGGTCATGGTGGGCTGCCCACCGCTCAGTGTCAATGAAGGCACAGTTCTAGGTTGCTAAAACACGACAGTAAAGACAAGCAGAGCTGGAACCACCTTAGCAAGCCAAGGATTGAGAACGGTGCTTTATGTCACACACATGGGTAAGCAAGGGAGGAGAACATGACACTGCCAGCACTTCTCAGCACATAAACTCACTCTCATCATTCCGCAGTTTGTGATTGCCCAATACCGAAATTCCGATACGCACTGAACATCTCAAAGGCCTCAAAGAGGTCAAACAGGCCTATTTACGCGAAGCTAACCACGTGGGCTCAGCTGATGAGGGAAAAAATAGAAGTTACTCTTTGCCCCTGTAAACAAAGAAAGTGCTGGGAAAATGCCAAGGCATTTGAGAGAATAAAGGAGCGATTAATTGGGTCACAAGGACTGCCATATATGTACTTATCTGAAATCCCTACCTCATGCCCTCTGTCTTGCACAGGACATGATTCACTGTCTGCTTCTGAGAATGACCCAGACTCATCGCTGGAGTTTGTTCCATAGGATGGCTCACATTTAATCTGGGGTCGGACTGGGTTGTACAATCCATCTCCCACCACGCCAGGCTCCTGGTGCTCGGGCGCCAGGAATCGGGGGCCTTGGGAGCAAGGGGAAGAGGAGAGCTCACAAAGACGCAGACTACAGGGAGAGCCACCACTGCCGTCCTCTGCGTACGAGTAGGAAGAGCACGAGCTGGAGGTCCTGGTTCTGGTTTCCAAAGGAGGCGAGCGAGGGCAAACTTTAATTGGCACCGGACAGCTGGTGTTCGGCCGCATCCTTCCCGACAAGTGATCAGCTGTCAGTCCGCTGTGGGAATAGGCCTGAGAGCTGGGGAGAGACTGGCTACCACCAGCCCACAGACCCTTTGGCACAGTCTCAGTGAGGTCTTTGTCCAAACTGCTCACACCAGAATATGAATGCACCGAAGTGTTTACTTGGTCACAAGCGTTTGAAGAGAATATAACACTCCTCCTGTCCAGTTCCCCTTCTTGCTTACAGAGAGTTTCAAAGCCGGGCCCCCTGAGCGGCGATCCCACCGTGAAGTTGGAAGCATCCTTCTGCATGGCATGGGACTGTCCATAGTTCCCCGTGAAAGGGACGTAATCAGTTTTGTGGTCACCCTGAGTTGTCCCTTTTTCAAAAGGGCATGCTGGACTCCTGCCAAAGTGCTGTTGGGAAGTGCTGGGGAAGCCAACCAAATCTATGCTTTTTGTTCTGTTGAAGAAAGACCGCAAGCAAGAAGGAGAGGACCCACTTTTTGGCCTGTCGACACAAGTGGGGCTTGGCTGTTTCCTGTCCATTTCAACATCCCCTTCTTTATCCCTGATGTCAGGTTCATCTCCAGACAGGCAAAGTGTGATGCTTTCTTCATCGTTCTCTTCATTCTGAGGCTCGCTTTTTATCTGCCCCATAGCAAGTCCTGATTTGAGGCCATTTCCAGAGCTCTCTTCGCTGAATGTGCTTGCAAAACCTGAGGTACTGATGTGTGATGTGTTGTAGACATTCTTGGTACAAGCAAGCTGGTATTTCTTGTATCTGGGGTACCGTGTTACTGCATCTTTGTCCAAATTGTCCTTGCTATCTCTCAGCATGTCAGGGTCAGGCAGCATCCCTTCTCCTTTGTCTGCTCCAGCAACAGTGGTTTCAAAAGTGAAGGGCTCCTGGTGCATCCTCTCTCTTGGGCAAGATATTTTTGACGTCTCCGATTCCATTGTCTCCTCCTCATCTCCATCTGAGTTCTCTTCATCATGCATGCGCTGGCAGGTGGTATCTTTTTTGCACAGGAACAGGCCATCCTCATTGTTCAGCAGCTGCGTCTGAAGGAAGCTGAAGCAGGAGTCCTCCAGGTTGTGCATGCGCAGGAACTCAGCGCAGTGGATGACCTCCTGGATGTTTTCTCTGCTGAGTAACAGCTTAGCAGTGTAGGCAAACTGTAGCAATGGACCAAATCCCCTGACAGTGACCTGCAAAAAAAAAAAAAGAAAAAAAGAGGGAAATTGCCAGCATTACTACCAGCTCTTGCTCTCATCCCAAGTCCTTCCTTGGGTAATTAGATAACCCAACAGATCTAGCATCCAGAAATAAATACAGCACAGTACCAGTTATTCTTCTGTCAGGTCAGCAATGATGCTACATGCAGTAAGTAACACAACAACTACCTTTATTTTGCTTCTGTACAGGAGATGTGTGACAGGGCTTTGGCATATACAGACTGTTCAAGAGCTCAGTGAGACATCAGGACGTGCATTTGTGATGGTCTTATTCAGGAACAGCATAAATCTGAGTGAATAATTTGGTTCATCCCAATGAAAAGCTTATAAATTCCTTATGCTGCCTCAGGACCAGTGGTAGAGATCACATATCTTTACAGAAAATCCTGACTTTCAAAAACAAGCCTTTGTTATTCATACATCTGTATTTGTGATGCTGAGTTATGAAGATACCATGAATGGTGCAGACTTTGACGGAGAGAAAAATATTTTAAAACACCTCTAAAACTGCTCCCAATGGCTTTTCCATACATAATATTATTGCTCTATCTGCTATTTTAAGAAATAGCACATTTTCATGCACATACTTACACACTCGCACATCCTGTTTTACAATATGCCTCTGGTACAGAACTGCCTAGATTTACAGCTGGCTATTAAACTGATCTCTGCTTTATCAGTGTTACACTTTGTGCCTATTTGTTAGATTATCAGCTCACTAAAGGCCTATCTGCATTTTATCTATGCAACATGATTAACAAAATTGCTCAGAAACTTAATGAGCTACTCGTAGGCCAATGTTTTTCTTTGATAAGATCTTCAGTGGGGGGGCTCACATATTACTACACATACTGCACATCTTGTAAGCTCAGCAGCAGCGCAGGTCCCTAGGAGCAGTCATAAATACTAGCTGGGGTTTTTGCGTCCCTGTTGACTAGCAGGGACTCTAGAGCACAAACCCAGTTCTCCTGGCAGTGGTGTCTCTTAGCCACTAGGTGGAATGACTGCAAAGCAAATTAAAAGCATTTTCTGTGCTGGGCCAGGGTTTCACCTGCCTCCCCAGGCACCCTGCTGCAGAGCCTGAGGGTGACTCATAGCACTCCAGAGCAAGGCTATCTCCCATGCTGACTCAGGTTTTCGCTCCCAATAAGCCTGCATGATAACAAACAGCAGCAAGACATCTGTTACAGCTGTTCTGTGCTGGATATATTAGTGAGGGAGCACGAGACCGCGCGCTGGCTTTCCCACGATGCCCGGCAGATGCCTCAAGTGAAGGAGGATGCAAAAGCTGGTCCAATGTGCACCCTCACTTCATTACAGCTCATGAGATCTGACGCAGTGACACAAGTCTCCTCCCTTTCACAACAGTCAGATCCAGAGGAGGAAAGTTTCTTTCCGGGCACCAGAGCTTGTCAATGCCCTCCGGGAGGAATCTCTCAAGTGCCAATGCTTAAAGCTACCCAAACAGTAACTTTGATAGTAACTAGATGCACAAGTTACTGGCAAGTGTTAAAGCCAGCACAATCTCTGTAGCCTGAAGCTGACTAAATACTGGTTTGGCCTCTGTGGTGGGTCCACTGTTGTAGCCCCCCAGCTTTGGGACTGCCTGCATTTGACTCCTCCTGACAGGAAAGCAGCAGTCGAGGTGCTGGCGTGCGGCCATAGCCACCGCACATTTTGAAAGAGAAGGCTTCAAAGCTGGATGTGTTACAACCACACACGCATCTCTGAAGGATGAGGTAAGAGCAGGCTTTTAAAATGATTTGACCTGACTGATGCATCCCAGTGAAAACAGTTAGCGAAACCAAGTCGATCTATGTTTGAAAAAGGAAATAGATCATTTCTCTGATACAAGTCTCCATTTACATATGAAAGAGACCTTTGCTGGATGGGTAAAACACATGCCAGCAACAATCTCTGTGCACTTTTTTCCCCTACCATAAATAAGATGCCAAATGTCCAGGATTTATTTGCTTTTGAACGTTATTTTCCATGTAAATGTTTAAGCAGATAGGTCAATTTGTGGGAGCCTCCACTGAACACCTTGTCCCAGCTTATATGTCCAGCCCCTGCTTCCCTGCCATCTGACCGTTTGCATTATACCTATCTCCACCCATTTCTGTTGCAACATTTATATGGAATTGACCATCTACAGGAAAACCAGCCAGAGAAAAGATACGATGTACACACAAAACAGAACAACGCCCACACAGACAAGAAGAGCAAAGCAAAGATCTCAGCTTCTCAGAGAATTGCTTCCCTTATCTTTCAAGTCAGGCCAGGAGAGGACTTCTCTTGTGCACTTGAAGCATGCCAAAAAAACAATGTTAAGCCTAGGCAGGCATCACTTTATTTTGTCTTGCACCTGTCACTAGCTGGTCTTGTACGCGTTAAGCCCTCCCTGTACACCTAGCGTACACGGGACACGAGTACCGGAGCCCTACCTAAGCCGCCTGGCACACTGACTCGCTCTGCAGCAATGCGAGCGCTCAAGCACTGGTGCCTCTGCATGCTGACACCACGATGCACAGGCGCGGAGGTCCACGTCCGTGCGGCATCGTGACGTAGCCTAACTGCTGCTAAGGTGAAGGACAAGAATGTGCCAAGTTCTCCAGCCCTTTACCTGCCCGTTGTCTTGCAGACTGGGCTAGACAAGCCGGGGGATGTGTTTTGTATGTCCATGCCCTCATGAGTTCATGGTTCTGAGGAATGGGCTAGAAATAATGCAGTGATATAATCACCATCAAGAGAGCGGTTAATCAGCATTAGCCATATTGAAAATACTGGCAAAATCCAGACAGCAGCCTTGTAGAAAACAAGCATACAAAACCTGTTTTAGTTCAGTCTGACAGCGCTTTCTCCTTACAGAGCCTGTAGAGTGTGATGCTCTGTTTAGTTCTAATCGATTTAAGCGACCAGACTTCCACTACTTCCTTTGGGAGATAATTGCCAGACTCTGCTTAAAACCTCCCTGTGAGGAAATCTTCCTTCCCTTATTTTCCTTCATCACTTCTCATTATATTTACTTTTTGCATTCTGAGTAATGCTTCTTCCTTCTGGAGAAAAAGTTGCAGAGTTTTTACACTCTTTGCCTTCCCTTCTTTGGTTGGTGTTAAATCATTTAAGAAAAACTGGCTAATTCAAGGAAAATAATATTGATCACTGTCACACAGAAGAATAAGCAGCTTAGATGAGAGTCAGCAATAAGAAACACTAGTATAGAAGGCAGCATTGCAGATGCAAATATAGAGCATTTTTAGCACTGCATTTTTCTAGTACTGGGCATGCACTATTCTAAAATTGGGAGGATGGTTAGCTCACTTCTACGTTAGGAATGTTGTATTTTTGCAAGGGATTTCTAGGTCAGAAATTCTTTTTTAAGTTCAGTTGTATGCACACCCACGCACGCCACGTGAGATACAGCACTGCAGATGACCTCTCTTTGGCTCCCCACTGCATCCAGCCTCCGAGATGATGGCGGATCGAGCACGCCGTGAAGGCCTCTGCTGTGAACACATGGGACACGGCCTCAGAGCACATGCTCTGACATTTCTGCAGATGGGCTGGACTTGCTGTGTGCTGCAGAGTTCATTAGTGCACGCTCATTAGCCAACTGCCCAGACTGCCAGATGTCTCAAAATCCCAGACAAACAGACAAAATCCTCCTATTCTGCACAGACAACATTTCTTATGGGGAGGGGGGAGAAAAAAAGGTTGTTTCCAAGAGAAACACGGATGTCTGGTAACTCTGCTCTGAAGGGCATTTGTATGAAACGCTGCATCTGGATCAGGGAAGGTCGACCCCAGCAAAATGCCAGCAAATCTGAGTTCAATTTAAAGAGGGGAAAAGTGATTAAGGGCAAGGAAAGATCACTGTAAACATGTAGGAATGTAAAACTTGGCAAGACAGTATCTAAAATGGAGCAAGATAATGTTTACAGTAATCTGATGCACACTAACAGCAAGAACAGAGAAGAACTGTCTAGTTTGCTATGGGATGGTATTGCTGATTGCAGTGAGAAGAAACTCAAGAAGTGAAAATGTCGGGATTTTTTCCTGACTCTACACCTTACAGCGAATTCAGTTAAGATCTTGGAATGCTTTCCAGGGAAGAAGATGGATACTTTATGTCTGAGTAAAAGCAAAGCAAAGCTAACAAAGCACAGCCTTGTTCTGGTAAGGTGGGCTTTGGCAATTTGGTATGCTTTTCCCAGCACTAGTTTCTGTGTTCACAAGGGCACATTGCCAATGATCTTCTAGAAAAAAGCACTGAAGTTTAACAGCAAATGTACATAAAATTCTTCCTTTTAAAACAAAGAATATTTGGGGCTTTTTCAAAGAATTCTCACTTTCAAAGAACAGGCCCATTGGTGGTGGGGTGGGAGGGCAGAGTTCCCCCCCACCCCCCCCAGATACAATGAGATCTGCAGCAAATGAGTTGCTAAATCCCACCAAATTGGGGTGAATTAGATGGTCAGACCTTCAGATGCACTGAGAATGCAGAAGTCCTGACTGAGCAGCACACACACAGATTATCATCTTTGTGCATTTGAGTAGTCTTGTTGAAATCGATAGGAATGCTGATGGCTTTTCTGTGAAGCATGCAAGCTGCTTGTAGGATTATGGATTATATTTCTAGTATTTTGATTTTCAGGTTAAATTCATCATCAGGCACCTAAAAACAGTTAGAGAACCCTCATCTTGAATCTCCAGACATCGATTTAATTACTAAGCCATTTTGTGGGGAAGGAAGAAGCAAAAATTGAATCAAACCTCACATGCTGAATATCAAATCCCAAACTGAATATTAATTTAAAAAAATTGGATAGAAATGTACAAGAAATGCGACCACTTCTTGTGGAAGCAGAAATCAATCCGTTAGTCACATACTGCTTTGTAGCAGGCCTGTTGCGGCACTCATTTTGTTACTGGTTTATTGTTGCTGGTGCAGTCTAAAGGCATCTGCGTAGACCACTTAGATTCATCTCAGTCCTCAAGTTCAACTAATAAGCCCAAGGATGTAGAAAACAAACTACCAACTGTCTCACTCGGCCAGCGTGTTCCTAACACTACAACTTATATAATCAAACACACGCTAGAAATAGGAGATAAGATTAGTGACAGTTAACTGCTGCTATTTTTCGTTCCACAGCCTGAAGAAGGTCTCAGGGATTAAACATTAACTCTAATCTTATTTGCTAAAATTAGCGCACACTATATTCTTTTTCTTTTGCAGCCAATTGCAAGTATAGCGCATAAGTTATTTTCAGAGTGTAATCTGATAACTAAAATCAGTCACCAAGCTGTTATTCCATTAAGAGTTAAGAGACTTCCTGGTTATTTACTTGCTTATTTTTACTTGGGATGGTGGAGCCTGGCAGAGCCTGTTTTTCCTAGCTTAAGGTTATTTGTTTTTGGAAAACTGTCTGAAAGATGTAATTACTAGGCTCAAACAGGTCAGTTGTGTGTGCAAAATACACAGCTAGATATCCCAATTTGTTTCTTGTCATGCACAATAAGCCTGCACACAACCAGAAACTGGAAACTGTGATCCTTTTAAATAGTGTGGGAACACACAAGAGGCAGGAAACAGTCAGACAAAGATCACAAACAGCAGAATGCTTTCCTACACCAGTGCCACAGCAAGATATCACTGCATTTTTCCCCTCTTCAGCTTAAGAGTGTTTAAATGTGCTCTCACCAGCAGCTTCCAGATACATTTTCCCTATCCGCTCATAAAATCCTGAAGCTCCTAAAATAAGTAATCACTCTTTAAAAGTCAGCTTGGGCGAGAAGCATCAGATGCAGGCATTTGTAGCATCCAGGCTCTTAAACAAGAGAGGAATTCAAAAGTTGCTGATGGAGAAGACTGATGAGGAGAGGCCTTTGTCTCCACTTTAAAAACATTTTTTAAATTAAGCAGATATCCTGCTGGCCCAAGTTTTACAGACTGCCATTTCAGGTAGCACATACAGATTTGGGCAAAGAGCGATGGGAAGTCCTGGCATCTCCCACATTGCATCCCATCACTGGGGTAGGAGGCTGGGGCACCTCCACTGCAGCAGACACCTCTGGGCACAGACATACACCAGGGGATGGGAGAACACAGACACATAGCTCCTTGCTTTGAGAGGCTGATTTACCTTTTTTCAAAATGTCTCACCGGAGAGGCAGACACCTGGGAAGCTGCAGTGAGGCCGGACTAAGGGCATCCCGATGCCTTTCCAGTGCATCCTCTGCAACAGCTTATTCGGGTGTCAGGCTGGAGAGCTTCAAGGTATTGCTTAACTCCCTTTAATGGCACTTTTATGAAAGACACCAAATTGGAAGTGCTCAACCAACTTCCAATGTTGTGCTTTTGGAAAAAAAAAAAAAAAAAGCAAGCCCAGCTGCCGCCCTCAGACCTTCCCCTTGAAGTCACAAGTCTTGGCCAGACGATGAGTTTACACTAGATGCTTTGCCTTTGTGACAGTGTCTACAAATGGAAGGAGGCAGATGACTCCTCGTTTTCCTCTCTCTGGCATGATGAACATGCACAAGGCCAACCCCCTGTGGCCACCTGCGCAACCGCTAGCAGCTCGCTGGTTGTTGGAGACCAAGTTTGAGAGAGTAACCACCTCTGTGTCCCATCCTCACCTCCTGAAAGAGCAGGGGAAATAAAAGTGTGAGCGGGGAGGGTGAGTAGAGAGAGCTATCCAGACTGACGGCCTCCTGTGGCAAGATGGACAACCAGCCTGGAGATATCATTCCCAGTGTTGACTCCCAAGGGACTTCACTCACTCAAGGAACTGGGACCACTGTGCCCAGCAGTCACAGCCCAAAGCTTTGTCAGAACTGAGACCTCCACGTTTATTTCATACGAACAGGGCTTACGGTTCCATTTTACTTCAGAAGCACAAACTACTGCACAAGTCCAAGTATTGGGGAATTCGGACTCTGGCTCCAACACAACCTTCAGTGCAACAGCAGCTGTAGCCCAGACTGCCTGACCACAGTTTTGTCGTCTGAAAGATGCAGAAGCCGCACTTCCACGCTTGTGCCTCCTCCGTGCCTGCACAGCATCACGATGATCCCTGGTGGCAGGTGCGACAGAGCAACGTGAGCCGGGGAGGAAGGAGAGGTCACCCGCTCCAGACTCGCCCCGAGGGCAGAAACCAATGATTGCAAACTGTGTCTATTGCTCTGTGAGAAGTGCGTCAGCGCTGACAGCGGGGCAAGTGGTTCAGAATTGATTGCCAAGTGCAAGGATGGCGTAAGCAGCAAGCGGATCAATGCTCGCATTATTGGTTATGCCAGCGTTCCACTTAGGGGTGGAGTGCAAGAGCTACGGCACCCGCACACCTGGGTTTTTCCAAATCAAACTCACTGTGGTAATGGCACCAGCCTTGAAGTGTTCTTAAAAGCCTGGGTCCCCGAGCACAGGGCCAATAATGTCATGTGAACCAAAGGGGGAGATGGAATCAGAAGATGGTTTAGAAATAAAATTAAAAAAAAAATTGAAAGCAATAATAGTAAAAATAAATTAATTTCTGATCTAACTGCAACGCTTATTTCAATCTAAGACTTCAATTTTTACTTCATCTTGGAATTACTGAAGTCCAATTGAAATTATTTTGACCTTTCAAAAGTGAGATTGGTTTGAAACGAGAAGAAAGAATTTATTTTTGAAAATCCTTACAGTATCCTTGGGGATGTTCAGCATCCTCCTCATCCCCCAAAATTTTCAGGGAAAATTCATTTGCTGAATTTGCCACAAGCTTCAGTCTTTCCAAATTCCACTTTCCAGAAAATACACTGTTGAGAGGTAAGGTAGAAATCACCACGCATAAGCATGAATACTTTGCTGCTGACACATTTCTGCCCAGGAACACACTGGCAAAAATGAAATGTACAGGACTGGAAGATCTGGTGCTCTTCCATAGCAGGGAAACACTGTCTGGATCACAGCTGCTCAAATCATCCCTTGGTCTCTGGCAGATGTCCCCTGGCACACCCAGCCTGATGGTTGGTTCTGGGTTTGACTGTCCGCAGCTGAGTGCTGCTGGCCCCACAGCACGTGTGGCATACGGCAATGTTTGCCCACACTGCTTCTCCTCCAAGTCACAGCCCGGCAGATTTTATTATAAAAACTGCGTTCCGTAACTCGTATTACAGTCACACACTGATGTGTTAAGCAACGAAGAGAATAGTGCCTGTAATACTGTACAACAAGCTGGAGGAAGGACAGCTGAAGTGCCGCTGTTTGGAGAAAATGGCCTATTTTCACCTTAATGAACATCAGTGGAAGGAGACAAATTTTTCCTAACTAATTCCGTGGTTTGATGTATGTTGCTGATGCAAGAGGCTGCCTAGGGCGTAGCTGGAGAACACAGAAAATTCAGCAAGTACAGCCAGGAGAGTACCTGCAGGCAGGAAAAGGTGAGAAAGCCTGGAGGTTAACTTCTAGGCTGGTATGTCCAGACTGCACATGGAGGTTTTAGAAAGAAAATTAGAGACGAGGATGTTTCAGGTAACTTTTTCTCCAAAGGACCAACTCAGCTATGACATGCCTGAATCAACAAAGAACACATAAAAACCAGTGGCACTAATCAGCAGTTCAAACACTCAGGCATGAAGTGGAAGACAAAGCAAAGGGAGATACAGCTCTGATATCTGGCAGTTTGCAGTACACTCGTTTTTCCAATGCAACTTGCACCTTAAGAGATGTGGAAGGCAGTAATGAAGGAAGGCACAGGTGAGCTGCTCAGCAGAAATGCTGCCTTCTCTCCCTGGATGCACGTGCCATCCATGTTGAAACCAGCAGGGAAGAAACGGAACAGATTTTAACCCAAGAGCATCATCAGAAATAAAGTGAAGCTGTGATTTAAAATTTAAATCAGTAACCATTTTTTGCAAAAGGAAAACTAAACTGACTCTCAGATTTAAAAAAAAAAAGAGAAAGTGTTGAGCAGTGAGGAGGGTGAAGGAAGGAGTGGGAAAGCCTTCATGGAATATCAATTGTGAGAGAAGTCTGTGAAAGATCTGTTTAGGTTCATACCATGAGCCAAACTGGGGAGGAAAAGGGAAAACAAAAGGCAGTTTGAGAACTTCTAGAACGAAAAAAGAAATTCTAGAAGCCTGCAAGTCACATCAGCAAATATCAAAACAGAAATAAAATGAAATTAAATGTAGAAGTCAGGGTGTGCTTGGAGGAGTGGTTCAGAGTTTCTGAAACTGCAATTAATGCACAAGCAGGCACAACAACACAGAAAAATTACAAAGACCTGCAAATGACACAAATACTCCTCTTTCCCAAGCCTGGCAGAATTTATTTATGTAAATAAGCTATATAATACAGTGTACTAAATACACTGCAATTATTTTCTAAAAACAAGAAATAGTTCACAGCAAGGAATTTCCCTACAACCCCTACTGTTATACTTTGTGTAGCATGGAGAGGAAGAAACAGGCTGTCCTGTGTACAATTTGGAAAAGCACCAGCCTGCACACTACGGAAGGGAACTGAGACAGGAGACAGAGGAGGTGAAGCAGCAGCAGGCTCTGGAGACAGGGGCCGGGTAACACTCGCTGCAGTTCATGGATACTCTGCTGTGGTTCCCCCAGGGCTGATTAAGAGCTGGGAGCTGCCGGGGATCAAGACAGCGCTTCCAGTGTTTCCCACACGGCACAGAGCACAAAACCCCGGGCTTCATCGTGCCGGGCGAGCAGGGAGCAGAGCCCAGCGAGTCCCATAACACTTCAAAGCCAGAGGGGCTTTTGCTGGGCTTTGAGAGGAACGTAACATCAACCGCTTTAGTATTCTGACATAATTATGTAATTACAATTATTAACTGGCAGGCTGAAACCCTGCGTAAATATCCCAGCTTCCTGCAGGCATTGCATTTTTAAAACAGAAACTGCCAAACGCTGCATTTGTTCCAGTTTTCCTTCCCCTCCTCTCCCCCGCCTTTTAATTTCCGGTATTTGGACAGGCGATTTTTCCACGTTCACCTCATTTTGTTCTTGCACTGCTACTGACAGAGCTGAGGATTATGGTGGCTTTTGTTCCCCTGCTTGGTGTTCCTGTTTCATCAGCGACGCCCGCTCAGCTCAGCTCAGCCCAGCCCAGCCCAGCCCAGCCCAGCGGGTTTGTAAGGAGAACTGCTGAGCTGGCAAAGTTGGTCCCCTCCTGTCCTCCACATGGAGCCCCTAATTCCTCCTGCAGCGGCCTGAAAGGCTAGCTAGGCTCCATAAATCCCACCAGAAAAAAAAAGGGAGGTGTTTGCCTTTTTGCTCCTGCAAGGAGCACAGCGGGTTGGGTTTCCAGCGTCCGCTGCTGGCTCAGGGTGTTTGGAAGATGCAGGGCCACTTCTGCCGCTTGTACCTCCTAGAGGCACTCACACCTGCTCAAAGCCAGCGTATGACCGCGGCTGCAGTGTCCCAGCATTGCCACAACCCCGTGCTGTCCCCAGAAACTGACTCCCTCCTTCCCGCTTCATATGTGGGAGTTTTAAGACCTACACAGAAAGAGAGGCATAGAAAACATCACCGGCCTTAAGGCCCTTACTAATGTTCTCCAAGTGGAAAAATGACGGCATTTCCAGCCTGACTTGCAGCTTTCCTGTCCTGGGAGGGTAGGAGTCAGGACTTTAAAGCTATTTGTGCATGTGTGTGTTGATATATGTCCACATGCACCCACACAGGATACTGTGAGAAAGAGGCAAGAGAAGGTGAACGTGTATGAAAGGGAGTGAACTAGTCCCATCTGCTCTGAAAAGATCATTTTCTCCTTGGATTTCTATTACCGTTGTATTATTGCCACACTACAGTGCTTCTAAAAGGCTACGGTTCTGGCAGCTAACATCATTACAGCTGCTCAGATTATTAACAGTATAAATAAACTCTCAGAGACACTACTAAGAAAATATTAACTACAATTATCACTGTCTGATAAAATAATGAACAGTGAAGTGTTATTCTGCTGTCTCAGTCACCAGTGCGCATTTATGTGTGCTGTGAGTAATGAAAAACAGTTTATTTGAATACTGAATCATCCTGGAATTGGTTCTTTCTGTTTTATTTTATTTATTTTTATAAAGACGCTTTGAATTAGCGCCTTTCAACCAGCACAGGCTGAAGCTCTACGTTTGCAGAATTGGACGCACTCTGCCTCCTGCCCCACTGCATGCAGTCCCATTAACTCTGAGAGAGCAGAAACCCATGCCCATAACCGCTACGCACTTCAGCCTGAGGCAGGTGGAAGCCACCAGCAGTGGAGCCACAGAAGTGAAACCTGCCTTTGTGTGCGGGCAGAAACTCTACAACCTTCCTACAGACTGTATTCCTGGGCCTCATTGCTTTTCCTACCTGTGCAGGGAACAACAGCCCTGTTTGCTGAAGGAATCCTCCTCTGACCTGCCCTGCTTTTGCTTTGTATGCTCATTTCTCCTCAAGCACCCAGTGATACTCCCAAGCCCTGGCCTTCATTGACAGCAGTGGGGGACTCAGGCTCGATTTTTAACTAACAGAAGTTATTATTTCCCTGCAACTATGGAGAAAAACAGTTCTTAATGACTTGGAGAGCAGGAGAGTGCGGCAGGGCAGGAGGGGGAGCCCCTGGCTTGTCCCCTCAGGAACACCTTCCTTGGCGGTCAGGGGCGGCCTTCACATCTTTGCTTCTTGCGGGGGTTGATTTAGGATGTGATCATCTGTTTGTTAGCAGAACTCGTTAAAATTAAGAGAAATAAGGTCCTAGGGCCTGAAGCCGCTCACTGTGGGGCGGTCATGTTGAAGCTCCATTTCGGGCATCCTGTTCTCACAGAGATGCTGCCCTGGTTCAGGACAGGCTTCCCTCCCTGAGCCTGGCCCTGCAGATCTGTCACTCTCCAGTCCCAGTCAAAGACGTCTTCCTACAAAAGCACCAAGCAAAGCCCCTGTTTTAGCCTTCTCTAGCTCTGTTTTAGCTCTTCTGTACTGGGCCACCACAACCATAACTGATCAGTAGCAGGGAGGGACAACAGCGACGGTCGGCACTGAAATCCTCCAGGCAGACTCCTGCTGGGGTGCAGGACTGACCCTTCCATTTTGAGGAAAGCCAGCAATGCCTGAATGCAATGGACGCAAAACGGACATTTTCCCCATCAGGGCTGGCAGGGAAGTTGATGATTTCGGGTTACAGCAGGGTGACGTGGTTAGCATGACCACGTCACCAAGCTCCACCATTTCTGTCTGTGTGCAAGCCTGGCTCAGAGTGAAAGTGTGCATCAGACTCCTGGGAAAGGGCCACTTCCCAGCCAGGTAAGAAGGAAATAAAGAGAAATTAGGTAAGCAAGCAACAAGGTAAGCAGCAACAAAATGCAACTAGAAAGGAAGGCAAAAATGCAGCGCCAAGAGAGAGCAGGGGAAAGAGGGGATTTTCTAGAACAGCTTCCCTTGATCTGGGCCAGAAACACACTGTAACATGCCTTCAGCATTTTTATTCCACAGCCCTTTTTCTGTGTCACAATCTCTCCAGCATCTCATGTTCCCTGCCGGGTCTCTGTTACCCGTCTGTAAGCCTTTTGTTCCCCTAACCCCACCTTCAGCACGCCGCCTTGCTCCCAGCCCTGAACAGCCACGTTTCGCACTCGCGCAGGGTCGCAGGCACCGCACAGCCCAGGACTCTCGCTATCCCCATCGGTAGGACACCGCGGCGCAGCAAGGGAGACGGGGCGCGGAGGCAGGAGGAAGCTCGCACATAGCCCTGCCTGCCCCCATCTGTCAGCTGCGGGGGAAGGAAACCTCGGAGGAAGCAATCTGCCCCCTCCATTAAAATCATGGCTAGGACGAACCCCTGCTCCTCAGCGGGGAAGAGCCAAGCTGCAGCACTCCTCCTGGTTTCCCCCGCAGCGTCCTCCCTCTCCTCCTTCGCAGCAGTTGGCCTCTTCTGGCCGCCTAAGCAGGTTAGACGTGGTTTGCCCTGAATAAGTCACGTACATTAATTTTTCCTCTTTAATTAAAGAGTTCTTCTGCGAAACAATTCATGAGAGCTTCTTTGTCAAGGGAAAGAAAATGATGTATTGTTCCACACATGTTTACAAAGACAAACATACAAATGAATTCTGCTCCCCAAGAAGCCTCTATAGAAGGGAAAACACACAGAATGGTAAAGGAATTGCTGAAGAAGAACTGAAGTTCATTTTAAATCAGTGTACCATGTATAAATGCTGTCTTACAAATAGGATTATTTAATTTAAACCTTAGATCTGTCAAGTTCCATTACTTCAAATGGAGCCTGTTGTTTCTTGACTCCATTATAAATCAGGATTATGTTAGGCTAAGTCACTACTTCGATAGGAGGCAGTGAAAAAAAATTACACAGCAGTCAGTAAATAGAGCAAAGTCATTGCACTGTTCTTGAAAGGCAAAAAGTCATCTTGCTAAATGAGGGTCCAAGCTGTCCTGTACCAACACTGTTACTAATAAATAAAAGACCTCTGGGAAAAGTGCTGAGCATACGCTGGATCTATTTTCAGCTTGCATCAGCAGCTGCTGCCCCTGGGATTGCATCTTTGCTCATACCCTACACCATATGTAATCACTCCAGTGCTGCAACCAGTAAGATAATGAAAGAGCATGGCATAAATCTATACTTGAGTGGAATGCTAAATGAGAAAAATAATACAAAAAAGAGGGAAATAAACCACATTTTCAAGTCATTAGGAAGAAAGACTTTGACATATGAAGTGTTGCAACCATTAATAGCACTTATCATATAGAGTGGAGACAAAGAGACAAATTAATCAAACTGACAGAACTGGGACATTTTATGCTAATACAGGCTCCTGGGTTTTAGTTTGTATTCCTCTGTGTCTGGAAAACTGATACCATTACAGGGCAGGAAATTGCATGAATAACATGCAACAGATCATAAAAATTCACACACCAAGTGCAGAAACACTGCCAAAAGCACTGTAAAAACAAGGCTGGAGACCTCAACAGAGGAACTACCAACAGCTAATGAATGCAAATAAGTACAGGAATATTTCCCATTCATGCATAACAATTAGACATAGACTGTGACTCCACAGTCTCCAATAGCATAGGTAAAATAAAGCCTGGAGAGCTAACGTACAGACAGCTGGGGGGAACTGCTGGCCAAGCCAGTTCCGAATTTGTTTGCAGTGTTGCAGCCAGCAGTTTAAAGCCACTCAGGAACTGGCATGGCCAAGTGCCGTCTCTGTGTAAATGTATCGCTACGTTAGATTTAATTTAACGTTGCAGGTAGCTGAGGCATGGTCCTGGAATACCTGCTGTAAGTGTCCCTGCTTAAACAGGACACGGGACCAGAAGACCTCCAGAGGCCCCCTCCAACCTCAGCCATGCTGTGATTCTGTGAAAGAGGGGCAGGAGGATGAAAGCGGAAATAAAACAGACCCACAAAACAGCCCATAGTCACACAAAGCAAAAATCCCCTCACCCCAGTGCAAATCCACAGCATACAGTAAAACCCCTTACAAATATTGACATCTTTTAACATCATTCATTTGGGAAACGCAAAGTGCACTTGCTGCCCAAAGCCCCAGCCGTGTTGTAAGAGGCAGGAAATGGCAAGAACGACAGGAATGCTGGGCAGGGCCCAGCGCAATGCAGGACCCTGCCAAGGTTACTTCACTTGCCATAAAGGCTTCTCAAGGACCTTTAAAAAACCTGGCAAATCAGACCACGGGGGAAGCGCAGAGAGCTGATCAGCCATATGAACACCACATGACAAATACAGTCACTCGACACACAGCCACAGCATTTCTTGTTGCTGCCTGGTTTTTACAAAGGTGACTCTTCCCCCTTGATACCCTTAGCAGCAGGCAGCTACCATAAAACCCTAAGGCGAGGACTAACTCTCGGGGGTAAAAGGAGTAAAGCTGATACCTTTAGGAGTCGCGTAGTTTCCAGCACTGCTCTCAGCCTCCCCAGAATAGAACGACATGCAGCTGGTGGTATTGAGCAGGGGTATCTAAGTGCCAGTACTACATGCATACAGAGGCGAGGAAATGCCAGCTGCCATGGGGTTGCTGCTTTCCTGAAGAGAGAGCAGACTTCAAGCCCTCCCCGCCTCTGGTGCTGGGGGGACCCTGTGTTCAAAGGCAGCAGGACAGGAGTCCCAGCAGCCAGGGGCACGGCGGACAGCTCGCTCCCTGCACAACGCAGAGCCCAGCTCCCACCCACTCTGCAGCAGACCCCTGTGCAGACTTTACAGGGGCTTAGCCATGTGAACAGGGTTTATCTGCCTCCAGACCTCAAAACTACTTTCCATTCTTTCAATCGCTGCTAGAGTTGCAACAGGATGCTTAGCATAGTATCAGAAAATGGCACAGACACAAAAGCAAACTGGTCCAAAAACTTTCTGAAGACAATGATGGTGCACATTTGGCCTAAGGGGAGCAGCTAGAAACAGACACTGACTCGTGTAAATACACATCCATCCGACAGATAGGCAAGGGCTGCAACCTGAAAATGGAACAACTTTCACACTTCCCTTACATAAAAAAAAAAAAACAGCGCAGAAAAAGGTCTACAAAAAGGTCTCATGAAAAACTCTCCTGTAAGGAATTTTAATATCAGGAGGGAAACAATTTGGTCAAACAGTTACAACAATGCTGATTATTTCCACTCTTTAAAATAGCAAAGGCACCTCTGAAGTCTCTCAAGAACACATATGACACCTGACCCTTTCTTTTCCTTTACCTGCAATCAGCGCAGTTTGGGAAAAGGAAAGCCTAGTTAGAGGGAAACACCCCTTCCTCAAAGTAAATATTTAGAGAGGTCTTTAGTATTGCCTTATCATTCAAACAAGAAGTAGAAAGCACAGTGATGAGAAATGACTATGGATTCTCCCACTCCTTTATCTACAGCAATTCCTCTTCAGAAAGCCAATTTCAGAACTGGAGTGTAAGCCCACCAAATAATTCAGAGTAAAATGGTATCTGAGAACAAAGCCAAAGGTCCAGTGGCAGATGATGCAAACAATCTGGGTCCCCAAGGCTGGGAACAACTCAGAACCCTCTGAGCTTGCTGTGAACAGCAGCTTATGGCGTGCAGCACCAGTCTGCTCTGCAGGCCTGCCCGGAGGAGGTCCAAAAGAGTGGCCATGTCAGCGGCTCCTGCTAGGGTCACCTGGGCTCTGCAACAGCCAAAGACAGAGGTCAGAATGTGATCAAACGCTTGTCTTCATCAATTTACCTGCCTATGCCCTCTCAACGGAGGTTTCCAATTGGAAAGTTTATGCACAATGGTGAAATAAATCGTGTAAGAGAAGGATGAGGTTTATCTTTGGAAAGGAAGCAGAACTAAACCAAGCCTGAGGTAGCTCTTATTTGTGTTCTTCTCAGTTCTTCAACGGCAACAGATACAGGCAGGGAAAGAATAGCAGTTACTCATTTAAAGGTTTCTGCCACTACTGAAAACTACTCTTTCTGCTTTCTGAATGCTATGAAGACTTTGTAAATGTGAAGAATTTTCTTTGGAGAATGCCCCAATACATGTCACAGATGCCTCCTTCATTCTCGACTTCCTTGGCCAATGGCATAAATATAATTTGTCCTCACCAACTGCTTACGTGAAGTGGGCAAAACTGACAAGGACAGACGGCACCTGTGAAAGACAGGCGACACTCCATTTTTTGTGACTTTGATTTGACAAACTAATTCAAGCATTTAAAACAGAGCCTTGGTTTGATATGTCCAGTCTCCTGAAAGCTAATGAGTTCAACAAATAGACAGAAACTGCTTCATGTCCAGAAAAAAGTGCCATATAGCATACAGGAGGGAGCATGGAAATTTGTAGTCAGATAAAATCAAGCTAAAAAAAAACCTGTTCAATTCAACAGGCAAAAGGAATGACAAGAGAGACACATCTACCTTAAGCCCAGTTTCCCCTACTGGAATTAGAAATGAGCGCAAGTCCTCTGTGGAAAGCAGAAGGGAAGTTGTCAGAACTTGTCTTTACCCAGCTTTTTCCTGTCTTGAAAGGTTACTGGCTCCAACCCTGTCCTTTGAAAGAAACAGGAAATAACTTGAGCTTGTTCTGTTTTACTTGACCAAGAATCCCCTGACAGGGAAATTTTCTCTGAAGGCTGCCTCTGTGTATGGAGAGAGAGGTAGCTAGGCACGTTGTACTACTGCTGTGTGGTCAGAGATGGAAAGATATTTTGCTTTTAGAGTTGTTTAAGACTTATTTCTTATTGGCTGCAGGCCTTTGAAACAGAGGACCACACGTCTAACTTTCAAAGGAAAAAAAAACATTTCCCACAAGCACGGGCAAAAGCTTTATACTGGCAAAAGCGTAGCCTCAGCCTGCTAGCTGACAGTCTGACGAAAATCCAAGACTGCTTCATCAAAAGCATTTTTTGCTGAAACTGAGAACTGTATTGGCAAAGTTTGCATGGACAATTTTTTCTTTAAATCTAGTCTTTTTACCTTGAAACACTAACACTGCATCTCCACCCATTCTGGGAACATAAACTAAGAGGTATATGCATAAAATAGGGAATTTGGTCCTATTGCAATTCAAAAGCAAGCAAACATACAAGTAGAGTATTGCAAAGCATTTGACACACAATACACTGGATGCCCACACCCCTTCAACCCACTAGCACTGCTCAGGCCTGCTTCTGGGTCAATCCATTTATTTGGATGGTCTCCTTTCTATTTTACTGCCCCAATAAACCCACCTCAGCACTGGCTTCAGCAAGTACATCTGACACCGTGGGAGCCGAACAAAGCACAGAGAATACAAAGCCGCTGCTGAATCGATCCTGGGTCACATCTGCCAAACCACTCCGTACTCTTTACAGTAAGTCCGTACACTTTTATTTCTCTTATTTACTTTCTGGTTCCAGCTAACTTTGCATCCCAAATGCTGATGAGGGGAAGAAAAGTCTTCCAGGGACCTGTTCTTACAGAAGACAACAGCTTCAGGAAGCTTCTACCTAAAGCTGAAGTTTGCAAGGTGCGGTGCTGGCCATCCAGTTGCATTGTTGTAAGGAAACGGAGAGCTCTCAAACTGAGGGGACCAGCCTGAGGTCTTGTTCTCAATAAGCAGCTGCTGCAGGGAATGATGTGGACAAGGTGTCTTACCGAACCCAAATGCATATTCAGTTAAATACAGAATCACAGAATCATAGAATGGTTTGGGTAGGAAGGGACCTTAAAGATCATCTAGTTCCAACCCCCCTGGCCAAAGGCAGGAATATCTTCTACTTGATCAGACTGCTCAGGTATGGTTGCTTCAACACCAAAACAAAGATGCCTGGTTTGTAGGGTCTTGAAAAGCCACAGCTCCCATCTAACAGGACTGAGCCCATCTGTCCCCCAGGACCAATCAGACAGATAAGCAGCAGCTCTATCTTACCCCATTCTTCTTGAGAAATACTGCAACGCGTCCTCTAGTCAGAAAATCTCCTCAATGCTTCCTGCACGCTTAAAAGATACAGAGGGAAGAAAAGACAGAAATCCTGCCTGAGGAGTGATAACCTGGAAGGTCTGGGTTCAGACACACCAGCTGTTCTCAGACCAGCAGCTCTGCCAGCTGTGGGTCAGCCTGTTCACCTTGATGTGAGGTAACGTGAACCAGAGAGTTTAGAGAGAGGTAAACATACCTGAGTGGTTCACACAAGGTGATTTGATCATCACTGACCCGATGCACAGACCTGTGGTGTAATTCCTATCTGTAACATCAGCCTCCACCACAGCATTTGTGGAGAGGTGATGACAGTATTTTATTTGTTCACAAGAGACCTCAAAAATCTACTGCTGAAGGTTTTATCTTACCATTATTTAACTTCAGAGCTGATACCTCTCAATTCCAGCTGTTCGGTGACACTTTGTTTATTTAATGGTCTTACTGTAAGCGCTAGTGCTGCAGATCTCTGCCTTCCTCAGGCCAGCTATGGCTATTTTAACTGTGGGCCCCAGGCTAGTGGCAGTCTCTGGGTCACAGCAGGAAATTCCCCATGCCATTTCAATTATGAATTAACCTTCTGTTCTCCACAGAGTCTTCTAAAGCCTCCATCACTGGCTCTTTGGTGACTCAAAAGATGCATCGTGCAAACTTTAAGCAAAACAAAAAAAAAAAAAAGAAAAAGAAAAAAAGAAAAAAATCAAAAACAAAAAGAAAAAAAGATTTCAACTATTTCTGTGTGCGGGAAACAACTACACTTCAGCACTCTGAAGGTCAGATGAGGCAAACTGAGGACAGAGAGGTTTATTACCCATTTGATCTGTGTTATCTTAGGACCTTAAATTCCAAACGATTACATCTGTACTGAGCACCAAACTTCCTGAAGTGCATAAAGCATGTCTTTCTCAAAGGCAATTTACCTTACTGTTAGGAAACGATGTGGAGTCATACACATCACCGAGCAGTTTGTTGCTAAAGACACATGCTGAATTTTCAGTTGAATTTAATCTGGCTTCAGAACAGCTGCCAGAGGCTCTCATTATAGCTTCCTCTAGTAAATTAAAACATGCTTCCTAGAGATATGCCTGATACCTTCACTTTATTTAAGTCTTTAAACAACCATCCAAGCCTCCTCTCAAGCTTTCAGACAAATTAAATCTCATTTTTAAAACTGTCCAAGACTGGGCTAGAAGGATCTGCAGCTTGACCAAGTACAGCTGCTCATATTTGTTTACTCCAGGAAGGTAAATAAAGTGCCCAAGGACACAGCTTTTAGTAGTGTTAGACTGAGCTGGGACTTGGAGCTGTTTGCTGGCAGTCTCCCATAAAGTAGTACAGATGAAAATTCAGTGCTGCACAAAAGATCTGAACTGGAATAAATCAGCCTTTTCTCTGTTCAGAGCTTGCATTGTACATGTAACAGCAAGCGTGTCTACCTATTCCTGCAAAAAACACCAACAGCCTGCCTATAAAATTCACAAAGAGCATGTCATTCCCAAATCCTAGTAAGGTTCAACTGCCTTCTGCTCACCTAAAATCTGCATTTCATTTCCAAATTGAACCATACTTCCTAATCTTCATGTTTGTTGACTGCTGCAATGCATCACTGGAATAGATGCCATATTCCACCCCGTAACATGCTCATTTTCACTGGTAGCTGAGAAAAACAGCCAGTGATTTATAATATTACAGTGTTAATAACACTACTCACCGGGGAATCCCTGTCAGAAAGTGCTGTATAGAGATAAAACCTTATCGTCTTTGGGTCTTGGGAACACTAATGAAGCAAAACTTGGTACTGGCATCAGAAAGTACCTTACAGGTTGTGGTCTCAGAGGTGGTGAAGCTGAGGGTTGTCTTATCTGGGTCTTATCTATGTCTGTTCATTCAAATCCCAAATGCTCAGTATTTCTGGACTCTTAAAAGAGCAGACAGTTTTCCAGCATTAAAGCAATTCAAAGCTTTTTTTTAGAGGGAGAAAAGGCAAAGGTAAGAGTACCAAAGCTGGAGGGGGGAGGAGAGGAGGACATCTTTCAGACTGCAGGGCCAGAGCGCTACCAGCACTGAAGAGTGACTCACATTCATGGTTAAGCCACCTCAGTTTCATTCATGCCTAAACACATACTTAAGTACAGCAAAACACACCTCCTGTTGATATGCTACAATGCACACTTATTGCTTCTGCTCACGTCTTTAGTGTAGTCTGCCTCTAAGACACACTTTTCAGGACATTTTTTACATTTTAGATTATGTATGTCTGTCATTTTTGAGCGAGGAAGTTTCCACACTACAAACTGTCTTTGCAATAGCAAGCACAAGCACAGCCAGTCAATCAGCCAGGCTTAACACTGAGCAACAGGCACAGGTCTAACAAAGGCAACGAAACTGAGCCCACTTATTGCAGTGGTGAATTTTGTTCTGTGCATTAATCTCAATATCCTCTTTTATAGTACATTTTTATGTGCTTACTTGGATAATAAATAAATAGTACAACTACCACCAAAGACAGGGAAAGGAGTTATTGCAAGATTTGCTCCCCTTACCATGCATGTATGCGTGGCTTTTGTTTTTTTTAAGCCCCACAACACAACAGAGATGTATTTCACTCTTTTCCACTGGAAAAGATCAGAGAAGAATTATCAACAGTGAGCCACCCCTCATCAGAAAATAAAGGCAGTTACACTGTGCAGAATGAAAAGGATGAGGCTAGTTTCCTCATCGTACTTGAGGCATGAAAAACTAGGCAGCACCGGGAGCCTTTGAAGCAAGACATGGACGGAATTTCATATTACACTGTGATGGTCTCTTTTCTGCTATATCGCTCAACTGCTAGAAACGAAATACACCATCTGTGTCTTGTACTGTGCTATGTATGCAACACACACACAACAACATACATTTGTCATATGGTTTCCCACGAATTAGCATCATGGCACTTGAGACCTCTAAGTACCTGAATGTTCAGTTTTACCCTTAATACAGAACTACAGCCTCCAGTCACTCTGTGTGGTGAGTGTGAGCACTATGAATCAACAGGAAACATAACACATTCCCTAGGAGGAATTTAGGAAACTGAAGACCCAACTTCCATCCATATGGACTCACTGAAGTGGCATTGTCGAGGTGAGGCTGAAGCATAAATGAGTTTCAGGCTTGACGGACACATCCTCTACAAAAAGCTCTGCAGATAGAGGGGGCGGTGGCAGCAGAAGGCTCTCAGGTCACGGCTGCCTCCTGAGCCAAAGCAGAAGTAATTCTGGCCAGTGCTGCCATCTGCAAGGAACATCGCTGGCCGATACAGGCATGCAAAGAGAAAACCACATAAACTCTTCCCCTTTGCTGAGAATGAGCCTTTGCTATTCCTAATACTAACAGGCTCCCAAAGAAAACGGATCTTTCGTTGTTCTCTGCTGCTAACACCATCCCTCCAGCTGGGAAACAAGGTTCCAGGCAGACAGTTGCTCCTTACCCTCTTGTTCCCCTTTTCCATATTTATCACCTCCTTTAACCCATGCTCCTGTGCAGAGCACTCCCAGCTCGGTCACCACATTCTTTACAGATACTATATTTGTACATATACGCAGTGCACTGAGAGAGGAAAGAGACAAAGTAAGAGAATATTGTTTATTTCTAGAGAGATAAAAAGGAACAGTAATCTCCGTTAGCCAGCAGGGTATGTAATAGCTGACCTCCTGCATCCTGCCTTTGATTTTCCCCTGAACCCAATCGTCTTTTGTTGGCTACTTCCCAGCATTTTTTTCCTCAGGCTGGCGGGTTGGCATGGATGGTTAACAGCTGCCAGTATTTCTCCTCTCTGTCAGTGACGAGCGATACTAATGTTAGATGCCTGGCTCTGTCCCACCCAGGGTGCCGCATGCCTTTGCCTTCCAACATACTCAGCTTTTGCCAGCCTTGAACCTGAATCTATCTCCCGTCCTGCCTTTCTCTTGCGAAGATTAACCATGCGAGGGAGTTAGCCTCTGTAAACCGAAGAAACAGATGACAGATTTCACAGGGCTAGACCTCATGGGGAAATGGCAGATTTCACAGCAGCCTTTGGTGAGCAGCAGAACAATAAGGACGCAGAGCAGTTTGGCATGTGGTGTATGCCAGCGTAGTTCTACTTTGAACATCATTCTGTCAATCACAAGGAAGAGCTGTGCAGATAAACAAAAAGGCTCCCCAAGCACATCTCCCCCCCCCTTCCTCAAGAGACGCTGATTCTCTTTGCCCCTTGGAAGACTGATAAGCCGCAGACAACTCAATTTAATCCTTCGACTTTAGGAAGGGAGTATTTCTAGCAGGCAGTTCATTGCACTGAAAAAAGCCACCAGTAACCACTCTGAAACAGACTGAAGAAATTAGAGGGTTACAGGTAAAACTAACCAATCCACTTGAGAAGCAAGTTGTTTTTATAATGCAAATGACAGTATTAGACCAGTGCTGCAGAAAGCTAGGTCTACTACTTCAGAAGACCTGTGTTTAACGTCACTGGAGAGAAAGGCATTTGGTGCTGAAATGACCAGGCGAAGGTTTTTTTAAATGTACACCCCAAAGCCACGAATCCAAACAAGGTTAATAATCTCATTTGCAAGCTATAGGAATCTCATGCAACCGAGGGGTTTTATTTGTTGTTGCTGTTCCTATGTTTTCATCATTTAATGGAAGCCTCAGATTTCAGAAAGCAAGGTGAATACAGTGTTTGTGGAGACGGTGCTCTTCTGTCCAGCCTCCAGCTTTCAGCTTGCCCAGCCAGACTTGCTTCCTGCACACTTCCATTAGCAAAGCGAGGCAGGTAATAATAGCGAATAAAAAGCCTATTCTGCAAAGCGCTGGCTCTTGCTCAAGTAAAGTAGAGTACCACTACAGCATGAATGACTCAATCATCTACTCAAGAGCTATTACTTGCAGCGATGAAGCAATGTTAATTGGATAATGGCCTGCTGCCAGCTAATATTGGCATGACCTACAATACCCTTGGCTGACAGCCGTGTATGCCTCTCTATCACACCTTTTTTTGTAATCTGGATGGGAAGTGGAAACCATTAAAAAAGCCTCATAAGTGTCATTTAACTTCTTATCATGAATTAAAAGCTTAATTAAGTGCCTTGTTAAAGGAAGGAAGACCAGTTTTTGTGATTAAATAAAACAAAACAACAGTTAGGGGTATGGAGTGAATGAGTAACTTTACAGCTTCAAACTCCGGTCTTGGAAAATATTAATTTTAGGTTGCATTTAACAGCAGCTGCTAGATGAAAACTGCACAATTGCTGAAAAACACCCAGGGTGAAAAGCTACGAGGTTCTAGCTGTTGACCAAAACTGCAAATGAAGAGGAAAGCATAGAAGTTAAGAGCTAACAGGGTCCTTTTTTATTAGCTGTACGCAGCTGCAGCTGACACACTCCATCCCTCTGACTCTGCTCCGAGTCCTGACACTTCACACACCATGGCCACATTTGAGCACTTGCTATTACGTGGCTGTTTTTCCAAGCGCTTATCTACACACTAAAATATGCTGCTTTAAAAAGAGGTGTAGCATGAAATCGAATTACTGATGTTGGCATGAAAGGGTTTATGGAAACTCTTTAATCAGTGCAAAACTAGCTCCATACTGACTTAGTTTGAATAAGTTGATTAGGAAAAGGTTTGAACTAAAGTACATTAAGTCACACTTGAACTGTCATGAAATTTCTAACACAAGGCTTTACATTGGTTTGAAACCCAGTAAATTCAACTAGTCCCAATTCTGCATGTGCACAATGTCTCACTACTGAAATGAGAGGTATATCAAAAAGATGCACTCATGTAATTGGATATAAACAAGAAATAATGTAAAAAAAACACCTGTTCGTTGCTTAGCTAGACAACAGTTAACAACGTCTGGATGCCAGATTAACAAAAAGACCCCAACATACTATGACGTAAAAAAAAAGTCTGCAATCCAGTCTTCAGAGGCAGATTTACTGCTCTGAATAATCAAAAAGTTCCTTTGTTTTGATGTTAAGCTCCCTCATGCCAACATTACATGAGTGCAAAAGCTTTATATATAAAGCTTTACCCAGCTCCAACATCAAACCTTTGAGAAATAATAATAATGCTCATTCTCCATAATTGCGTACTTGAGCAGTTTTCAAACCACACCAGAATTTAAAATGCAGAGATGTATGGCTGACTTTAAAATATCTGTGTTAATTTAGGAGTGATTGTCACCTTTGGGGAAGTTTTGAACTACAAAGACTATATTTAAAAAATGATTTGCAATCTCTGTCTTTCTATAACAACTGTATGCCAACATAAGTTGTCTCTAAGCCTGAACAACATATTGGCCCAGGACACTAACTTTAACTTTTGTCTGAAATTTTCCCACTGGTGGTATAACCCCCTACGTGACAAATTAAGTCACTTTTCACAGATACCTTTAGAAATAATTCATAGGCTCCCACAGCTCTGCAGACCATGGACTAAAAACAACAGCGCTGAGAAGGGCCATTAGCTTGTGAACTGAAAAAGACCCCGCTAACTTCTTTTAATGCAATATAAATAAGATGGTTCTTCCCTCTGCTCTGTCAGCTCTTAAAAACATGAGTGTTTCAGTTCCTTTTGTGAGCAGCTCTGACACTGCTCTTTGTCAGAGGCACTTCACATATCTAAGCACAGGCACCTACCAAACTGCACATTCTGAAGTAGAGCAGCACCAGAGGCAGAGGTGTGCTCCTTAACCAAAGAATCATCGAGAAGTAATGATCTGCATTGGGCAGCTCTCTTTACCCTCAGTGACTAACATTTATGAGGAAATTATTTAACTGACCACCTCACAAATAGCTATTCAAGTAAATTAGTCACTGAGCAAATTAGACTCCATGGAGTTATCAGCAATTAATTTGCATGTGGAAAATATCTGTACAATTAGGCATTAGTAACAGCACATATCCTTTTTGATAGGCCAGGAGTGTTCTTTTCCAGTATGAAAAAGGTAATGCCTTGGTGCTCTGCAGCTGATTGAGGCATGTGGCAAAAAAACCCCTATTGTTCTCACGTGGAGGGTGACAATTTCAGAGTAATGAAAAAAACCTTAAAACCTGGATTCATTGCTTCTGCAAATCCATGGTCTTCACTGGAACTGTAACAGCAAACAATGTAACCCTAACTCACTAAGGCCTTCAGTCTTTCACTGAGATGTATTCTAAAACCTAAAAACCCAATACTTCATTTATCCAAAGGGGATTCACTTAAATAGAAATCATTTGTGGTTGGACTGGAAGAATGTTTTTTATATATATCTCATATAAAACACATATAAAGACAAATCTTCGTGTTTTAAACCCTTAGTGTCATATGAACACAAGACTGTGTTATCAAGCCCTGTCCGCTGGTCTTCAAGGTGGACGCAACACAATCCCTGTATCGCCCTACTCCTCCCACCGGCCAGTGGCTCAGCACCTCGCTACTGCTGTGATTAAAAATCTGCTAATTTCCAACCTAGTTTTACTAAAAGCAAGTTGAAACCAATCCGTGAGTGTCAACACTGTCTTTTAGTATTAAATACAAACTCCCCCTCTCAGCTGTTTCATCCCCTCTGCCTACATGAAGCTGTAGCTCCGTGCAGTCATCACTCCGGCAGGATGAACCTGCCATGGTTCTCCTTTAAGCCTGTCTCCTTCTTCTGAACATCTCAGTCACTCTTGTATATACTTATTTCAGTTTCAATTATTTTTCTTAATCTAAGAAACCACACATGGTATCCAAGAGGAAGTCTTGCCAAGGCTTTGTAGAACAGCACTGATGCTCTTCTGCCTCTTCATACCTGTGTACCACTGGGCATGTTTTGTCACCTCTCTGCTCCCACCCTTGCTTTGCAGCATGAAAGCTATGCAACACTGCCTGAGACATGATTCTTCCACTGGAAATTATTAGTGGACAGTGCCGAATCACAGTGTGCAGCCTAGCGTGTCCTCTACGATATATCTGAACTCCTATGCAAAATGTCTGGGTTGAAATTTCTTCATGAGTAATATACAGTGTCAGGACTCACAAAGTCATGCCTGGTGACCTACTTTTTCTAATGCTCTCCACCTTGCGTTGTGACAACATCACAATGCCACTGAAGTCTCCAGACAGCTAAACCAGAGGGGGGAAAAACGGTGTGTGACACTTCAGGACCTGTCATCATTTAAAAAGGTCCCACACTTCTTCATGTGCATTAAGCAAATGATGTTAAAAAACCCTCTGCCTCACGCTGTATGTCAGAATACCTTCTCACTGAGTGACTGCCTTGGGGACACTGCCACCCTCTGTGCCACCTGCACCAGCGGGGGACGCTGGGCAGGCAGTGCCAGGGCAGTGGGTGATGGCAGACTTGGTTGGCAGGCGAGCATCTCCCTGCTTCTCACAGCAAAACCACCAGTGTGCCCTATGGTAGCTGCGATATCGCAGCCATAGGGCTGTGAGGAAATTACAGTGGGGGTGGAAGTCAGCCAGTGAGATTTTGTGGTAAAATAAAGTAAACTTTCCAGTGAGGTATATATTTTCTATGTCCCTTGGCTTCCTGATGTGTGAGCCATGCTGCTTCAGAAAAACCCTGCTTTTAGACAGAATGTGTTTGTGCTTTCTTAACGGAAAACACACGGCCTGAAGCAGTTAAATCCCGAACTAGTTGTGAAGGGAAGAGAAAGGAAGCAAGGCTGAATGGGACACAGAAAGGGGAAAGATGAGAACAAGGATATGAACTGCTGGAGGGGGGTGGATAGCGATGAGACTCCAAACAATGTGACAGTTCAAACAATTTTTCAGCAATAACCTGCTGTCTAACAGGTAAGTCACCCCTTTCAAATTTCCTGTCTGGAAGAGCAGAAGAATATTCAGGTACTGATAATGTGCTGAATGAAGAGAGAGTAACTAAGTGACCTCTGGTGCGGTAGCACCCTCAGCTGAAGCATTTTAAAGCTTTGCTGCTTTAACTGTGAGGAATGCTGTCGAGTTTTGCTCTCCCCCCGTGAGTAAGGTTGCGTGAAGATGTTCATCCTCCATCTTCCAGCAATCCTCAATCCACCCCAACCCAAATATCACAGCGGCAGCACCAAAGCCTGCACCTGCCTGCCTGCAGCTCAGCCGCCTCGTCTCTGGGCGGCGAAGAGCGGGTTTGTGCTTAGGGCTGAGGAATGGTGGCCATACTGTACCTCATCTGGCAGGCTGACAACCAGGTCATTTTCCGTCTGCCCTACCAAGGCCTGCAAGAAGTACTCGCTGCAGGCGGCCAGCACAGCCCGGTGGGCGCGGAACTCCTTCCCCTCCACGATGAGCGTCACGTCGCAGAGAATATCCTGCTTGCGCTGGTCATTTAAGCAGAGGAGAATATTGGTACAGTGCACTGTTGACTCATACACATACATGGGGGAGTCAGTCTTCTCATCCACAGACATGCCGTTCACACCCTGGAGCGGAGAGGGGAAGAACAAAACACAAGGAGGCATTGAGGAGTGACGCTCGATTTAGTAGATGCAATAACATTACATGGGAAATTTTAGAAGATTTTAGCAAAAATGGCGAGAATGACTATCATGTCTTCTAATAGTGAAAAAGGGGTTTTGTCCTTGCTTCTGTTATTTTCATAATAAGGGAAAAAACCCTCAAAACTCCACAATACTCTCAAGCAGACAAACAGCACTGCATGGTTACACCAAAGACCTCCACTGAAGCGAAAGGCAAGGTGGGACTGTATCTGATGAAGACAAGCCACTAACTGTAGTGACCTCATTTCTCAGTCAGAATCAGAGATATTTTAAGCCTTAAGGGGGAGAGAGAGACTTTTAGTGGCTTTAGAAGAAATCCATTTCCAGGTTTTCACACATTCACTTGCGGTTTAATGTCATTTACAGAAAAGAGCAGTTTCTGAATTCCAGACCCACAGACACAGGAAAATCCCCTGACTTATGTGGAGCTCCAGCTATGGGCGGCAGGGCAGCACGTGGGTGCTGGGGCTGCTCCTGCCTGCTGAGACGTCTCCCCGTGCTGACAACAGACCAGACGTTTGTAGGATGTTTGACATGCGTTACCAGCGTCTGAATTAGGAAGTTCCCTGTCTGTCGTTCTGCGATTTCTGACGCACGTCAGACTGTCAATGCCTCCGAACATGGCGATCAGGTTTGTGGTGGTGTCGAGAGGTTCAGGTTCCTTCAATGCCTGACACCGCACGAACCCCACCAGCACTTGGACACAATGAAGTCATTTTTCTCTTACCCAAAACTTTCTACTGAGCTGAATGCTCAGTAGAATGCTCTTTGCATTGTTTTCCTGTTTCAGTTTTTCTGACTAAGAAAGTGAAAACCCTGTGCTGTATCTGAACACACTAAGTACCCCAAAACAAACTGAATACTTGTTTTAAGGCTTATATAGGAAAAAGGATTATTTGTATGTATTAGTCTATCTGCTGCCAAAAGTAAAGTAATGCAAACATGCGAACTTCAAGTATTTTAAGGCATTATTTATTCTTATTGCAAACAACAACTGCCTTCTGAGAGGCATGATTCAGAGGCATATAGTGCTATGGGTGACAGAGCAGGGTATTTTGGTATAATACTGCACTGCAAATATCTGACTCCTGTAGAAAGTGGAAGCAAAATTCCTCATCCGTTGCTTTTTTAAAGCGGATCTTTGCAGCATTTTCCTTTGCTAGTACAATATACAGGTACACAAGTAGACACAAAATGACTTCACACTACTTCTCTTGCCACGTGTTCAAACCAGGATACCGTTTTTCTAAGGCATCATTCAAAAGATACTGATAATCTAGACAAGAATGGACTTAAGAGGACCTTGCTGCTTGTAAATACTAGACTTCTCAATGATAACTCCATCGTCCCACTCTTACAGTATTTATAAGCCAGCAGCTATGATGGCTCTTTCTACAAAACAGGTATTTTTGCCAACATTACAAAACTCTAACACTATTGGAATTCTTAGTGGGATGCTTACAGCTTCTCTTTAAGTGATATTTTCAACATTTACTGCTGACTCATGATACGTTTCTGAGTACAAGGCTGAAATGCCTACATTAACAGAAAAACAAACAAACAACTCGGTATCCACCATCCTTTCACTGACTTCATATCTAGAGAAAAGATACAAATCTGCTTATCTATCTGCATACAGGTAGGGGAGGGAGACTTTTTTTTTTTTTTTTATGCTAAAGGTTGGACTTATTAACCAGAAGAAAATCCAGTCTTTTTTTTTTCTCATACAGTGACATTACTGAGAAGAATTGACAGCAATCATTTTATTAGCACTACATTAAGGTACAGAGAAAATGATACTTGGCTCATCCCACTCATAGCTTTCTGTGTAACTGAACTCTGATGCTAATGATAGTGTTATAATGATGTTCTAAGTGGTCACTCTTGCGTGCTATGAAATGCAAGAGTTTACAAGAACAATCTAGTGGGAAAATCTGAGAGTTGCAAATGACAATGCAATGGGGAAAGCTTTAAATTTTTTTTTCCTGGCACATCTGCCTGTAAGTCTCAGATGATGACGAAATGTACACGAAACCTGAAACCTGGCAGGTAATGAACAGAGCACTAATTACATTTTCAGTGCTTCTTTTTTTTCGTTTAAATAAAAAACACTGTTTGCCTGAAATTGCAATCTTTTTTTACGGTAACAGTACAATTTGTATGAATCAAACCCTGAATTACTTGGTTACTAATTAGTAATTTCCTACTTTTTAACTACAGCTCTCATCAAGTGCTTTTTTTTTTTTATTTAATTAGCTGCATGCCCTGTGAAGTTCTGAAAATACCATGGTGTGTTTCCCCACTGGCGGGTGAGCCTGCATCCTATGCTAGGAAACCTGACCGACGTGCTACTGAGATGCTGGGGCTGTGCACCATATCCTCCGCTCCAGTGGGTCCCTAGCTATGCTCGCAGGAGGACCTCCATCCAGCTGCTTATATTACGGTGCTTTCCTAGTGCTCTTGCCATCTTTAAACACAGCTGTGACTCTGCAAGCTCCCCTGAAACCAAGGTCTCCCTGAAAGCAGATCCACCCCACGCGGATGCCCAGGCTGGCAGCTGCAGTCTCAGCCTGACGCAGGTGTCCCCTTGCGGTGCCCCAGCAGCTCCGGGAAGCATCCCCAGCCCTGCATTGCGCACAGGGAAGCTGGGGCTGGGCTATGGTTCAGGACCACCTATTTATCGGCTTTTAATCTTTCAACACAAGTGATCTGTCTTCCCTTTTCCATGACCTGCCTTCACCCGAATGACCTCCAGGCATGAGGTGTTTCCTATCCGAGAGGGCTTTTTCCTGCAGAACAGGAGCAAGATGGTAAAGCCCTGCACTGGGAAGTACATTGTTCATTTTCACAGAGAAAGGGTTTAGACTGCAAAGGCAGAAGGTCACCATAGGGTTTTGGCATGTAGTAGCAAGAAAATTAGCAGAATTCACTGTTTTTTTCCTCCTCTCCTTGGAAGAGAAAAGCAAGGACTCAGTCTCTGAACCCTTCAGCAAGCAGGGCTGGAACTCTTTCATACAGTGTTAATTCAAAATGCATAACTTTTTGCTGAATTCAGTCTTATGCTGAGTTTGCAGAGCCTTCTTCATGGATATCATTGTTACGCGCTTGGTATTTCTTCAAACTGAAGAAAGAATGACTTAGCAAGCCTTTCTCCAGCTCAAAAGAACATACTGTGTATTTGTTTGCATATAGGTCACCATGCTGCCAGAAAAAGCCTCTTAGAAACAAAAGTTTCCAGAAAACGGCAAGAACTATTGCGGGCAAGGAAAGCACCATTGAAACCTCACACAAAAAAGTTGCTGGTAAAGGCCAGCAACTGCAGTGAAGCAAACTGGAACTTTGCCTACACGGCGCTTCCACAGTGGCTGGTTGGAGATGTCACCGAGCCCTGCTGCAGAGGCAGCAAGGAGGTGGCAAACGAGACCTCTTGAGTCCAAAAAAGTCGCTCACGGAACATCCGAATCACTTTGGTTTGCAGCATGCTGTCTGTGCTGGCTGGCATTCGCCCAAAACTCTCCAGGAATGTATGAACAAACTGCCTGAGCTGCTACCAAAAATACACTGCCTATCATGAAAACCAGCTCCAGCCTCACAAGAGTAGAGGGCAGACAACGCTGTGCCTGTTTTTAAAGGGAAATGTTTGGGGAGAGAAAATCTTATCTTGACAGACCAGAAAGTCCTGCATCCGAACTGGTTTAATTAGATGAAAAGGTACATCTAGATCATGGCAAAGGTACAGAACACTTAACCAAGCAAATTACCATCATGACAAAGCAGTGTGGCTTCTGCACGGGGAAGTCACGTCTCTGATCTGCTCTATTAGAATTCCTGAAGTGTGTCAAATTAGCAGTGAGGAACACTGGTATGTGTAATTAGTGTTGACTTTCAGAAATCCTTTGATAAAACCTTTACAAAAGGCTGCTACAGAAGCTCAATTGTCATAAGGTGAGAAGTTGCATCAGACTGGAAATCGCTTAGGTTAAACTGTATTAAACAGAGAAGGAACACACAGGCAATTTTCAGCAGGTTAACAGTGAAATAGCTCCAGAAACGAATCAGCATTAGTACCAGCTAACATCTGCCTATGGCCACACCACCTGCAACATGCTTGAGCTCATCTGATCTCCAAAGCACGTCATCTCCATCCTTGGAAGTTTTCAAGATCAGACTGGATATAGCCGGGTCTGGTCTCAGAGCTGACCGTCTCTGAGCAAGAGCTTGTGCTGGAAACCTCCTAAGGTCCTTTCCAGCATGAATTATCTGATGATCCTATGTGGAGGACTGACCACAGATCATGACAGAAAGAGAACGAAATGGATAAAATTAGTTCAAATGTCAAAGGTAATATGGATTGTTGGGAATTTCAGAAAGACAATATAAAAAAAATTGGACACGAACAAGGTTACAGACTAAATCCAAGGCACTCAGACACAAGTGGCAGCAAGAGGAAAAAACGCATTTTTATAGAATGGTTGGAAGGGACCTCTGAAGATTGTCTAGTCCAATGCCCCTGCTCAAAGTAGGGCAACCTAGAGCAGGCTGCTCAGGACCATGTCCAGTCGGGTTTTGAGTATCAACAAGGAGGGACACCCCACAACCTCTCTGGCCAACCTGTTGCAGTGTTTGACCACCCTCACTGTAGAACAGGTACTGTTTGACCTGCAATCCTGATTCCAATTTGGTGTCTCTCAGGAAAAAGACAGACTGGAGACACACAGACTGTCATTACCTAGATTTTTAAGGCTATCCAAGAAAGCTAGATGCAAAGGTAGTGTTATGAAAGAGAAACATTTTAATAAGGAGATGATACATTTTCTAGTCACTTCTGGTGTACTGTAGTGTGGTGTCTGCATCCCATTACTGATGTTGAATCAGGGACAAAAGAAATCCTCAGGAGGATAATGGAAAATATTATTGGCAAAGAAGGAGAAAAAGCCCTCCTCAAGATAAAACATGATTAATTTGATAAACACTACACAAATAATACAAAATAGACAATAAAAGGTCAAAGCAGCACTGGTACTTATTGCTTCTGATGTTGCAAATACTACAGGACATCCAAGTAAAAGAAGCAAGGCAAAAGCAGAATTTGTACAAAGAAAAGCTTTGATTCCTGACCATAGACATGAACTGTATTGCACTCCATACCCTAGGAGGATGTGTGTATTGTTTTTCCATACTCCACCACAGCTGCAATAAACCTCCTGTGCAACTGACTACTGCTGCATGTTACTGGGCAGAGAACTCATTGGATATGTAAAAGGATTAGTTATAACCAATAAAAATATCCAGGGCCACATTCCGCAGGCTACAAGTTTACAGGGCACGAGAATTCACATTGCAGCGCACCGGCCAACAACAAACTGCTTGGGGAGAGGACTGTGCCTGTATTATCACCCTTGCCTGACTTACCAACCGCTGTCACAGAAAGAAATTATTTGCTGGATGTCAGAGCAGGTGAAAACCCAAACCTGGCACCTCCATACGTGTCTCCTAGACCACCCACCCTCTCTGTCTTCAGCCCCAGGAGATGGCAACAAGCATGCTGCCCTGCTCTCCTCTCTTGGACAGGCACCGAACTTGCACGGACCAAGCTGTTGAGGGCAAGCAGTAGAAAACACCTGTCCAAAGGCTACATGTGGTGGGTGTCCTTGACACTCCACTCCAGCAGCTCCCACTCCCACTCACTCCAGTGGAGTGGTGGGTTTAGGACATGGGAAACCAACAGATGTTAAGCCCAACTCATATTTTGCTTGGAAGCACAAGCTGGAGCTCGCATCATATCCTGTTATACAAGGTGACTCTCCGCTTTCTCCCGATCATGTTAAGAGAGGATCAATACTGAACTGTGATTATTTTTAACTCCACTTCACATTCTTCAGTAACAGTAAAAAAAAAAAAAAAAAAAAGACATTTAGGAATAATGTGAAGCGGTCAGCTTGACCACATCTAAGGCTCTTTGGTCAGAGGCAGTTGGGCAGTCTGCACACCTGATGTGCATGTAAGTGTCTAACAGTATTTCTTTTCAATAGGATGCAGAGAGTGTGAAAAAATACTCTTTTGTTCTGAGGTTTGCCATTTTTTTTTTCCCCTAATAATCTAGGAAAAAAAATGCGGAAAATGCTGACAAAATAATGAAAAAGTTGAGTGGAACTAGTACTTCTGACAAATGGCAGCAAAAGCACATCAGATTTGACAGTTTTTAGTGATAAACATGCACTGTTTTTAAGTGGCAAGTGGGAGGAAAATAATTTTCCAGGGCTTCCTTCCTTATCTAAAATTTCTTCTATGAAAAGACTCATTTTGTGCAATCAACACCTTGGTTTTAAAGAAATTTACCAATAACTGACACTTCAGAGCTCCTAAAATGACCATCCTTATAATTGGTTATTACGATCTCTCAATTATAGATATAACAACAAAGGATATGATTATATTGTCACTGCTTTCCTTTAAAAAGAAACTATTGAAAGGCCTAATGATTAATTCACCATTTTTGAGAGCTCACTGCAATGACAGAAGACTATATACAAAGGTCTCTTCAGTGAGCCCATTATTCAATTAATAAATGCTGCATACCAAGCAGTCATAGTCATATGAAACTCCCAAGAATTGTGTGAATTTTTAACCAATTAATTATCAATTACAACATCATAAAACACCAGCACAAAAATAGAAATAATGAAATTTAATTATACATTATTCTTCTTAGTTGCTGCAAATACTATACAAGACTGATTTTGATTAATAATTCATACAGCAATAAAGTATCAGGAAAGATAATTACACTGTGCCACAATTCTCACACTGATTTCTGTAATTACAGATTACAACAGTGTTAGCAATTTAAAAAGGTTAGGGAGCAGTAGTAATTTGCTATGTCATCCTCAGCAATATTAATGCCTTCTTCTCTCAGCACCCCAGATAATTGAAAATAGACTAGCGGACCGCAAGGCTACACGGGCTTGCCTATTGCCAAGCATACTGTAGGTGCCAGGACCATTAGCAAGAACATTTCAAAAATGAGATTTTCACATTGTTCAAGTAACTTCTGCTATAAAGCAGAAGATATACGGCCAAGTGGAAAAGACATTATAAGCATTCTTGGCTGGGCAGCTGTAGACATGCGCTGCTGCTGCTGCTGGTGATGGCTGGTGCTTCTGACCCTACCACACCAAAGCAAAATCTTAATTTGACTATGAGTGGGAAGGGGGATAGCTAAGGGAAACTCAAGAGGGGATTTAACCTTGGGCTCTCTAGAGATGCAGGTTTGGCTGGGTACACTGCAGAGCCAAAAAGCATTTGATAACACTGGCCTCCTAAAGGCAAGAATTCACATTGCTGAGGAGGTTGCGCGGCCCCAACACAAATCACATCAAGTGTTCATGGCCCACGGAGCACCCTCCAAACTGCTGAGGAGCTGAGTATAGCTCAAAGGCCACAAACTGGTCCCCAGTGAGCTACGCCAGGGCAGCAACATGAAGCATTACCACCTGGGCTGCCTGCAGAGCTCGGGCATGAGCTCTGTTTCCCTATGGCAAGCTTCACATGCTTTCGAAGTATAGACGAGAACACTGAAAATTCATAGCTTAGTTTAAACCGACAGGAACAGGGATGCGTCCTCCAGACTGTGCAACAGCTGCTTCGCAGAGCCATACGTCATCACCGCACAGAGGCTCTGATACAGGAAGTAAGACCCAGTGCAGAAGTCGGTTACTGGCTTTGTTTTACTGGTCCTAGATCCTACTGCAGAACTGGACAGTGACTAGGTAAAAAAAAAGGAACTCTGATCCTGCACTTTTAAAAAGAAGTGCTGAGTATAACTTTCGTATATAGCATTTTGGTTACTTACAATGGTTTCACTATTGGAAGATTGCACACAAGCAAAAACGTACTACAGCTTCAGTTGTGCTATGGATCTTGTTTTTCGCTTGTTTGCTTTTTTATTTTAAATAAGTGTCAGGATGTCCATAGACTCTGTGATTAATGTTTATTTAAACCCCAGGTGTCTACTCTAAAGAAATTGCGCTTCGGGTTGTTCAGAGATTGGTACCATAAAGAAGCAGGGATTCCCAGTGGAGGCTACTTTGAAGAGTCCAAGTAGATTTATGTTCCACATACAGATAAAACCTGTTCCTTGACTTCAGAGAGTTGTGTTGCTATTGTTTTTTGAGAGAGTAACCCAGTCTTTAGGGACTTCAGCTATCATTCAAATAATGTTTACACACAGTACATGCGTAGATATATATATATGCATTCTATACAGGCCTACTAAGCAAAGTAAACATATGCATCTTTTTATTATGACTCAGGAAAAATAATGTAATTATGATACTAATTGTCCTAGGCTCAATAGGTCAGGCTTAGTTTAACATGCATTTTCAATGTTCTTAAAATATAAACAGTGATGTCTTCATGAGAGGGGCACAGTAGCTGGGGTGGGGGAAGATATAGACGGGGTAGGAAAACAGAAGGAACAACAGAAGAACTGTTCTCTATCCTTATTTTTCAGAAAACACTCAACAAACATGTATGTATGTGGAAAGTGAGAAACACAGAGGAACCCTTCCCTGATGAAGTGTCTTCTCACAGCTTCCACATGGCTCTTTACAGTAGCTGGCTGTGGTGGAAGGGGACTAGAACCAAATCTGCTACTCAAAATAGCCTATTCAAAGCAGAATGGGAAATGCCCAACACTGAAACAGCGCCAGGAAACCACTAAGCAAAACAAACAACATAGTATGTTTTTCTACAGTGGTCAAAGGCTTTGGGACCTTGGGGAAAGGACACAACTTTTTGGGTTACTCTTGGTTAATCTGGATGGCCAGATTAAAGAATCAGAGAGGAAAAAAAGAACTAGTGATTTATTTTTATCTTTCCCTCCAGCTTGGTGAACTCTCTGAAAAGGCTGAAGGTTTCCTCACACAAAAGGAGGCTGGAGATTCTGGCAAGGGCCCACCAGATTTATGTCCTGCCTTCTTTGCTTTAAATGAGCACTTTGGTTTTTTTGTTAGGGAGTGATATAGTGATGGTTTTACTCCTTTTCCTAAACTTTTTAATAATTTACATGTATCTCTATGGGAATATGTGCACATGTGTATATGTATAATTTTCACTATGAGGCTGAGACGATGAAATAGAACAGAACACAATAGAATAGAATCATAGAGTCATTTGGGTTGGAAAAGACCTTCAAGATCACCAAGTCCAACCATCAACCTGACCTACCAAGTCCCATCACTAAACCACGTCCCTTAGTGCCATGTCCACACAAATAGACTAGAATAGTTTCAGTTGGAAAGGACCTACAAAGATCATCAAGTCCAACTGTCAGACTACTTTGGGGCTGATCCTAAGTAAAACGTATCATTAAGAGCATTATCCAAATGTCTCCTATACACAGACAGGCACAGAGCATCAAGCACCTCACTAGGAAGCCTGTTCCAGTGTCTAACCACCCTCTTGGCAAAGAATTTTTTCTTAATATCCAGTCTGAACCTCCCTGGGTGCAGCTGTGTGCCGTTTCCACACATCCTATCAATGGTTACCAGGGAGAAGAGACCGGCACGTCCCTCTCCGCTTCCCTTGCTCAGGGCCTTGTAGAGAGCATTGAGGCACCCCTCAACATCCTTTTTGCCAAGCTTAACAAACCCAGTGTCCTCAGCGTCTCCTCATAGGACATGCCTTCCACCACTTCCACCAGCTTTGTTGCCCTCCTCTGGACATGTTCAAGTACCTTAACATCCTTTTTATATTGTGGAGCCCAGAACTACACATGATATTCCAAATTGCTGAAGCATAAATGGTTGGTCAAGTATCCAGGGCCACTTGCCTGTATGACATAATACTTTAGGATAGTAAAGAATATGTTTCTCCTTTGAAATCTCTTTTGCTAATATGACTACGAAAATGAAGGCCAGGCTGACGTTGAACCAATACTACTATTGTTTGGAAGTTACAGATTATGAACAACAGTGCTGTTCTCCTTTTCACAGCCTCTTCACGTGATATGACAACAAGTTATCTGGGTAATAGCTATTCATTTTCCTTATGCTTTATTCTCAATGAAGCACACTCTTTCAAAACTCTAGTACAGTTCAATGCTGAAGCTTTGTACTTGAAATTTTTGGTTGCTATCAATATTTACAGTTGTACGAGTGTCTAAAATGAGCATATTTTGTGAAATTTCTCCAGAAAAATTCTCTCTCAGAATTATATTTCCTGCCTAATTTTCTCTTCACTTCTCAAGCTGTACTAATTACTGTTTTTCCAGTCTATCTGCAGAACTGGCTGAACAGGTTTCATCTGCATGGGAGGCTATGGTCAAAACCACTGCTACCATCTTCAACTACTCAAATTGCAAAGGTTGCACAAATGACAAAAGCCCATTTTCTCCTGTCGTATTACATAGTTGTTACTGGAAAAATCTGATCTTGATTTTTTTCCCCTAAAATGCAAGCTGTTCATCTTTGCTGCAACTTAGCAGATGTTTAGAATATCCTTCATATTTCCTTCAGAACATGCCTGTTGTGATTAATGTGTGAAGAGCAGGAACATATGTAGTAGGTCACTGGGTTAAATTTGGGACAGAATTTCTTAGGGTATAACTTCACAGCTTCTGTTCTTGGAAAAGAATAGAGGTGTTGTGTTCTCCTTTGGGTCTGGGCCACTATCTGCTTGTGCAGTGTTTTCGACAACCAAATGGATGCCAGCAACTATGTTCTCCTGTGATGGCATATGCACTGAAGGAAAAGAGTTTTCTTATCCTTAAGTCATAAATTCTTACTAAGCTAAAAATAATAAAAAAAATCTAGTGACTACTGCAGTAGGATCCACAGATTCACAGTGTCCTTCTGAACCTTGGAAGGCCTATCAACACATGCAAATAACAATCTTTAGATGTTTTTATAACCATCAAATGATTAGAAGTTCAGTGAAATGTCCATTTACAAACTTTCAGAGCAAATGCCAAGAGGATAGCAGGACTACACCAAGAGATGAGAGCATTTTTGATCCTGCAAGAATCTAAGAATTGCCATTTTGTTATCAGAAGGTTTTAACCAAGAGTTGCATGTATTCCCATCATCTTCACAGTCTGGCACATGCCTAGATTCCTGTTTAAATTCCCTTTATCCATAGTCCAGCCCTTATTCTGGAACTGAACTGCCTTTCCTGTTGCAGACGATAAATCATCCGACAGAGAAAGGCACATGGGAACAATCACTTATGCTGCCAACACCTAACAGGCTACAGCCGGGGTAAGCGGAGAAGGTGTGAGATGGAAACGGGCATTTTGACTAAATGCAACTGCAGCCTGATGAAACCTGTGCAGAAAGGAAAGATTTGATGCATTGGAGTTCTGGTTCTGAGGGTACGTACAGCCAATGTAGTACCTGCACCTCTGGTCTGGTAGAGGACTGTGAAGACAGCAGAAGGTGAAGACAAGTTTTACTTCTGTAAGATCCAGAGGAGCTTACGAAAGCTTCTTTGCCGTGGTAGAGATGGGGGGATTACAGTTGCAAACACTGTTAAAACAAGAACTTGGATTTTATCTTCATTTGAGGATACTTAGATTATTTACTGAGCTTTTCAATGCAGCTTTTTGAAGTTTATTTGGTTTCTCTGCCCCCATGGAACTATAATGTACTCAACATACTTAAAGCTGCAAAAGCCACCAAATCAAATCAAATCAAATAGGAGATTAACATACAAAACCCTAAACTAAGCCACATTGTATCCCAGAGAAGCAGAGTGGCTTGATTATTTCTATTTGAATTAGTACACTCTATCATCAGAGTTTTAATCTCAGGGCATTGCTTCTCTGGCTCACAAACCTAGAAGGCAGAAAGGACCACCTCATCTAGCCTCCTAAAGGTGGTATCCACTGTTGCCTTTATCACACAGACTCAGTATGTTTGAAAAGCTCTCTTTTCAGCTGGAATTATCTATACTTTAGCCTCCAAATTCTCTCTCGACAGATCCTGAAATAGCAATTCCGCCATTTTACCCTGGGCTGACGTCAAGCTAAATCAGCCTACGGTTCCCCAGGACATCCCTTTTATCTTTTTGAAATATCGGAAATACAGTTGGCAGCTCTCCAATATTCTGGAATTTCCTCCGTTTCCTAAGATTTATAAGTTAACAGCCACTTAGTAGAGCTTTTCAGCTACCTCCTTTAAGATTCCTGGATGTAAAGTTACTAGGACATGTTGATGTCAAAATGTTTTATTTCAACCACTCCTGCCTGTCTCAGATCCTCCTTTGCTATAAGCAGCAAACTTTTCTCTTCTGTCCACCTCACTGTACAGGATGAATACATCCTCTTCTATTGTTTCAAATACAAAAACAATCCAGGGAACATTCCTGCCTTTTCTGTTTTCCCTTTTTTGATATTGGATTAATTAACGCTTTACCACTTCTTCTATTTCTTCATTTAACCAGAATGGCTTCTCATTAGACTAGTTTTTTGTTATTGATGACAGTGTAAAATCATAATTTTTGAGCAGCTGGCAGAATATTCTTCAACAATTCCCAATGCGTTCAACATTTTTTATTCTAAATGTAATGTTATGCCAACACAACAGGTTCTAACTTTGGAAAACATCTTTTTTGGTTCTGAGTACAGTGCATACATACATTTATAATCTCCTGGTAGGTGTTGTACTCTGCTTGCGCAAGGTCAGTGTAAGGGATTTGAGGCCCTGTGATTCAAATTATTTAAGCCTGTCAACAAATTAATAGCTTCTGACAAGATGCTTCCCTTCTCTCTTCATTTTCCATGTTCTCTTTCATGGAACAAGTTGTAAACATTTATTTTCCAGTCTGTTCTTAAGTGAGCCATTCCCATTAAAATTCTATTGCATTTCTGCTCCTACATCACCCTCCCCAATGCCTCTCACATATTGCTAAGACCCTGCATAATAAAAAGTCAAACTGTGATTCTTGTACAGCCCTAACGGTTTAGACTTACATATACCAGAAGTACCATAAGGCTGATTTCTGTGGTTACTTTATAGTAAGTTTACAGCCCACTTACCTTTGCTCATTTATCTTCAAGTAGAATGTATTATTGGTAGAGAAAGAGAGGCCACCAAAACCAGACATTCCACACGTTCTCTGCAGACTATAGCTTGGAGACCCACAAAATCCAAAGCCATTCTCCATGCTTAGCAACGTGGTGATTGCAACCTGCTCCTACCTTCTATCTTCTCTCTCCTTTCACAGGGGGAAAGACACTCCAGGACACCTAACTGTGCCATATCTGAGAGCAACACAAAACAAATCAGTGAGGACTTTGTCCCCATGGTGGCAATCACCACTGCCACACCACTTGCAGGAGCATGGCAGCCTTGCTCAGGGACATGCTTCTAGCAGCTGTGATCTTTGGAAGTTTTGCCTGGCTGATGAAGTGCACCCCATACCTACAGTCTGGACGATCTCTAAGAGATAACGGTATTTGATGCACAAGCAAACACTTTTTTTCTGAGAAGAAAAAGTCTATGTGCTTTTTCTGATGTGAACTGAGAGGCTATATTCTCCATAGATCTTGGAGACATGCAATTAAAGACTGTCAAATTTGCATGCACACTGGATCCAACTGAAGGCTGAGCAGTCTATGTTATAACATTTCTCGTTTGACTTGACAACCTTAATATTCTTTTAACAGCTCCTGTGCATAATTTCCTTACCTCAAACAAACCAAACGTGCCATTGTGTAACGTGACCCTACAGCCCATGCAGGTCAGGAGAAGGATGGGAACCACAAGATTCCTGCTTCCCAAACGGCGGCTGGCTGACCATTGCTGTCCTGCAACATCACAGCCAAGCAGTCTGCAACACCACACTAAATATGGTTACAGTGAGCAGAGCATGCCTCTGCAGGTTCCTCTGGTTTGTCAGAAACCGGATTTCAGAGGCAACATTAGGCAGAAGCCACCAGTGGCTTTCTTTTTGGAAGTTTGTAACCTGGCTGGTCAGATAGATTTCCATGAGAATAGCAAAGGAATGGCTGCACCTGTGGCTCCAAACCCACTCTCCAGCTGAGATTTCATGTCTTTGCTCCACAGCATGGGGGCACCAGAGCTTTAAAAGAGATCAAAAAATTTCAAACATTTGCAAAATCCACATATAATTTTAAGCTTTATTTCCCTATTCACTCCCCCCTCAGCTGAAACACTTTGGTAGTGATTTTCCAAACACAGTCTGAGAGAACATCAGAGCGAGAAGATTGTAACCCTGCGCACCTGAAGTCTGGCAAATTTATTGTGGTTCAAAATATGGCTTTGTAGAGGGAAGCTTCTAGCAACAGTGGCAAGATACAACGCAGGCACTCCTATGTACGGTGCACACATACAGTAAAAAGCACTGGGAGGTCCACAGGCAACAGGACTCAGCTGGCACACCCCAGCAGTTATTTGGCAAGGTGTTGAGTACCTTTAACAAGATTTGAGGGAGCTCTGCAACAAGCAGGATCAATCCATAAATGCATGAAGACAAGGAGATTAAACTACAGATTAATAATTATACAGTATAAACAATCTGGGATAAAACTCTTTCACTCCGTTGGAGACTGACATGTTTATGTATAAAGTGGGGAATCTATAAAGCTCATTGATTAGTATTTCAAATGAAGCTAATCTAAAAGCATTACATACTATTAGGTAAAATATATAATACAAATAGCAAGCTAGGAAACAATCAATACTTCTCAGCGCTTGCAACCCCCTACAGCAATTTTTGTGCTAAAAAGGGGAATAAGGTGTATGGCAAACTCTTATGTTTGACAGTGAATTCATCTCTACTAAATTATCTCTACTAAAAGGGTCCTTGGGCCAGGCCTATCCATACAGCTACCCAGATTCATACCAGTAGGAAATAGTCCTTAGACTCTGTACAAATTAGGTGGATCAGTACTTTTTGAAGCTGTTATTCCATTTGTCACCTGAAGTGCATACACAAACATACATTCCTCTCCTCTGCATGTAGCAAGAATTTTTCCAAAAGGATCGTAAGCAAGAGGAGAAATTAAAATCTTGAAAGAGATATTTCTGCAAATGTTTTCCGTAATAATAAAGGAGAAAAGATGTATGAAAAAAGCTCCGAAACAGGACCAGTCCAGAGGCAATGGTTGAAAGTTGAAGAGATGTGGAAGAGCCAGGAGCAACATCCACCAGGATGTTAGAAGTCGTATTGTCATGGATGAGTGGAAGGGTCTGAGACAGAAGAAAGGGAAAGAAGCAAGCCTGCCTCAGAGAGAGGGGAGGCTGGGGGGTTTCACAGAAGGAAACGGGGAGAAGGGCTGGCTGGAGACGTTTCAAGGGACAAGGGAGTGCAGAAAGGGGGAAGGCTTATGGCAGGAGCCCAGCCCCAGTCCTGCCGCGGCTGCCACCAGGAGGGTGGAGGGGCAGAGGTGAGAATGGAGGAGTGGAGTGGATCGTGGGAAAGGGCAGCTATTTTCCAGTGTTTTCACTGAGCAAAAAGAAACTCAAGAGGCTGGAGATAAAGATAATGCATACTACAGTGAGTACGTACAGATGCTGGGAGGAAGCAGAAAAGAGTGGGCAGGCAGGAGAGAGGCTGCGCTCCCAGAACAAGGGGAACGGCTGCCAAGGAGCTTGAAAGAGAAGTGGGAATGGAAGCGAGACGGAGAAAAACATTGCTGGAAATTGTCCTCTCCTCCAAAGGGATACGGGACAACGCTTTTTCAAAGGGAGGGGAGCGGAGGGGAAGTTGCAGGCGCTCAGAGAGGCAAACAGGGAGAAGTGTCAGAGAAACGATGAGAGGGGAGAGGTAATTTGCTGGTGAGAGGCTGAAAGAGGGTGAGGACGCAGTGCCAAGAGATGATAATCCAGCTGATTACAGAATTAGGCACAAGAGATGTCAAGTGAAATGCAGAGAGCAGAAGAGGCTACGGAGGTGGCAATAAGAGCCTAAGCTTAAAATAAAGGCTGACAGCCGAGCAGCCCGAACGCATGGGCAGCACGCATCCCCTCTGCCTGCCCCCTCTCTTTGCTGTGCCAGCGGAGACTGGTGACGTTACACAGGGCACGAATAAAGATCCAGCCACCCTCAGGCTGGTCCTGGAGGAGCAAGAGAATAGGGAAGAGAGGAAAGAAGAGCTAGCTGACAATAGCTGTTCATGGACAAAAAGGAAGCTTTAATACAGCTGTGTGGCTGTATGCGATTGATGTCAGCTTCCTCACACAAAACAGAGGCACAGCATTGCAAATGGCTTTCTAAAGAAATGTGGACAGCAGCTCCTGCACAATACAGAAAGAAAACAGTGATGTCCTGGGCTTGGCAAGGAAGCATACGGAGCTCAGGATCCTAGCTCGAGCAGCCAGCACAAAGGCGTTTGCACCGCACCATCCCCACACAAGGCAGCACTACACCCAGCAGTGTGAGGACAGGTGCAAACGAAGCCCTAAGAGCTTTCTTAAAAGAATTTAAGCTCGACAACCCCTTGTAGTAAGATGGCTCGCCTCCTCAGGAAAATGACTGCTGAATAACGTAAAAATGATGTTATTTGTGGCAAAGAAGTTGATTTCCAAATTAAGAAACAAAACACAGTACCCCAATGCACAGTGCGTATTTTTGTAGATGTTATTTTCTAGTAGCAAGTAATTAATCTTGTGTTAGAGTCTGAAAAGTCCCTACCAGTTTTTGAACTTGAAGACAGCTGGAAAATGCCTACTTAGGCTAGCGTGCACATCTTTGAGTAATTCCACTTGCTAATTACCCTTCCAGAAGCTGCCAACAGCTTTTCTAACATTTTGCTAACTAGGGAGGGATATCACATCACATTATCATATATCATGTGAGCTAACAACAGGATGCTGTTGAAGCAATACGATAAAAATCAGGTAGTTGAGAAAGAAATTAAAGCTAATCGATTTGCACAAAAAAATCTGTGGTACGTAAACAGCATTTCAGAAACAAAAGGCATGGCTGCGGAACAAAAGAAAAAGTGAAAACAGCACTTGCAGAATTTGTCAGAGTAGATTCCTTCTCTTGGTGACAGATTAGATGTGACTGAAGCCCGGAACCCTTACAAATGCGACTTGCTAGTACTCCACTAACCCACTGCAACCAGAGCACCAGTCACCTCTGCAACACAGCGAACGTGATTCAAACTGGCAACAGCTTGCACGCGAAAGCACGACGCCTTCCACTGCTCTGTGAGGTTTCTGCAATATTCATCGCAGCACAGCAGCCCAGCGGGAATTTAAACTCGCGGCGTGCAGAAAGCTCTCCGGTGGTCCCACGCAACGCAGCAGACACCCCATGGCTGACTTGAGCAAACAGCCCAAAGCTGGGGTGGTCAGAGGGCCACCCTCGAGCTGCCAGGAGCGCTGGCATCCCGCGCGGCCCCTGGGGCCATGCAGGAGGCAGGCTGGAGGGGAATTGAAGTCACTTTCCGTGTGTGCGCGCATGTAACTGCAGCTAGCTAAAGCGGGGTTTGAACTGCAAACTGTTCTGCAAATGGGTGGGCAAAGGCAAGTTGTTTTTGGTATGAATGTCCTTACGCAACATCTCAGAGGAGGCTCTGGCCACCTTCAATCAAAGGGTTTTTTTGTTTTTTTTTTAAATTTGGAGTGCTGTTAAACTGCGGCCATTGATCCTATTTAAGGGAAGGCAAGAAAGTCTTTGTGTTGCCGCTTTCCCTTCTCACTAGGTGCAAGATGAAATACCAGCACGTCAGCGCAGGTGGAAGAAGCTAAGCCTGGCTAGTACGGGACACACTCAGGTACCCGCTGAGCAGCCGGGGGATGGAGGCACCATGCGCCGAACGCAGCTGCGCAGCTTGTCCATCGAATGCCTGCAGCAGCAGCTTCCAGTCACTGGGAGGTTTCCTTGAAATCCCTCCACAAATGCGCTGCAACCAAAGTGTGAAAGAAACCACTTTTCTTGCTCTGATTGCCCACTTGAACTTTTCAAGAAGGTTGCATTTATTTGCCATCGATCTACAGCACCGCGTCGACAACTGACTTGCTGTGAGAAGACTACAAGCAGACTGGCGTATTTCCGTGACCAACGCACCGTTTCACCCTCAGAAGGGCACATCGGGAGGTACGGCATTATCCCCATTTTACAGACAAGCGGTGGGGTTGTACCCAAACTACCTGATTTAGAGGCTTGTGCTGCCACTGCCAGTGCTGCCGGTAATAGAGAGCGGACTACCTTGACCTGCAGTCTGCTCCTGGCAACAAGTCAAGATTAGTTGACACTTTCAAATTACTTTCAGGAGACAATCCCCACTCTGAAAAGCTTGTTAGAAATGGAGGGGAAGGATATACTCAGATATTTATTTTTAAAGCACTGGTTTCCATAAGCATGAAATCACTTGAAACTATCAGCATAAAAATGTAAATACGTAGTTTTACATTTTTAAAGATTCTCTAGAGTGCAAAATAATATCTGGAGCAGAGAACTGGTGTAATCAGTTAAAGGACAAGGCAATTTTCATTATCATTATGGCCTAGACAGGAGCTGAAATTTGGCCCACGCTGATTGTTCAAAAGCTTCACTGTACTGGGCCCTCATACAGGGTTTATCATCGCTGCCCTCATTATCTCTCCCCGGCTTCATCTTGTCTGTGCTATGTATACATAAGCACACACGGACCATGAACCTCATAATGAACTCCTGTAATACCGGCTGTCAGCAGCCGGCTCAGAGTCAGGAAAAACATGCTTTAGCAAGAGGTCGTATCTCTAAATATGGCAAAACTAATTATCCCAAGAAGGGTTCCCCTTCCTCTTAAAATTATCAGTGTAAACAGTAGGATAACTCAGTGTAAACACATCGCTCTGAATTTCACCGGCTTCACTACCAAGCTTTGCACTGTTGCATTACTATGGAAGGAGAAGTATGACTCCTGTAAGAATTCTCTACTACAACAGATACTAAATCTGACACGTGCAGAGTTTTGTCGTAGTGTTTTTGAAAGAGTGAAATGGGAGAGAAAAAGCATGAAGCCTAAAACCAGCAACACACCAACAGAAATGTTAAACAAGTGTCTCCCCAGAGAAATGGAGAAAACAGCTTAATCTCCCCCCGTGATCCAGGCAGTGGGCAATCTCCAAGGAAGAGACACAGAAGAGAAAAGGGACTGGTGATTGTAAGAGAGCACAAGGGAGATGATGCCACCCTGGGTTAGAGAACAGAGAGGCTTTCTAGAACAAATGCTCTGGGTAGCTACAGCAACTATCTGTAAAATAAAGGACAAGAAAGAGCCTCCAGGCCAGGCCAGACATGGGGGCTATGTAAGCCACACCTTGCAAGCCAGAAGAGTTCAGAAACTGCTTGCTAGGGCATTCTGTTGTTCTCATATATATATATATTTTTTGGCAATTTTGCTTCATTATTTTAAGTCTGTTTTTAAGTAAATATTTCTTCAATCCTTAAATGTATCCTGAAAGCTCATGTGTGTGCCTAGTTTTTCAGAGACAAAAGTGGAGCACTCCATTCACTCAAGTATGGTTGCCCTTCGAGCTGGAGAATGGGACATCTCCGGCAGTGCCCAGTGTTGCTGGACAACTCAGCAGTAACACAAGGACAACGAGATCCATACGTCCTCATATTTAACGAAGGAGTCTGTAGGAGAGAAATGTCTTCCAGTGACCACTGTTAGACTAGAAAACCCTTTAGCATACAATAGGATGATGGAAAGAACAGCTGAATGAATCATGAGAGAGCAAAAAAGTTGTGGAACGCCCCCACACTTTTCCATCTAGGTTCAGTAAAGTTCAGCCACATCCAGGTGATGCTACTGGAAGCCCTAGCCAGAGAGAGAACCAGACAAGTAGGAACCAAACAGTTCCTGTCCAAGAATTGAGCAAAATCCTACAGCGCAACACAGGAAAGAGAAGTTACCATCATTTAGCGCAGGAATAACAAAGAAAGATGAGTCTTGCAACCTTATTCTGAACAAAGAAACAATCCAGCAGAGTCACTGGAAGGAAAAATAAGGTCAGGAAAAACACAGCCAAACTTCTTTGCCATAAGACAACAAACCCACTGGGTGGTGCAATCCACTGGTCTCACAAAACCTTCCCATGCCAACTTCTGGAGAGGGAGGCTGCCCTGGAGCCCCCGGGAATGGACGTCGGACACACAAGTGGCATCAGCCAATATTTGCAGCAAAGGAGCAACCACCGCCGATGTCAAATGACAGCCTTGAATGCTCGTGCAATGATGAAGCATCAGAAAAAAAACAAATGTGAGATGAACAGAAACATGCTCTCACATCCAAAGCCATCTGCCCGTATTTGCTCATTCCTGTTGTTTCACAAATTGACCTACTGTTCCAAATCACAGATTTTCAGAAATAGCACTGGCTGAAGGTATTACCAGGAAAAACAATCAGCATCAGCTACTCAGTATAACTGAGAAATTACTTCCATGAGTCTGAGGCAGTGATCACAGAAGCTGGAAAAGCAAAATCTCAGAGAGGGGGAAGCATGGATTTGACTGTGAACGCTGCATGCAGGCCACTGACAGCAGCACACACTGGAAAGCCCAGTCTCCAGCGCGAGAGCCCACTCAGGTACAGCGGCAAGAAGCAGCTGGACAAATATTTGGCAGTGAAAGTGACGTTCAGTTTTTCCAAAAGCAGATGAGAAGTTTGGCTGCTTGTAACAAAGATCATTTCTGTTTTCAAGTACAAACCGTGCATTTCAGCCATCCTTTCCCTGATCTCCTGACTGGCCTCAGAGCAAACGCGACCACAAAAACCAGGAGATTCCTAAAATCTATTTCTGTACCAAACAAACAGCTAATTTTCTCCCATGAACTGAAAACCTCCTTAACTATTCCCAAAGAATTGGTTTGCCCTCCTTGTACAAAGATAAATTTCCTCCCCAAGGTAATTTTAAAAATCCTAAGTAGGCCTGGTAATGGCAACCCCTTAATTTTATATTCTCAGAGACCTTTACCATCTCTCCCTGTTGAGGTTTTCCACAAAGCACCCACACTCATCATTTTTCAGACTTTTGAGCTTTTAATTTCCTATAAGATAGGCATGTCTTCATCAGAGTGGCTGGTTTTATTGCGTGCTTTAGCTGGTGGTCAGCGAATAGCCCAGTCACAAGGGTTTCAGGGCAGATTTCCCCAGCACTGTCAAGGCAGCCACTTTCCACATGTCCTCCCCCACCACGACGGTTCCCTCTCCCTTTGAGATGGAGAAAAGGAAAACTAGGAAGTGCAACAGATGGCCTGAAATCCTCTTCCTCCAAAAACCATCGCTGCTGCAGCTAGCTTAGGCAATATTTCAAATATTTCCGCATGTGCCAATAGTGTTATTCCTGCCTAGGGAGGATTAGGAGAATGCTTTTGAAACTCCCCCATAGACACACTGTTTGCAACAGCCTATTCCTGTTGTTGAAAGATCTCTTCTTTTCCCTACTCTAAATCCAATGAGAAAACTAATCTTCTCCGGATTTCAAGCTGACAGGTGGTACATGTATAATTAAAGATGACCTAACATAGAATGCTCTCATTCCTGGCATATTATCAGACACTTAAGCAAAGCAATTATCAGTAGGCAATCTCTTCTGTCAACAGCGATTGGGTGAAACATTTCTTCAGTCATGAAGATATTGTAATTATGATACATATGTATTTGCAAATACTCCAGCACTGTAACAGATGAAAATCTCTGTTACCTCAGAAAAATGTCTTCATCACTTACAGTGGACTACAGGAACCTCCTCTCACATTTCCATGTTCCCCTGCACTATTTCCATGAGCTCACAGTAGCTACAACACAGACTGCACCTTGCTGCTACTCATTTCAACAGCCTGACCTCTTCCTTCAACCCACCTGCACTCCCTACAAGCCCTCCCTTTCCTCCTCACCTATTCTTACTGCCCCTTGCTGCTTACACTTGAATGAGATAGTACTTGATTGAGCTGTGCCCCAGGAAACCTTGCCCTTCTGCTTTTTTTTTTTTTTTAAAGCAAGCAAAACCCCAGAAGCCTTGTCCTTCCTCATTCAAAAGCAAACAAAAAACCCACTCCTCCAACAAAACTCAACAACCAACAACCAAGCCCCTGTCAACCACTTCATCAAAACCCCTCTTCTTCACCTGTAAGTAGTAGCAGCCACCTGTGGCAGGTCAGGTGTTGGGCACTATGATGCTCTCTTTTTCTCCTCTTACGACTGTGAATGCCCCTGGGGAGGAATTCTGTCTGCCATGCATCACACCGGACTGTGCCTGCGGTGAACAACCCGTTTACTCACACATCGTGTCCCACCACCTGGACGCTTGTCCTCCGGGACCTCTGAGGGCTGCAGAAGCAAGTGGCCATGCTCTCCCCTGTTTACAGGCGGAGCAAGCGCAAGCAAAGATCAGTCAGGAATTTTACGTGGAAACAACCCAAAAATCTTTGCTAGAACTAGGAATATCTTCCCCGCTTTTTGGTTCAACAAGCAGATGGCACTGCCTCCCAAAATAGTAACGTCACCCATGCACTGAAAAAGGCAGAAAACTTTTCAGCCTAAACTCTTAAAATGTTTCCTTCAAACAGTGTTTTGCAATGAATCCTGAAAGTGGTCTGTGCCTTTTCTTTTTTTGGGGGGGGGCTAAAAAGCGATTTTTAAAGAAGGATCTTTTGGGGAAGAAAAACAGGGAGAACAAAAAATAATTAGGAAAAGAAAAGCCTAAAAAAGTGAATGGTTTTCTTAATTTTGGGGAAATTATGATTGTGAGAAGTATCATAAATTGCAATTACACACACACACACACGAGACTGCACTTTACCTTACGAAAGAGCTGCTCTTAGGGCATAAAATTGCTTTAATATCGCACTAAGACAAGTGCTTTTAAAAAAAATAGCTTATGATAATGGATTTTCAAAGCAAAAGTAAAGCTGCTTTTCCCTGAGAATAGGGCTTTACAGAAGGGAAACTTCACAATGCCAGTGGCGTGCATTCTGCTGCATTTCACAAGATCTCTCATTATTTAAATTCCTATGTATTTATGTCATACATGGATAAACGACCTTATTGTTCAGAACATGTCTTTATATGAACATCTCTGCTGTTAGAACTAGTGTTATTTTGCCTCCCCCCGTCCCCCCAAGTCAGAACAAAAGTCTCTTTTACTGCAGTTTTGGGAACTTCATGCAAATGGCAGTTTTTACACATCAATCGTCAGTTTAATAACACTAATGATAAGAGGGGAATTAACGGTAATGGGCTGACTTTTTGGCAAGCAAATCAGAGTTTACAGAGAAGTTTCCGCCATGTCAAACTTTATAGTCTTGTGTTATCAAAAGTGTTAACAATGAGAATTAAGACCAAACTATTGACTTGTTAGCAAGCTGGGGTTACCGAACCACAACTTTCTTGCACAAAGATTGATTATTTAGAAATCCGTTGTACAATACAGGAAGAGATAGCGATGAGATAGCGATAGCCTTCTGGGACAGCAGGGAGCCATTTCCAGAGCAAAATAAATTTGCCAGGGGATACAAATCTGTCTAAACATGCTCAATATCTGTCTCTGTTAAAACAACACTGGCTAGGCTCTCAGTTTTCCCTAAGGTGTAGTTTGGTCTTTCTTTCTTCCACCCCATCCTTGCAACAACGATACTTTGCAGCATTTGATGTCCAGTCTTGCATCCACTGCTCACGAGTGACCCCAGTGACTTCACAGGTGCCATTCATAGGGGCTTGTGCTGCAGGAGCAGCATGGGAAGAGGGAAACAGCTTCATACACACAGATAAGGCAGTGAGAACAAATTGGTCGTCTAAGGGTTGAAGGATGACTATGCAGAGCCACGCTTTGACGACATGGTGAGATCATCACCACAGGAATGGTATTGAATATAAGAAAAAGTGTTTGCTTTCCCAACATGCGAGAAAGTAGGTATGTCAAAATGGCAGCTTTTTGGAGTTAAGATAGAAGAAGTGAACAATGGCAGATTTTTAAAAAATATGCATGCACCAACACAGTAAGAAACAGCCTGCAGGACTACAAGGACTACGGATACATGCTTACCCAGGCAGAGTAGTATCCCATGGCAATGACAGTCTAAGGACACAGGCAGGACAAACTTTGTATCTCTTAGCTCTTAATACCAGTTTCTATCCAGACAGACAGACAGACAGACATAGCGCTACACCCTACGTGACCCTAGCCCAGTTCTAATGTACTCACGCCAGACACGAATTACATTTTGCTTCCTCCCACTCACCTTTTGCTATGATCAGGACCCACTAATGAATTGCTCCACTGTTGAATCCCATCCCACACAGGGCACCTTCTTCATGGATGCCTTACTGCTTTTTCACACTGCCTATACATTTGATGCTATGGTTTCTAGATACAGGCTGTAAAGACTGAATCCTGTATCCTGAGGAAGACGGGCCATTTCCATGGAAGCCGGTGCCAGCTACAGGAATACAGATGAACTTGCTCCTTAGGCTGTTTATTATATCAAATGGTTAAATAATGCCAGAACCAACAAACTCCAGAATCTCTGAATTTTCTTCAATCATGAATTCTCATGCACTCATTTGGACCAGGCCATGAACTACTCTACAGACACCTTCTTAGCACTAAAAGAAAGAAAGGACGCAATTCAACTTGAATACTTATTAACTTTTTCCAAGGTTCCCGTGTGAACTGCAGCCTTCCCAGAGGAAGTACACTTCGGTTTGGCCATATTTCTTGGTTAACACAGCCTGAAACAATACATACAGGTGAAAAAGCCTACACTGTTGCTTGCTAATTTAACGGGACTGCATGTACATCGTCCTGCCATCTGCGGGGTTTGCTGCGGATCGGAAGCTATCTGCTCCTAAGAATTTTGGAGAGGAGAAATGAAGCATGCTCCCTAATCATTATTTAGCGCATGCACATTCAGTGATGGTTTTCATGAGTAGGCAAGTGGAAAAAGACGTTTTCAAGCAGTACAAAGTCTGCTGCAGGTTTACAAAAAGCTCCACGGCAGGCAGGACTTGTTATGTGTCACAGGAATGAAACGTAGCCTCTTTGGGTAGAAGCTGTTTTATCATAGAATCCCCAAAAGAAGTGCATTTTTGGAGAACTGTGGGAGCTGCACTGTCTCATCCACGATAGAACTATGAAACGGCAGGAACTTGTAGGTACTGTCTGCATGTAAGGTCAGAGATAGAGAAGCAGGTAAGCCCAATCTCTGGGCTACTGCTCTTGTGAGGTCACTGCAGAGAAAAAAAAAAAAGTGAGAAATAACTATTCCACCCAACACGCAGGGGAAGCAAGGTGGCATTCACAGTGGGTTTCACATGGGAAAGGGTGCGTGATGAACAAAACAGAGCGAGGAACGCACGTGTATGACTGCCAGCGCACGGGCGCACATGCTGATGTGGATGATGTCTCTGGATTGTTGCTGTCACCAGGACATCATGTTCCCAGCTGTCGGCATCAGTGACCTTGCCATGCTGCCTGAGTACCTCTAAATGAGACCATAAAGCTTGCATCCCATGATCTGTTGCTGCTCACCACAACCCAGCTGGAGCTGCACAACCTCAGGCACTGCTAGTGAGAATGGTAACAACCATCCTCCCTCCACAAACCTAAGCCAAAGCTACCCTATAATCAAAACACAGCTCAGAAAGCAAGTCCTCTGACAAATAAAGAAATGCACGGAGATCACTGCCTGAGCTAGACTGGATTTTTCCCAAGTCTGGAGGGGTCCCTATTCCTACCCCAATAACGAGAGCTGTGTGTGCTCACTCCTTGCTGCTGATATCTGCCCTGAACAACAGCTAGGAAAATACTATTGTTTCATCAATACATTTGTAATTCAACCAAAAAATTTAAAAAGCAACTGAAGAGCTTTGCATGGTAAACATCAGAAAAACACTGCTTTCCAACCCTGCAGCCAGTTGTTCTGTAATATCTTCTGCTTTGTGCTGACAACCTTTTTTCCCTCCAATCATTCAGACACAATGCCTTCAGGTCTGTCTAAGTAATGTAATTTACTGGAGTGGAATTCCCTTGATACCTTCTGCAGCACTCAGTGACAGTATCATTTATACTCTACACTGTCATGCCATGACACTGACACATTGGCTTTCATCCCTCATTCAGTGCAGAGTGTGCAATTTCACCTTCCATTGTGCCCTTTCGCAGACTTCACGTACAAATTTACTCCATTCATGCCTAATTACAAACCTCTGCCGAAATACTCTCATTAGATTTGTATTTCACACTCCAAACGTCAATCTTATTTGAAAATTCCAATTTTCCGGAAGATCCATCCATTAGCAGCAACCTCCCAAGCATTCCTTAACTGAGTGCATTAAAAGTGAAACCAGCGGAGCGGAGATGCACTTAAAATACACCATTATAGTAAATCTCCATTGCAAATGTTTTTGCATTGTTACCCGCTGCCAGGCTGCGTGGTGCTGCCAAGCGGTCGCCCTTGCCCGCGCGCGCGTGGGAGGGGGCCGCGGGCTGCGTGGCATCGGCCGCCCCCTCCCTCCGCCGCTGCTGCTGCTGCGCGGGGCCTCCCGCGCGCCGCGGGGCGCAGCGGCAGCCGGGGCGGCTGCTTCAAGGCAGCCTTTGTGCGCTGGAAGAGCGGGGCACGCCGCGCGGGAGCCGTACAAAGGGTTTGTGACAGCGACAGAAACGTCTGAGTGCAGACTGGTTGCTGTGGGAAAGTTAAGAACAAAACAAGCTCGGGGTTTCCCGGGGTAGAAGACACTGTGCTATGCAACCCAACAGGTTGCTAGAGCTTCTCGGCTGAAAATCTCAATCAATCACATTGCTTCAGTCTCTCACACTAATCCTAATTCATGCCTAGATGCACGACTGTTCACTTCAGACGCCGTACAGAAAACGCAAATCTACAGATTACACTGAGCAGCTCTGCAAGCGGTTAACAATGATCAAAAAGAGATCCCTCGCTCTCTTTTACAAAAAGGTAAACACCTTAAAAATGTCATCACCATACAAGGAAAAAAATTACGATCGCCGCTGCATGTGCTGATGGTTGCACAATGCGTCCCGGGTGCCATCTCTAAAAATAGCCTGTGTGGCGATACCCCCATACGAGCCCTGACTGTCTCTCTCATCCCGCTGGAAAGTGCACAAGCAGTGAACGGAGCATGAGTGCTGTCGCCGCATGACACACACTCTCCTGGTGTTATCTTCATAGTAATCAGATTTGAACCTATCTTCATTGGGCACAGCAGTAGAAAGGGGGGCGGGGGGGGAACCACCTCTAAATCTGTATCAAAAAGGGAAAATTCCACAGAAAAAACGACAACAAACGTTTACGCTGCTTGTCAGCATCTGGTCACCTACAGGATTGAGACGTGCGGATAATTGTAACAGATGTAACGTAATTCCCTGCAGAAAACACCACCACAGAAACTAATTATTTCTGAAGTTTTCCCCATTCCCCCTTGAAATATTTAAAACCTTGATTACTGCATTAGCTCTCTTGCCTCTCCTACTTTGCGTCGAGGCAGGAGTGGGTCCAACGGGTGCGCGCAGATGTGAGAACAGAAACACGCATTTCAGCAAACAGGCAAAAGTAAGGCAGCAGGAGCGAGGCAGCAACGACACGCGCGGCACTCTCCTTCTAAGGAGAGGGGGAGGTTTACATTAAGGTAATTTAGAGGGATTTTGTATTGCATAATAAAGGACTCACCACCGACAGCACCAATATTCCATGGAACAAGCGTGTGTGCCTCTAAGTGCCTCCAGCACACCACATCCTCTGCGCAACGCGGCGTTACTCAGAGTGAAAACCTATTGTCTTATTTAGCCCAATTCTCAAGTCAAACAGGAACACTTCTACTACACTGTGAAGCCTGAAAAACCTGGAAACGTCATGAAGCGACAAGAAAGCTGCGAAGCTCGAACTGACACACAACGGAAAACGAGTTCTGAGCCTCCGTACCTTCGGTTCTGCAGCTCTTGAATAGATGCTCTCTCTACTTGTCCATTACAAGAATTACATCAAACCGAGAAGCTTGAGATGCACAGGCACACTCATTCTCTGGAAATGCCACAACTACTTAACGAGTGAGGCAGGGACAGCACCCAACCTTAGACCATGAAGTTATGAATTTCCCTGCAGATGCTGACAACATCTCTCTTTAATGTTTCTCTTGGCCACAAGCTGACATATCAATTAATGTGGTCATAACAGATTTAGTAGCTCAATATATTTCAACTAATTTAGCGGATTCCTAACCAGTGCAACTACCTGGAAAAGCCACCGAGACAGCATATTTCAATACCGTAACCTTAAAACTAAACCAAAAGGATTTTATGTGCCAAAAGTCAACACTGAGAATTTGTTTCTTGATGCTCAGCAAATTTGTATATTTCCTTTTTTTCTTTCTTTTTTTTTTTTTTTTTTGCCAGAAGATTAAGTCCTGGATCAGCAGTTCGAGTTGCGCCAGTGAAGTTTTGGAGGGCTGATTTTAAAGATCTTTCAGTCCTCTCTAAAACAGTTTTTTCCAGATCGCAGAACAATTCCGCTTCCAAAATTCTTTCATCACCACCTCTTACGTATGCACTAAGCCTAACTCCTCTTTTTTTTTAAAAAAAAAACAAGAAGTTGAAGCTAGACAACACTGCAAGTAAACTCTGTCTCTCATTCCAACAGACACATTTACAAGTATTCAAGCACAGGACTCACCAGACAGAGATGAAGCTGCATGCAAGCCAGTCATCAGAGCTAACAGAACGATTATGCTTGCTCTACAAATTCTGAAGCATTTGAATCTTATTTTTAGTTGTACACAAAGGGCAATAAATGGAAAATCTTATTGTAACCACTGCTTCTTCTTGGCCACCCACACTTCCAACACCTACAGCAAAAGTATATAAATGCAAAAAACCCAGAACTCATGGCTCATCTGAACAAGGGATGCAAACTAGCTAATTGCTGTTACTTTTTTTCCAAGTTGTATGTAGAGTGTCATTACATTCTGTTAACCATCATGGACGGATATTCACACACTGCGTATCTCCTATGTCAGGGATCCTGTGGAATTTTCATACATTTAATTAATTGCTTTCTCTCAGTTATCCGGTAGAGTTCCTCTCTTAGCTAACCACTAATCCATTTTCAAATGATGAAATAGAGAAGATGCCCCCCTCTAACTCTCAGTTTCTCCCCCCACCCCAGACCCAAACTAATGATGTACAAAGAGTTAATGCTTTGCTTACCTGTGAAAAATTATGCTCAATACTCTACCAAGAAACTGGCAATTAAAAAAAAAAATCCCTTTACACTCATAATAGTAGAACTTCAAACAAATTGCTGTCAAGGATGATTTCATTATGTTTAAATCCACTTTACTTCAAGTTGCTTTGCAAATTACTTTTTAATTTTATCCATAAAACTCCTGTATCTACTACAATGCTGGTTTACCCTCCTCTCCTATGCCTGATTCTTTCCATCCACCCAGCTCTGCAGAGCAAGCTAAGGATGAACCTAATTATCATCTGAAAATCTGCAGAAAGCCAACCCAATTAACTGAGCAAAAAAGAAATAAAGAGAAAAGGTCTGTCTTAAGACCAGACTAAATAAGAGTATAGGTGAAGCCACGTCTGGAGATGGGGAGAGTTAACAACCTGCTGTCTATTAATTATCTTGCTGTCCCTGAGAATGCAAGGTATTGTAGCCAGGAAAGCATCCATTACAACACTCGAGCTTCTGAACTCTTCGCAAATCACAACAGGAAACCTGTCCCATACGCAAGCAATCTGCATTTAACCTGATATTTTAAGATAAAGTGTCAGCTCCAGGAAAATGCACCTTTACCTGCCCTTAGCTTGCTCACTTATGGCCCAGGCGCCCATCATCTTCCAGCAGACAGCACCAAGCCGGGCGTGCAGCTGGCCGCTCTGAGCACCCAGCACTTCACGCAGCGCTGCCGAAATCAGGTAAATGCTTTTCTGGCGATGATGTGGGGTGTAGGAGCACGTGATGGGCACCACAGAAGCACAGGTATCTAAGTATTATGAAAATAAATGGGTCATACACCACTGAGCTAACAACCACACCACCCCCAAGCTGGGCACGTAATGACTGTGCACAGCTCTGCCAGAGGGAAAGGAGAGATTTAAACAGCAGTGAAAACAAAACCGATGCGGTGAGATGGATTTTACTTTTCACCGGTTTGGGTTACAGAGAAAGTTGAGCTCGCCGTCACCCTCTCGCAGTGTTTTATATTAAAAAAAAGCAGCGGCGGCAGGTAAGCTGTCCTGGGGGAAGGTGGAGAGCAGGTAGGGTGTTGCCGCCAGCCCCGGGGCCGCAGCAGATTGCTGCGTCCCCTTCGGCAAGAGGAAGTGCCGCCAGGCTGTGACTCAGTGCTGCGGGCTGACACACGCACACGCAGCCTGTCAGCTGCGGTGGCAAAAACACAGCCCCGCCGTGCCGCAACAGCGCGGTCACGCAGGCGGTGCCGAGTGAACAGGCGGAGGGCACCGCGCACCTACGCGGCACCTCCAGGGCCGTGAACCAACATGGGATCAATGGCAAAATGGGGAACGGCACCAAAACGATTCGTTTTCTGACAGCGTATCGTATTGCATGTGTTTATTTCATATATATATTTATATACAAAAAATGACTGATGCATTAGCAGCAAACACTTATCAAAAGCAGTCTCCTCGTGCCCAGGCTGACCATCCAGGCTGCCTCGGGTCCACTGACACCAGCAGTGCCAAGGAGCATCTGCCTACGCCAAGGGACAGCCACGGTGATGGCAGCAGTCACAGGCTTTATGTTGTCTCAAAGGGGCAAGCAGCGGGAGAATCTGGTTAATTAATCAGATTAATTAGTTGTGAAGAAGTTTTCTCCTAGATGGCAGCAAGACTGGGTGGGTGATGAATGGACTGAGAGCAGCCTTGCACAAAAGGACTTGGGGGTGTTGGTGGATGAAGAACGGAACGCGAGTGCAAATGTGCACTTGCAGCCCAGAAAGCCAACCGTACCCTGGGCTGCATCAAAAGAACCATGACCAGCAGGTCGAGGGAGGTGAGTCTCCCTCTCTGCTCTCACGAGACCCCACCTGCAGTACTGCAGTCAGCTCTGGGGCCCCCAGCATAAGAAGGGCATGGACCTGTTGGAGTGAGTCCAGAGGAGGGCCACGAGGATGCCACAGGAGCACCTCTCCTGTGAAGACAGGCTGAGAGAGTTGGGGTTGTTCAGCCTGGAGAAGAGAAGGCTCCTTACAGACCTTCTAGTGGCCTTCCAGTACCTAAAAGGGGCCTAAAAGAAAGCTGGAGAGGGATTCTTTATCAGAGAGTGTAGTGACAGATCAAGGGGTAAGGGCTTTAAGATAAAAAAGGGTAAATTTAGATTAGATATTAGGAAGAAATTCTTCACTCAGAGGGTGGTGAGGCATTGGCACAGGTTGCCCAGAGAGGCTGTGCACGCCACACCCCTGGAGGTGTTCAAGGCCAGGCTGGATGGGGCTTTAAGCAACCTGGTCTAGTGGGAGGTGTCCCTGCCCATGGCAGCAGGGGTGGAACCAGATGGTCTTTAAGGGTCCCTTCCCACCCAAAGTACTCTGTGCTCCTATGGAAACACTTCTTGGTGGCTGTGAGCATGGAGCCTGGGCAGGTTGCCAGGGGAGGCTGTGAAGGCCTCTGTGGTGAGGTGTCCAGCACCAGGCACCAGTGATGGTGCCTGTGGCACACAGCCCTGCCTCAGGGCTGGCAGGCACAGCCCACCACCTGCTGTGCCATCAAACAGGCAAGAAAATGCCTTCACCATAAAAATGGCACCTCCTGCTGACCAGTCAACCCTTGCACTTTGTAACCATCCCTCAGAAAGCCCACAGGCAGATTCCAATCTCCAAGAAGAAAATATACTATAAAAACCATGAAGCTCACTAAATAACATCACTGCTGCTACCAGTGTGACACAGAAAGCACCCTGATGCGATAGCAACACATGCCAACATCAAGCTCCTCAAAACACAGGTGGCAGAGCTCAGCACAAAGAGGAGTGGCCCATCTTTACAGAACCACCCATGGATGCATGGCAGCCCCTGCCAGGACAAAGTCCCCACTTCCAAAAAAATCCTTGATGTGCTGTGGGAACACCAGCAGTGTCCACATCCAGAGCTGAGCGACTGTCTTGTCTCTCATCCCCATCTCCATTACGCTCTAAGTCAGATGTGGGCACTTCCAAAAAAGTGAGCCTGAAGGCAGAACAAGCAGCTCCGTGCTACCATGCAGAAACACAAACATCAGAGAAGAGGGGAGCTTTATTTTAAAAATGAGATTTTGTGGCCAATATGGCCACATCTCACACCAAAGCCCAGTGGTGACTGCTCAGTATTATAAACACCCATGTCCTCAGCCACGGCTGTACTGTTTGGGAACAGTTGGGTTGGATTTGGTAACCACAGTTACAAGTGTTTGGTAAGTAGGTTTTCACAGGGATGTGACTTCATCTTCAGAAATCTGATTTCCTTCTTAAGTCAATGAAGTTACCTGACCTTTCAGTGCAGATTTAAAAAAAGATAACACTTCTTCCCAGTCCCTGGTGGTAGGCGGGTGACACCAAAATCTGCATCTTCAGATTTTACATTATTTACATCTGCCTACAGATGGTCGCAGGACAAATTTCAAGAAATCTTTTTTAAAAAATTGAAATATTCTGAAGAACTCATACCTAACAAATACGAATTTCATGCGCAGAGGTTTTCTGAGTTTGAGTTTTGGAGTTTTTTTGGGAACAAAGCACTTAAAGGCCCTTGCTGAATTCTCAGCACTGCATAAGTAGTACAAATTAGGACAACTTACTACACTCAGAATGCCATTGATTGGTATGTTATTTTTGCCGCTTGTAAAGGAAAAGAAAGCAGGGTAAAACAAAGCGAGAAATGTGAGGATAGCGTTGAAATTGCTGTGAAGTGCCATGCAGCTCCGCTGCGGTGTCAGAGGGACAGCTGCAGAGCCCTGCCCCAACATCTGCTGGAAGGCACGGTGAGCGCCTTGGAGTCCGAGCAGAGCCCCAATCGTGTGGTGCCATTGGTGATTGCTCAAGACCACGACCCACAAGCCGCTCAGCCAAGAGCACAGCTTCTCCTTAATTCCTGTACTTCCTCGTTATCCACATGGTCTAACCTCTTCATGATTAACTCCCAGGGGACCTGAAGAAATGTTTTTTTTTTTAATCTCAGCACGTATACTGTACCAGCATTTAGCAATCTGCTCTGTCAGAACAAGGGAGAAGACTTCTGCTTTAAATTAAAACGTCAATACATATTATTTTTACAGAGATCACATCAAACAGAATCCTAGTAGTATTATAAAAACTGAATAATCAATGGAAGAGGGGAAGGGCACACGTGCTTACTAAATACATGGCACCCTGGGAAAAGCAAGAACAATATGATTGTTACAGCTAGGTCAAGCTCTCTCCAACAGGGCTAATTAACAAGGGAAAATTCAGTTCTTTCTATTGGAATTGCTATAACAAGGTAATTGCTACAAGCAGAATTTGTTATTAAAAAGCCAGACAGCGGGCTTGTGAATAACAACTGAGAAATCAAGGAAGCACCTGATGGCTTGCCCTCACATCCACCTCCACCAGCACAGGTCTGCACGCACAACTGCTGCAACCCCAGCCAACGACCTACGAGACGACACCCACGCTTTCCAGGAGTTAGAGCACGTGGCATGTGTTAAAGGTTTGGCTTATCTTGAGCACGCGGACAAAGTAAAAATAAATACAGAAATAAATAAGGAAGGCACATAGTTCATGACAGCTTCTACATCCTTCTTCTGTTTTACAACTTTATTTGGTCCTCAGACACGATTTTCCTCTTGGAAATGGAGATTTCTGATTATTCACAGCATGAGAAACAGCAGGACAAAACTTCCTATGCACTTCTATCAGCTTGCTTCGGCTGTGGACAGGGAACGAGAGGTTTTTTCCATTTATGTCCATCCAGTTTCTGTCTGCTTCTCCAAGTCTGCTAAGGAGGATGCCATTTTTAAAGTTAGCTCCTCTGAAAGCATTTTTATTAGTGAATTTGCGAGATGCTTAATTACAGACTTTTCAGAAATCATGAGAAAATCCTGCAAAACTGTGAATAAGGCTTCCAAATCCCATGGGAATGTTGCTAAGTAGAGCTAATGAACAAAGGGTTGTTTCTGCCTGCCTAGCTGTTACAACTCGTATTTTCAAGTTTCCTTCCCTTAAGACAGGCACTGGAAACACGTTTCAAGTGAGATCCAAAATTCTCCATGTAGTCAGATGGTGCTTGCTACTGGGGGTTTGATTAATAACTGCACCACTTATTGCCAAACTCATAATAAAATGGAAAGACTCTCCCCTTTCCAGAAAACAAAATCAAACCAACACCTTGCAAGGCCTTTTTGACAGCAAATTCTGTTTCTACCAATCCTTTCTCCATTGTCTACTATTTCACTATTATTTTAGCTGATAACACCAGAAAATGTTGTCTCTTCCCTTTAAAAATTGAGTTCCCACAAGCATTAAAAAATCCTGCACTCCTTTTGCAATAGATTTTTTTTTGTTTTGAGTACTACTTTTAGTGTCACTTAAGCAAACAAACTACCTCATATAAGGTATACTTCTAATAAATTCTTTGGTTCGAAAATACAAAATTTTTTGAGAAACAATATTACAAATCAGTTCCTAAGATTAAAAATGGTGTTAGTAAGCATTCAAGAAAAACTGGCCATAATGAATGTGGTGGTTGACTTCACTATTCTGCCCTGATTAGTCATTAAGCTGCATAGAATTAATTTATTACTGCAGTGAAAAAACAAGGGCAGGATGCCAGCCTTGCCGACCAGCACATCAGTGCTTATTTCAAGAGAAAAAAAGAAAATGTTCCTTCTTTTACTTTCAATTGTAATCCCCCATGTCCTCCCCCATCTTCCAATGATTTTCAAGAAATTCCTGCTTCTGCCTTTTTGCTGCTCGGTAGCTATGGCTCTGAAACATCCAGACCCCATGGTCAATGTAACAAGATTTAAGATCTCCTGCGCAGTCACTGGACAGCAGATGTCCTTATAGAGGCTGTGGCGAGTTCTGCGCCTTGCGCCAGCGTGACCGCTCATTCCCCGGATTCCCCTGTGGTTTTTCTGGTGGAGTTATCCGACCAGCTGCCGGCTGTCACGTGTGCCCGGGCAGGCAGGAGTGCAGAGCATGAGTGACATGGGATTCGGATGCATCAAGACAAGGAACGTCGCTGCTGCTGAAAGACAGCATGGTGTAAGCCAAACAGCCCCGGCTCTAAAGCTGGGCAATGGATTTTATGGAGTATTTCTCGTCCCCTCCATATTTTTTCTTTGTGAGTACTGGATTAAGGCACAACTGAGGCTGGAAACTGCTAGACAGTACAACACTGTGAACCACAATTTTGTATCATCTCTGGTTCAGATGGGTGTTTTGCCAAGCTGCTCCATACCACCATCCAAAAGACAAAAACCTCCCAGCCACAATGGGATTTGTTTTTATTTAAAATAAAATTAATATAATAAAGTTGCGCTCCATCCTTTTTCCAAACTTGGTGGCTCTGGGGTGCCCCATCCTCTGGATTGCACAGATCACCACATCCATGCCATTCTTGCAATGCTCCAGAGGCTTCTTCCACCCACAGATTCCTCCCAGTAGGGTTAGGACTGCTGATGGGTTAAAAAGGGTCAAGCCAGTTTCTCCCCTCTAGAATAGCCCGCTCACCCCTTCCCAGAATGCCGCTACATGGAGCCTCAGAGGAGAATTTAGCCATGATGGGGGTAAATGTGTACACAGCACCACAGCGACCAACCATCCTGGGAGGAAACATCTACACATACAAAACACACCAGGAAATACTACCCAGACAGGGGAGGTAGGAAGGGGTCTTCAGCCCCCTCAACCTGCTTTGTCCCTCGTAAATCCGTGCACAGCTTTCTCCACCCTACCACAGCCTTTGCAGCCAAGCACAGTTCTTCCCACATCAAAGAGTTACATCTTCTGCATGCGTTCAGAAGCACATACAAACAAGCAATGTCCATGCCCTGCCCTTCCTGAATGATGAGCATGCAGGGAGGCAATGTGATTTCACTAACAACCACTAACAAAGCTGCAGGCTCCTGAACCATGCTCCTGCCAGGACGGCAGTGTTCTTGATGCCTATCGCTGATGTATGTCAGCCCTGACTTTTGGTGGAGCAGCTAGTTCTGTACCCCACACAAGAAGATCACTGGAAGGAGCTAGAGTTGGCAATGCAGATAATTACTGATGCTTACAGAGCCTTTCAGGGCAGCAGCCTGAAAGGAGAAGCAGCACAGCGCCAGGGCTCCTCTGAGGGAACCATTCTGGAAACCACAGCAAAGGAGGAGGATATGGATTTTATGATGGGAAAAATACAGGGATGCCTACAGTCCCACTGATGGCCTCCAAACTCACACGGAGCATGTGTGGCTTCATCCCAACACACCAAAGTAAATGCACACAAACTTACCCAGTTGTGGAGCAAACCTACACGTAATTAGGGGGATGGGGTGAAGAGAAGCTATTTTAAGTAATTTTTGCTAAGGTTTACTATGGTAGCAGAACACTTAGAAAAGCCTTCAAAACGACAATCACCATTTAAGTTAAAAAAGCAAGTAACTACTTCAATAACAATTTATTCACCACCTAATGTTTGCTGTTGAATTACAGCTTTTACAGTATTTTTCTAAAGTATGATGTTTACTGCCTCCACCTTGCCTCCCCAAACCTTTTTTCTTCTTTAAATAGAAAGGACTTTGAGTCATGACTTACATGTAACTTTTCCAGGTTCTGTGCTGGCTAAAATGTTCTCACGATGCAGGGAACAGGATCAATGGAGAAATTAAGAGGCTACAGCAATCCATTAAGAAGTGGCCCTCCAAAGCTTTGTAGGGCAATGTTCTGGCAACTCAGTAGATATCAATCTGAAATAAAATAAAGGCAGCCATTTAAAAATTCAAGCATCGAATCTTCACAAAACCCTCCTGTTTTTTTTCCTTTTAATTCTAAAAACAGTTAGTATGGGAGCATTTTTTTAACACACAAGGTCTTTATGTCAAACATGACAATTAAATCATGCCCGTTACATCTCCTCTTACCTTTAAACTGCAGACACCTTATAACAAAGACTATGTTTTTCGTGCATTGGTGTAGCACCTAGACAAATCAGCCCCCTGAGAAGAATTATAAAATAGATACCTCTGCGATCATTCTAGCAGATCATACTGTGCACATACTTGTGCACACATACTATGGAAGCTCTGCACATCACATCAGAATGGACTTTCAGCAAAACTACCAAGATGATCTAATAGACTTCAGATTAACTACTACTGGGTTTTGTCAAGGCTTTGATTTTATCAAGGAATTTAAACTGTTAACATCAAATTTGGCCCTCAGTTCCCACTTTATTCTAGGTAGCGTCAGAGAAGAAACACCATCAGCGCAGTATGGCACCCCCTGGTTAATGCAACATGTGCCATGTTCCTCCAGCCATACTACAGGAAAGCTATGGCAAGTCAGCGTCAAAACAAAAATGGGAGAGGGAATAAAAGGCTCACGTTCCTACAGGCAATTCACTGCGCTGCCACTGATGTGCAAGGGCTCAGATCCCGGAGAGAAGGTACTTGTGAATGGGGTGGACCGCAGAGAGCAGAGCTGGGGCTGGAAGACGAGGTGCAACCACCTAGAGCCTGAGCCTCAGCATCAGCGCCCAGCCCAAATCCCACACACTGCCCAATCCCAAACGACTCAGAAAAGGCTTCCCCCGTTTACCAAGGAAATAGTCATGCTCTGAAGTGGTTGGGGAGGAGGCTGGGAAGGAAATACTTGTGGAAGGAGAAGTAATTAGTTCTATGTTACAGGGATTTTCAAGTTGAAGTTTCACCAGTGCCGGTGCCCAACACTTTACTGTTTTCTTGGAAAAAATAATAGAATGCTTAAATAGTATTTACTTGACTGAAGGTAGTTATTGGGAGTGAAAAGGAAGATGATTTGCTTTTGAACAGAAGGGGACAGCAGGAGAACAAGCAGTGGCATGTATGTATCTTCCCAGGAACACTGTAAGGGTTTTATCTGCAGAATTACCACCAACTCAAACTAGGTAAAGAAAAGGGGGAGGAGGTGAGAAGAGAAACAAAAAACTATGTTTAGATCTTTTATTAAACCACTACTATTTTTCTGCAACTTGCAAAATGAACTTTTCAGTAAAAACTTCTGGTTTCTCAAGAAATGTTTACTGACTCCATAAACAAGTCAAAAAATAACACAAACTGCAAATTGAAAGGGGCTTTTGTGTATGTGTGTGTGTGTGTTTTCATAATTATACAGTTCTTGATAAATAGTTCAATGCTTTTGGAACACTGACGTGACAGCATTCCACTCCAAGCCTTCTAGAGGACTGGATCACTTAGGAAAAGTAGGTTATTTCTTCTGGATGGCACCTTCCTAGGTGATTTACCAACAGATGCTCAAAATTCTGCTATGTTTAAGCATTACCTTTATGGGTACTTGAAAAGAATCATGAGGCTACCCTTAAGAAAGCAATGCTTGCATCTCTTCAGTTTATATATAACTGGGCATAACATTCATTGACAGACTGTAAGAGGACAAAATATTTACGGTCACAAATATACATTATCTAAATTGCCTATAAAACTAAAAATATAAACTGCAAATCTGTTCAGTCATAAATCACTGGTAGAACAAAAATAACTGTTGTTTACTCAATAGCCAAAGGAATAAAATCAGGCAAGTGTCTGCTTTTTCAAGGACAAGTTATTTTCTGAGCTAAAATTGTACTTGCCATGGCATATCAGAAGAAAAGGAGAATAAACAGAAGTGGGGAACAGAGAAACAAAATAAAGGGAAGGGAGGAGGAAGACTCACTGCCACACTTTTCTTGAGAAGGTGTGATTGATGTTCACTGCTGTAAGAAAGCATGAGGCTACATCCCAAACATTTCATTCCCTTCTGCAAATGTCTCGCTTTGTATCTCTCCCCATGTTCCCTACATATCCTTGCCCTACACAGGATGATCCAGACAGCATCAGGTTTTACACATGATCTAAAACATGAAAGCAGGAATCTCTCGGCTGAGGGGTCAGCTTAGGGTAGAATGAAACCTAACCCTCTGCCTACGCTCAACATGAAGGCTGCTTCATGCTTTCCATTTTATAAAAGCATTTCCTTTCTGAAACAAGCCTATTACTAAAAGCATAAAGAGAATACATGAAAATTGAGCTTATATGAAATGAAGAGCCAACAGTGCACCTAACAAAGAGAAGTTTCAGCAGTTTAAAATGCCGGGTGGCCAGGTCTGCAGCAATGGAAGAGCTGGATCCTGCAACGGGATGAAGATGCACTCTCCACTCAAGCCAGACATTGTAAGCTTTTTTTTTTTTAAACTTATATTTTTTTAACAATCTCTTGCACATTTATGAACCACGTTACCTTTTTTTCCCCTTTCTTTTTTGAGGGCTTGGGGGCTCAAGTTAGCACTGAAGAATGCAAATGTAAAGGAAGATGCACCAGACACCACCACTGGCAGAAGGAACCATGAGGCTAAAGAAGTCTTTACTGCAAGAAAACACCTTCCAGCTTGGATTTTTGTTATACAGAGGGTGTGTTTCAAAAAGAAGTTGCTGTTAATGTAGAATAACAACAGCTTTGATGCTTAGGAGGAGGAAAACTGTTAAGCTCTTCAGTTTGCAGTGAACAAACCAAGAAAGATGACTTGAGAAGAGGGAGATGAATGTACCTGGGTATTGCTCTGGTTACCAGGAAAGATTTTTCAAACCCAGAAAATAGTGCAGTCACACTCAAGAAAACCAAAGAAGTTGGGCAGACAATGAGGGAGGTGAGCAACAAGCACACAGTTGGGTTAGCATACAAATGAATGTTCACAACACAGGCATAAAATTAGGGCTAAGTGAAATGAATCCACTGGACAAGATGAGCCGGTGTGCTTCTTACAGGCAGAAGAAAACAGTATTTAAGGAAGGCTGCACACCAGAGAACAAGAGAAGGAAGAAGAGAGCACAAATGTGTAAACAGAACCTGTGTTTTCTAAAGTTATGCCACACTTGATGGAGCGTAATGTTTGGTACACTAAAGCATGTAGGAATCAGTTCCAGTAACATCCAGGATCGCGGTCCGTTACATGCAGTGCTATGAGAGATTAGCAAACATGTTTTCTTCACATTTTGTGTGTTTTCAAGTGAAGCTGAAGAATATTTCTTTGTGGTTGAAACAGCTTCATTGTAACATTTGTAGTTTGCAACTGCTTGAAGGATTGCCTGAGGCTGAGAAGGCACTTGCAATCCTCCTGACATCTAGCACAGGATCTCCCCTGAAATCTCTAAATTAAACCCAAGATGATTTTGAAACCCATATCAGAAAAGACGCACAGCCTGCTTCTCCTATCAGTGCATTTAATTTCCTCCTGATAACCTGCGTGGTTCTTCCGAAGAGAAGCAGCACACTCATCCACCTCTCATGCTTGTGTTCACGTGCACAATGCGGACTGAAGAGGCAGGAGTGGGGAAGCACCCGCCGAGCACAGCGAGGACTGGCTCTACGGCACGTGCCGTCCTTGTACCTGGGCTGGCTGTGTCACCAGGCAGCGGAGATGAGATCGAGCTGTTCGTTCAGATAATGGCAAAACCACGTGAGGAGTCGGTCTGTCTAGAAACCATGACTGAACTCATCAGAAGACGCAGCACAATAATTGCTGCTGACTGGATGAAGGTGAAGGCAGCTTCTGCAACCCCATGCTGGTAGGGAATCCTTCCAGAGTCTGCAAACTGGATTTTCCCCAGCTATGCTTAACAGCACCAACTGGGCTTAAATGGAAAACCCTCAAAGGGCCTGGGGGATGTGTGTGTGTGGGGAATTTTCCACCCTCTCCTGTCCTCTGGTTGCTGTTAACTCTGTGACACATCAGCCAGGCTGTGCTAGGAGAGGTGGGAGACTGCAGTTCATGGGTGGCACCACATGAACTTTTAAACCTTTTTATGTAAAATCTGACTGACTTTAACACTGGAATATACTTGACTGAAAATAAAGCTACCATTGAAAACACTTCACCTTGGGAGTATGACCCATGAAAGAATGGCTAGGATGCAAAAGGAAGTTAATATATTCTGTGGGACAGTCCCCACACAATAATAAACACATATTACCAAATGACACAAGCTGATTATTTATGCCTCACACAGCAAAGTACTAAAAAACCAACATATAATAAACCAACACATAATAAAAGTCAAATTTGTATCAAATCTGATGAAAATTCAGGTATCTTGCACATTTCTCCTTAAAAATTTTGGTTAATAAACATGCAAACTGGACAAAATGTGATGGCTCAGCGATGAGGATGAAACTGCTGTCACAGAGGCTGGAAACTCTGAAAATGATACTGGATTTGCCAGTGCTGAGTCTCTCGGGTAAAGATGCTTCCTCTGGCAGCGCTAAATGACGCAGTTCACTGGATTTATGCCCCAAAGCACGCGAACCACAAGAATTTATGCCTGCCCTGCTGAAAGGATGCTCCCGCTCAGTAATCTGAACAATTATCACAGTCAGATTTTTACTGCTAATTTCTTTTTAAAAATGCAAAATGAGAAAACAGTTAACATGCAGAATGAAAGAACAGGCCACAGTCAACCACAAAAACTCCCCATAAGGTTCAGCATGTGGGAAACAGATAAGTAAACTCAGTGAAAGATGAACAATATTTAAGTATTAACACAAATGTTTTTTTTGGGAAGGTTTATCTGGCATCTCCACCAGTTTTCCTCCAAGCTCTAATAAAAAAATAACTATGTCTCACTGTGACTGGGAAACATGGCAGCAGCTCAACATTTCTCCCTTTTTTCTTTGTACTTGGGAAAAAACCACCGTCTCACAACTTCAGACAAACTGATTTTCAGGTGACTTCAGACCAGGGTGAAGTCAAGAGGAGCATCTGCCACCTCAGAAAGTTCAGTTGGTGGTCTAATATCCATTAGGGTGTGAAATGAAGGCAGATGTACTGAACATGAGGTCAGCAGAAATAAAGAGAGCCTATCTCCGAGATGTATATCTGGTCCCCCATGCTCTAGTACAGACCAAAGGAATTATATTTTAGCTCATATAAATGCTGAATGAAACAACTGCACATCAAACTGTAAGGTAGAGGGTGCCCACTTTTCAAGCTCTAGCAGTCACCACTTCATGTGAGCAGACAGGTGCTACAAAAAGCTGAATGATATCGGTTTATTGAGGTTGACTCCTCCAGGAACCTACCTTCCTTTTGGGTCACCAGCCCCACCAAGCAGAGGCCAAATACTGCTCTTCCCTCTCCTGTAGATGCCATCTCAGTTTGCTTCAGCAAAAAAAAGCGAAAGGGGCTGCAGAATGAACAGTGGGCTACACACAGCTCACACAGCCCTGTGCTGATGAAGGCATGTCTCCATGTGCCTGTGGAGGATGTTGGATGGAGAGCAGAACAATGCGGTGCCTCACCTTAAGGACCTGCCTGTTAGCTTCTCCATCTTCACACTCACATCAAGATGGGGAAAGTCAAAAGGAATCAAAATGTTTTGTGGGTTATTTTCACTTGCTGTTACAAACAGAAAGAAGAAAGGCAGAATCATGATGGGAAAGAGGTTCAAAAATACATTCCCTCTCGTGTGAACTCAAGTCTGTTTAACAAGAAAAGCCAGCAAGGCCACGCACAGTAATGCTGAGAAAAAGGAAATGGTACTTCAAGTTCGCCAGTCATAAATCTTACCGGTGAGTCTCTAACGGCAAAACGGTGAGCAGGGGAATTTTTATACCTAGATAATTAGTTGCGAGCTGATATCAGGTTTACTGTGCCAGGCATGTGGCACGTGCAACACCAGTGGCGCACCACCTCCTCAGCGCTCAAAGCACCGCCTGAGGTTTTGGTTGCTGCTGGCTTTGCCAGGAGATGCATGGCCGAAGCTCCCAGAAATGTTAAAAAAACAAGGTTCAGTGAAGATGGGTATTTCTGCTCCACAGAATCTTTTTCCGGGGGACCCAGAAAGGTTTTTTCAACAGGGAAAATGAACTATGCTTATAATGCTGGGCACTCCGCCATGTGGGATGTAGATTAACAGGATGCCGACAACGGGCCTCGTCCCAGCATTAACACCCTCATCCTCTGGGGTGGGCACTGGTCACGGACACTTCAGAGCGGGCGGGTTGGTCAGTGTAAAGGCCAACCCACCACAGCAGAAAAAGAAAACATGGTTGAGGAAATTCATGAGCCAGAAGAAGCTGCAGAGGGGCCTCACAAGGACTGAAGTCTCCAGGGCCTTCCTGCCACCTCTGGCTGGGACAACGCAGCCCATCTTGCCCTTCCACCAGCTCTCGTTCCTCGACATCTTGTTTTGCTTCAGAGTGTGGCCAGGCACTTCCACTAACGACAGACGTGAGGGAAAACTCCACTGCTTCTCACAGTCAGACTGTGCTTCCAGTCAAAAAAAAGCCTCTTTTCGGTTTCTATATGAGAGGGTATCCCAGGGCAGATGTGTCACCAGCACTCACCCGTCAGCACCCCAGGCACTCCTGATACTACCTCAGAAGGGACCGACTTGGTCTACAGGAGGTCTGGGAGCCTTCATCCCCAAAACATGTCCCTGTGGGGCCCATGTTAGAGAAGGGCACAGAGAGGACAGCAGCTTGCTCCTCTAAGACTGGCTGGGAGAGACATAGCTGAGCAGGGACAGCCCACCCCTTCTGCACCATGACCTCCTTCCTGCCCATCTTCTACACTCATTTTTTTCCACCCAACCGTGTGCAGATACACCACACTGCTCAATCACGCTCCTTTGCTGGTCCAAAAGAGCTGGAGACTGACTGGTAAGGCTACGGGGCAGACCAGCTCCACCATCCCCGCAAGCTCTGTCTGCATGGGGTTGAGCAACAGCTCTCCTGTCCAAGGCTTAGGTCTCTTGCTACCGTATGTTAAACCGGCAGACCGGTCTGTATTTACTGTGTTAAACTACAATTATGTTTTCTTTTTAATCATTCAGCCTAATGGTACGCAGCTGCCACAGAAATCTTTGAACATATCACTGGCTCTCTTTGAGCTCATTATTTAGATAAGGAACCGTAGCCAAAAGATGTGAAAAGATGGGTCCAAATTTAAAACTCTAAGCTAAGCAAAGAATTTCATTCAAAGAACTGTACAAAGGGGGAGGGAGGCTCAAAACACAAATGAAGGTTTTGTTTACTACTGATATAAACAGCTGAAACAATCTCTGTCACTGGGTTTAAGGATCAACGCACAACAGACTCAAAGTGCTGCTGATGGGTATTACAGCTGCCACACAAATCTGTGTGAATGCCAGTATTCGCGTCATATTTTTCTGGATGGGAATTGAGGGAAAATCTACCAATGAATCTAACTTTACACTGAAACAACCTCCTTGTGATATAGAATAGCTCCAAGATAACAGCCCCTTCAATTGAACTGCTGCTGCTCAGCAGGTTTCTTTGGATAATAGTGTGTTGTTTTCTTTCCTTAATTCAAGACAGCTCCATGTATTTGCTTTTATTTCTAGCGTAATGTTTACTACTCCAATCAGAACATTCTGTAATCTCATCTAAATGTTTTATTATTAGTTGCTACACCCCCCACCCCACCCTAATAATTATCCTCTGGAGAGGTAAACAATTCAACACAAGTTACTTTAGTTAAAGCCATGAATATGCATTATTTATTTATTTCAGTAAACAGTAATTAAGAAAAATCACCCAGACCGTCTTCTCTTTGAAATCAGCACTACTTCACCAGCCTTGCCATGGGAACTGCAAGTCCCTTAAATACATATATCGCTTTGTCCTCCTCTGCTGTGATTTTCATTTTCGGGCCTCAGAACACGTAACAGCAGCCAGGGAAACAGCCTCTATGTTACCTAAGGCCATGCAGTGAGTCCAAAGCATCCAGACTCACTCTCAAGGATGAGCAGCAGGTACCCAGATGCTGGCAGAGAGGAAAGTAATAACATTTTGGGTGCAGAACAGGGACCAGAATGCAGATGCAGGCTCCATCCTCCCTACGGTATAAGCACTGCCCTCCCTTCTTCACACCCTCTTGCCGTTGGGATATCCATAACCCAATAAACTGATTTTTAAGTCTTTTTTTTCAGCAAGGCCATCTCTGCTAACACCAAAATGCTGACAGTCCCCACTCTGCACTCGCTCCACAGACAGAGGGGTATGTCCTTGCAAACTGAGGAGCTGTGGGCAATGCAGCCTCTCCATGCTAATGGGGTGAGCATCAAGGACCAAAATGTGACCAGCTGTGCAGGAAGCAGGGCAGCATTTGGCTGATGGAAACATTTGGATTTATTCACGCTGAATGAGGGAGATACCCCCTTATGCTGCATATATAACTTACGCGTTGGGCAATAAGAAGCTGAGTTGCTCCATTCAATTCCACTAGTGTGGATTTCTTCCTCAGTATTACATGACCTCAAATATTCCAACATCCTGTCCTGCCTAATACTTCCACCAACTTCTGTTGAATGCCATGACAGAATCCGACAGCACTACAGGCAATGAAACCATTCACGGGGAACTCATTGTTTTAAACCGAAAATTAGACATGTCAGGCAGTCCTGACATGGTTGATCATACAGCCTAAGGATCCCACTGGCAGGCGCTACAAGAGAGGAATCAAAATGTCTCCCAAAGACAAAGGGATTTTCGCATATCTAAAATTAATAAGTAAATAGATAAAACTGCGGTCTAGGCTTTCTTTCAGTTTTCAGAGCTAATTTCCGGCCACCGTTCAGAGAAATGCTTTGCATTTCAATTTCTGAGTCACTCATTTTAACAAGTGCGCTTGCTGGAATTACTAAGCACGGGATCAGATCAAAATATTTTGCTTTCTGAATCAAAGTTCTTTTCAATTTTATTGATGCTCACGGATCTACGAACTTAACATGGTGCCTGACAACTTGGTTGTGTGTGGGTACGGTCCTGGCGTACGATGCGATCGGTCAGAGAAGCCCTCTCCCACCGGGTGCCCAATGCCCCACTGAGGCATGGGGACACGTACTCCGCTCTAGTCTCTGACGCTGGTCTCTTGGATCGCAATCATGAAAAGACATACGCTTCCAGAAGCATGTTTAAACATCAGGTATGAACGAAAACCATTCCTGAAAAGAATCTGTTATGAAACCGAAAATCGGAGACCGCCGCAGTGTTGTGCCTAAGTTGAGTCATCAGTTCCCTTTATAGCCTAATAATTGACACTGCCTTGATCAGAATGACTGATCCGAATGTTGCTTTGTGTTTGTGTTTTTTGTTTTTTTTTTGTTGTTTTTTTTTAATAGATTTCCTGTGTAAACAAGCTGCCTGTCATCTTCCAGGAGTGTTTATGTTTGCCAGATCATGGGAAACATCTGTCAAAAACAGATTTCACTCTCTCCAGTCAACTCAGTACAGTCTGAAACAGACTGTACTACAAAGAAACCAAAAACAGGTGTTGTTACAGAAAGAATATGCTGCCAACTCTCAGTGGAAGCACTGATTTTATTGCATTTTCTTGGCATTAAATGCTGCAAAGATGATTAGAAGAGTTCCCTCCTTCCCCTGCGGGATTTCTCCCCCAAAGAAAGTCCTGGGAATTTAAGAGCTTCTCTTTTCCCCTTTCCCTGCACTTTTCTGAAATTAAGTATGTTACAGGAAGGGACAGAGATGAGAAGAATCAAGGTGCAATGAAGTTTCAGAGCACACTGATTTCCCAGTTTTTGACACTAGTGCTCAGATAACAAAGTGATTCCCCTTCTGATGCTTCCAACAAACAAATACTCCCATGTGTCTGCATTCCTCAGATCACACCTCCCTAAAATAGTCCATTAATTATTTTCACATCTTCTAAACAGGCAAAGATCAAATGACACTGCAACTGCCTCTAGTGGTGTTTTCTAAAAAAAAAGGTGACACAAAATAGGAAGGTTGCTTCTACCAGGATATGGATGATGCTAGACAGCCATACTGTGGGTAACTGCCATGCAATCTGCCCTGGAATAGCAAAACCATTAGAAAAAAACACAGAAACCAAAAGGAGAAACAGGTGTGAGACCTCAAAAGAAAGAGGATTAGGCTACACCATCAGCACGAAAATGGAGAATAAATGACTGGGGCAGGAGCACCAGGCTCACTGGGTACCACTCAGGTGTTAAGGTTGGGACTGAACACAGAGCGCTGTTAAATGGACCAATAATTTATAGATTACAGGGACAGTATTCAAAAAATTTAACAGCAGGTATGAGATCTTGTTAGAAATATGTCCCTGTATAGGTGAGAAATGAATGGCCATGTCTATATTAGCTTTTGTAGATTGAAACCACCAGTACTATGGAGCTGACCTGATGCCCAGTTTTTGTGTTTTGCTCCACAGTAACTCCAGCCTAGTGCTGTAGACTGAGCACGTCCACCAGCAGCTGGAATACATCAACAGTGCTGCTAGAGCACAACTTTCAGCTTTTATCAGCTATAAAAGCTGACATAGGCCAACCCAGTATCCCATGGATTACAGAGCATGCTACTAATTCTTAAAAGCAAGGCACGGAGATAGTAGGAGAATCTCAACATACTTTGGAGAAGATGGAAAAGGACCCACCTAAACAAAGAGTACCGAGAGTAATACAATGGTAGATTTTAAAACAAGAAGATGGAAAAAATCCAAAGTTGTGTTGGAGAAGAAATGACAAAACAAACTGAAAAAAAGGGAAAAGAAAATGATTTACTGGCTGGAGATGACAGATTTTATTTCCCTAACTGTGGTAGATAGTGGGACTTGAAACTAAGAATATCTGCAAAATGTCCTACTCTCTCTCCTTTGAATGGGGCAGAAGTGGATTTAAATAAAAGTCTTACTTTTCCGTGACAAAAAAATCTCAATGCAAGCAATTTATACAGATCTTTTGAGGTAAGAAATGACTGCATAGCTACATTTATGAAACAAAACTATGAGAATACTAAACAAGATGCAATCTCAAATGTGATTTAGAAATTATGTCCATACGCATATAGTTTTAGCCATATTCGGTACAGAAACCAATGAGTACCATCAACCTTGCAACATATTCGGAGAATCTCATATTTTTCTGAACAACACTTTCACCTGCAACAGCTACTTTAGAGAGAAATGGAAACACACACACTCCCAAAATGTCAGGAGACATTCTATTTTTGCAAGATTTGAGAAGACTGCACTTAGCTAGCAGTGGTTTTTATCTGCATGACTTAGAATTACACGTTTTCAACTGCAACTTTTATCAATTCTTTGAAGTTTTATTATTCCAAGGTACAAGGGTGGCAATACTCAGATGCAGGAAGCAGTGAAAGACTGAATGGGAATTAAAAGCACTTCGCACTCTTAAGTGAGCCAGCGAAAGAATCCTATTTAACTTCAGGAGCATTGCCAACACTAACAAAACGTTTGCCGTCTGGTACTGCATGCCAGTAGGTAGCGTACAAACCTGCATTAGCGTTTTGACACAAACTAAGTGGGCAAAGTTTGAAGTGTCACTTGTATCTGCCACAGTAGCTTTTCAGTTCATTTTGCACCATCTCCTGAATGTTACGACAAAAAAAAAGTAAAGACATGGGGGACAAGGCAAAACAGAAGTCACCACTTCAAAAAGAAAGGTAACTAAATTAACAAATACTGTATGTTAAATGTCTGTTTAGTTCTCTGTGTCAGCTTAACTCAAACAGAAAACTTGGATATTACATTTTTTTTTTTTCCAGTTTCATGCGCTCTGAAAAGGGAAATTTAGTATCAGTATATTCACCATCCCAGCTAAGCCTTATCACCAAAAGAAGAAGTAAGAACCAACATGCACTAATCCAGAACCAAAGCCAATTCCGTAACCACTAAACAGAGTAATTCTTTCTGCAAGCTCCCTTCTCTGCTCTTCAGCTGTGGCTGTTATCAGCGTCAGGGATCTCAGGCATGAGCCACACGCACAGCTCATTCCTGTAATAAAGATGTTCTCTGCTCCCAGTAATTATAGCTTCACTTTGCCATGCAGAAGAGACTCTCTTTCCAATTCTCACGGCTTTTGGAGGTTTTTGTTTTGTTTTTGACTCATATCACAAAACCTGCCCATTCTGCCTTGATTATCTTGTTTTATTATTTCTCTGTAGCCCTGGCATTTGTTTAAAATTTTGTAAAAAATAGGCAGTTGCATAAAGAATGACTAGTACAGCAAACGCTATACCAAGCAATGTTATATATTTTATTGCTGATGAAGTCGGTGTGCCAGAACCAACAAAATCAATTATTTGGGTCTGAGAGCATATTTTTCCTCTCCTGCTTGCAACAGTGTAATCTTGGCAGAAATAACTGAGAGAGAAGCATGGTGGTAGGCAAGAACTCCTAATAACATAAGATCACGCTTGGATCAAGGGCTGTGGTTTGGGACACATCTCTCGGAAGAAAGAATAACGTTTGTGTTCTCAGCATGTGACAAGGATACTTGGCACACTATCTGTTTGGCCGTAATCCCAAACTCCTAATTACCTGTGCCAGTGTCCTTGTCACACTGAAAAAGTCTCTGCTTTTCCCTGAAGCTCTGCAACCGAAAAATTAAATCAAACGCTTTCCCATTTGTTCAGAGTGGCTAACGAAAAACTCATTAATGAACACCTGGGCAAAAAGGCTCTCTGTAATTATAGCACACAGTCATAAAAGCCAATGCATGACGGCCAGTGAACACTTCTATGCAGAAATTGGCCCAACAAAGCTTCCTTCTTGGTAAATAGTGAGAAGAAGTTCTGAATGAATATTTGTTTTCTCATATTTATTTCTATACTGGGTAAGGCAAGACAAAAGGATGTTTAAGCGCTGAACTCATTTCAGATTTTGCTCTTTGTGCATAATTTGGTCTGTAAGGTTACAGGGCTTTTAATCTCACATACATTGTGGATTGTATTATCATCACCATCATAATGAAACCAGACAGCGTTTACTTCCCGTTCCCCCACCCCGACACCGGGACGGCATGCTGAAATGAGAGAGTTAGTCATGTAAAACTGAGTCAAGAACGCTATGCAACATGTCAGTCACTTGGCTTCATCCCCGTGTGAAACGGTGCCACTGGAAGCTGCTCCTGCCAACACACCAGGCTGAACGGGTCAAGCAGCAGTGTAACCCAAACCATAAAGATCAGAAGATGTGCAATTCAGCTTGTCAGCAGGAAAGGCGGAAGACAATCCCTGGGTGTTTCTACAAGTCCTTTTGCTCTAGGCACAATCAGATTTTATTGAACCATAATCCTAGATAAGTATATTGAATCTTACAGCTGAAGTCAATTACTGTGTGTTAAATGGCAGGCTTCCTGATTTGCAGGAGGAAAATCACTTCTTTGGTATAAGACTAAATTAGTTCAGTAACTAGTTACCTGTAGCTTGGGCACAGTGTTGAAACAGCAGTGGACAACTAAGCAGTTGCCATGCTTTCAGGCACCAGCCCTTCAGAGCCGCAAGCAGCCTGAATTCCCAGGTTTACCAGTTGGAAAAACAATAAGCACTACAGGCAGAGAGGGGACGTCCAGTGACAGCACCACCATGTCTCAAACACGGCCGCGTTTCCCCAGGGCTGGGGACTCTGAACTAACCAGTCCTGGAAGGGATGAGACATCACTCTTCCTGTAACTGAAAATCCTCACGCTTAGAGGCTTAGGTTAGATCCAGCAGCCAACCCTGAGCTGCACTGTCTCTCTCCATGTGAGAAGCTGGTTCTTCATTCATCTAAAATGGGAGTACCTTCACTGAAATCAACAGGGCTGCTCATGGGTCTCTCCATGACAGTGGGAAAACGAGGTGCTATGAAATGGTGGGGAAAAGAAACAGGAAAGCAACTTGATGACAGTTGAAGAAAAAGCAACCTGCCCAAGACAAGGACAGACTGCCATTCAGGAATAAGGAACAAGTAGAGGAGGGATGACCTGGGAGATGGAGGAGGGAAGAGCGCACCTTGTGTTACTTCTGCATCCTACCAGACGCGACTCATGACAGAGAAGAAACTTCTCATGAAAGGGCCAGAACAGAGGGAACTGGTGGCAGAAAGACGTCCGGGTGAGTATGGATCTCACAGGAAGCAGGGGAGGCATTTCTGTGGCCAAGGAAGAAGGACTGAAATATGACAGGGATGGGAGGACTACACAGGTCTCAGCGAGGAGGATCTCTTACTAAACCTGGCCACTCAGAGAAAGTTGAGGGTCAGGACAAAGAAAGGTTTGTGAAAACATGGCCAAAAAAAAGGGAAGGCAGTAAGAAGGTGGGAGGACAGGAAACAAAAAGAGCTGCTGTAGCAGAATCAAAGAGAAAACAAAAAGTGGATATGGTCTGAATGTGAACCTGTGTGTACTTTCAAGATCTTGTCAGTGGCTGGAGAAGAACATTACTAAGAGGAGAAGAAAAAGAGTGTACAGGGCTCCACACCCTCTTCCCAGAGAAAAATAATTCCTGTAAATGCTGAGAAAAGTTTAACTATCAACCCACAAGAGATAAAAGGACACATCAAAAGGCATGTGACTTGTCATTTCTGATTCCTTACTCAGAATTAGCATCGGCACCATGTGAGATTCATATCAAAATCTCTTAAATGAATATTTGCCTATCAGGGGCTGAGTGGAGGAGCAGAGGGGCTAAAGGCCAACTGTAGTGCCGAGCTACTGGGACACTCTCAGCAGATGCAAGCAACAATATGCCAATGCACACCTTGCCAGGAGGTCAAGAAGATGATGGCCAGCTCCCTCGTACTGCTTTCTTCAACTGCTTAGGATCACCTCTGGTAACCTCCTGAACAGACTCGAGCTTTCTCCAGTTTCTTTCTTACACACAACCATATTTAAATGTCAAGAGATCTCTGTGTAATTCAGGAGATGACAGAAGCTGCGTTTCTGATCCAGTTGGGTTTGTGTGGGTCGTGTGTGTCAAGCAGATAGGAATGACTCAAAGCTATGAGGAGGCAGACTGTGAGGAGAAAGGTGAGAGACAGGGAATATTCCAACTGCCTGCCGCTGCACAGGGACAGCCAAACTCTGTGAGAAACAGATCTGAAAGACCCAAAAAGGAAAAAAAAAAAAAAAAATCTAGATCTGGAAATCACTTTCTCTACTCCCAAAGCAATGAAATGCAAGAAGCACGGGTAATTTTTCTCTGCGAGGAAGCTCATCCCTCTCACTCGAGTCCCCAAGCTGGCTCTCCCCACTGCAACATCCACATCTTTCAGAAGCATCAGTAGGCTTCACCTTCATGACACACCTCTGGAAGCGAGGAGGATGATCTCTGTTTTAAAAATGAGGAAGTCAGTCATGGGGCAGATGAAGGAGGTTGCCTGAGAACACACAGGAAACCTGTGACTGAGGCGAGGAACTGAACCCAGACCATGAGTTCCAGCTGGGTGCCCCGTCCAAGCTGGGTGGCCGACAGACCACCTTTTCTACTGGGGCTCTGAAATTTAAGTTTGGTGTGTTTTTTAATGAATGTGTTTTTTTCATTTGTCTAGCCACTACGTTTCATTTCACTCACACTTCTGCTTTGTGGAAGCTTTTTATTCTGCTTCTTTTTTATTTTGGCTTTAAAAAACCCACAACTGAACAATAAACATAATTTAACCTTCACTATTTGGTTTTCTCCCCTACCAACATGAGCTTCTCTCTAGCTGTCAGTGTTCTGTGTCTTTTGTTTGTGCACTCTGTGCTCGTAATTATGGCTTGATCAAAATTTGTCAGTGAGTTTCAAAAGGAGATTTCTTATTTGCAGTCTCAAAGAATTACAGCAAATGCTTACTGCAAACAGCAGTGTTGTGAGGCAACAGACCCGATCTGATGGGAAAAAAAGAGCAAGGAGATGCACAAGAAAGGTAAGTTCCAAAGTAAATGCTCCAATGCTGCTAGGCATTACATCAAGATGAGCAATCAGCTGAAGAAAAGCTACCAGTAAACCATCGCATGAGACTGCCTAGAATGTTTTACCGGTTTGGCTAATGAATCACTGTGCAAATGTAAGCAATGTACTTACAGTCAGGGTACTGCAGCTAACCAGTGTCTCTGACGGGTGAGAACAGTGTCTCTTCCACTGTCATCATGATCTGTAGTTTAATTCATAATTGAAAGCCTCTTAAGATCTTTTAGTGAAAGGCACATAACATACGTTTCTAAGACAAAATTCTGTGGTATTATATTATTTGCCACAAGTCAAACCGTTATTTCATGAAATAATTCACACTGGATGAAACACAGGAAGTTTCAAGATATGGAGAGGAAAAAAATAACTAATTTCCACCTGTGTGTAATAACAAACATAGTAAGAAAGAAAAAAAGACTGTAGACATTTGTGAGAAAATGCTGCAAAACCACAAACTTTCAAAAGTGCCCAGAATGCTATTTTTAGCTCATCTGGATGCAGCCCAAACTATCCACAACTAACCAAGGTGCATCAGAAGAATGTCGTCATTCCACTTCCACCATAGACTGTCATTAACTTTTGCCCACTGTGCATCCAAGGCTGTCAAGCCCTACAAAATAACCTAAGACGTTTATGCTCAAAGCAGATGAGCAGCTGCAAAAATAACCCTCTAAAAATATTTAATACTTAGTCCCACTCAGCAGCTGGAAAAACAATTACTGATCGAAAAATTCAGTGCTTGATATTACTTAATAATTGGGGGAAAACTACTCATGAATCATAATTAACGTTTTTTTAACTATTTAAAAGCACGCATCTGCTGTTTGAGGCTTCATAGAGAGCCAACATGTGGCATTCTGGCACCATTAAACAGACTAAAGCAGTTGAATTCTAAGGATGTGAGGCAGAAAGCCACAGCGGCGTAGTGAATCCTTCAGGGACCTGTTATAACTGAGACCACACAACTACCTTAGTAGTATGTGCTCTGGGACACCAGGTCTGAACCTGGTCTACGAAACAAGCAGCGACTACCTCAGGGTAAATTAAATAAATGCATAGATTCAGCTCCTGGTGCCACAGGGATTCAAACACCATGACATACAATGACTGAAAATACAGCACTAAGAGCAATAAAACGAGGTTCCCCTCGAAACGGCCACAAGGCTTACGGACAGCTCTACGGCAATGCCACCCCGGGGCCAGGTCACAGTGGGGCCTCCTGCTGGGAGGTGCTGCACTGCCATGAGGGAGAAGACCAGAAGCACCTGTGACCCCCAGAGGTGCCAGGCACCTGCCTCCTGTGCTGGAAACAACACCAGCTTGGGTTGGGACTTAAATTCCAGAAGCAGACGAACCATGTGCAAGCAGGATGCAAAACCAAACATTTTGTCTTTTTCTAAATTTCTACAGAATTTTCCCTAAGCAACTCCCTGACTGTCTGTCCACTAGCCACAGCAGAGGTGTCCCACCACTGACAGCAACCATGCCCTTTTTAACTCCTATTCATGTCCAATGATGTTGAATCAAGCTGAGCAGTGGTCCTGTAGGCATAGAGCAATGATGAAACAGCAGTCAGGGCACCTGGCAGAACTGAGTCAAGGATTTATGTCATGCACAACCTCACCTGGAGAGTGATACAGGTGTGTCAGTTGGCTACACAGAAGAGAAATCCACAAACAAGAAACCTATTCCAAAAAAAGCTTGTCTCAATTGCTTTACCATTGGGTTTGAAGGACTCAGTGTTGGGATTAGCACGTTTTTTTAAAAAACGCGTTTATGTACAGCAAATGTAACCTGCAGGGAATATCTTGCAAGGTGCTGAGCAGTTTGAGCAACCTGTATAATGTCCTTAACTTTAAGTGACTTGAGCCCTGAGTAATTAATGCTCGGTCCCTTCTTCTCTGAAGCAACGATACTATCAGAGGCCATTTCAAGGGAAATACAGTTAAGTCATAAATACTTCTCATATTAGGATAACCTGCATCATCATCAGCAGAAAAATGAAGGCAATATAAAAAGAAATAAAATAGGTGTAAAATTTCAGGTCATAAACATCTCTAAATGGATTATACTTTCAGAAGCAACTGTATAAAATGGCATGATGAGGTTTTCTTGGTGTACTTCTTGAAGTTTTCTAAGACTAAACATGTTCTCAATGCTATACTCGATGCAGATGGCTTTTAACCTGAAATGGGGTCCTTTTCATTGACATATACTCATCTCTGAGACACATGCAGCTGACCAAATTCACTTCCATTCACAGTACTGTGAGGTTTCCTACCCATACCCACAGCATGTCGGAAGAGACAAACCAGTGATCTTTTCAGATCAGTTAGGGCAGCTATCCATGGAGTATTTTGAATTCAGGTAGGCAGATCACAGTTTATGCCCCATAACTAAAATGCTGAAGTGCAAAAACGCAGGCAGGGATGAACACTAAAAAAGCCATGTATGCCACAGAGTGAAATACTGCACTGGCAAATGACAAAATAGATCAATGTGTATGTCGCCAAATTTGTTTCAAGACTTATAAGTAGCTGTCTATTCCTGGAAATGTTTAGGTACTGTGCTGTGGAGTTTTTAGAGCGAGTCACCAAAAAGCCTTTAAAGGATTTTCGATAAATGCTTCAGACATGGCAGTCTGAAGTTCATGTTCTCACGTGCACTGCTACTGTCTAGTAGACATTACTAAAACTATGAAATTATAAGGAACAATCAAAACATCCAAAAAATGCCCCTAGACTGAAGAAACCATTTTACGCTGCTTTTGCAAAAATACTTACTTACAACACAGTTCTGGAAGTGACTTCCAAGCAAGCCAACTGCTGCTTTAGACAGTTTACTGGATGATGTGGCTCAGCTCTTTCATACAAGAAGCACCTACAGTTATATCTGGAAAAGGAAATAAAACCAAAATTCTTTGTGAGCAAATACGCAAATAAAGTCGTCTTTCTTTCTAAAACCATAATCAGGTTAAAACCAGCTTTAGTAGGACTATATGAAGTTCTCATGCCAAGCTTCAAGCGTGCTGTCTGTTTACAGGAACAAGCGCCAAAGCACAGTCAAAGCCGACCTAGGAGGCTGGAGCTGAGAGCAACTGTGCTCGAGAACAAAAACATGCTGAACGTATCAAAGCAACGAACAACCTGGCGCAGCTCTTTTTCTCATCTAGTTCTACATGAAGCATTCTCAGGAAACACAAAATGAAATACTGGCGGTGGTGTCAAAAACCTAGGTGATTTCAGCAAGGCCAAGAACTCCAGGCACCAACTTCTTTTTCTCTCTTGAGTGGGTGTTCACTTGTAAGTTTTAGACATGTTAGCAATTCAATGACTGAACGAATTAATGTTCAACTTAACAGTCATTGTTAGGCTGGGAGGTTATTACTGCTTGTTCTGTTAAAGTGACAGATTAAAATAGGTTTGTATCTGAAAAGTTGTTTTCTACAATACATATTCCCTGGCTTTTCGTACCAAATCATTCTCTTCCATCACGTCAACTGCTATTGTGTGAACCATCACTGCGAACTCCACCACAATGGCTGGGATGGCCAAGAAGAAACAGCACAGGGACAGGCAGGGAAGAGACAGAGCTCAGCCCCTGCCATTTCTCTTAGGGCTGCCATCTTTTTTTTTTCAAGCATTTTATGTCATTTATGCGAGACTTCTCAACAAAGGAGCACACTCATGTTTGCAGGACACGTTCTAATTTTAAAGCAAGAAAACAAAGGCAAAACCCAAAAGTAAAGAGAGGGCTCAGCTTCAGCCAGCCATCTAGTGACCAGAGAAACCGGTTCACTATCAGGCACTATTTCCATGCACAGGATGGAAAGTTGTGACTTCCCAAACCCCAGACTGGAAGGTATGTTCTTAGTGGAAAAAAAGCAAGCACTGAATTTCAAGGTTGAGCTGACCGGTATGGAGGAAGAAAAAAATACCACCACACGTCCAATTTTTGCAGACTCAGATCCATTTTGTACTAGTAAATGAGCTTTCATCCTTCCTTCCTTCAGTTTTTTTTTTTCTTTTAGGGTAGATAGCAAGCTGCTGACAACTCACACTGTACTAAGAGCTGTTCACACCGCACAAAGTGTTTACCACTCACAACTGATGCTAAAAATTAATTTACAGCACCACTACTGAAAGCTTTGACAAATTGTCATGTGTTGACACAGTCATAAGTTGTTGGTTAAAAAAAGTAACACTTCCCTCTTCTGCCACCTCATGTTTGAGATCAGGGATGGGCACATTATGCAAAGTCTGAGGGTTTGTAAGCTTCACAAATGTTTGGGCTTCACAAAACAAGCTAGGTTGTGAAACTTTCTTCTCTTACAGTTAGGCGTGTTTATTGCTAAAAAGACTTCAGTAAGAAAAAAAAAATCCTTTCTCATCTACCAAGATCTGTGTGTTGTGCAAAACCAGGAGAAAAGGCTGTAAAATAAATAACCCTGTATGATAGTTGTTCTTCCCATGTGAATGATAAGATCAGACTCGTGACAAATACCCAACTACTCAGAGAGCTGCAGACACCACCCACCTACTGTAGAAAGGAAAAAAAATATATAGCTGCAAGTAAGAGTTTTAATTGTTCTCAACTGTCACACAATGTTTTATCTTCAGTGAATGCATTTATTTATTAATTCTTCTGTATTGCTCTATATGAAAAAAAAAGCAGCGGTGTTCATCAGACGAAGTCCAAATTGATTTCCGTGTACTCAAGATAGTAACCATTAGTCAGCACTTGTGCACGGCGGCTCTTAAATTTTAACTCCTCCTTTTCTTGGTCAGGGCAGGATAAATGTCTTGTTTACACACCAGAATCAGTAATGGACACAAAGGCAGTTTTGGCTGAAAGGAGCAGTGTTTCAATAGTGCCATGCTGACTTGAAATGTTAGCCACACACTAGACTAAATCATGGCTCAGAAACAAGGCTAAGGCTGGGGAGAACCAACGCAACAGGAGATAAGCAACGCATCCACTTGGTCAAGGTATAAATGACCTTAAGTTATCTTCATCTTTCTTTTCTCCTAAAGTTTATCTTTAAGTTGCTTCGCACTTCTGCAAAGACATTCATGTGAACTAGGTACTTTCAGCCAGCAGCCAAGCCAAGCTGTTGTACTCCAATGTCTGCGATGAGCAGGATGTAAAACTGCCAGTGCAGGAGAGAAGAAAGGGAGACAAGCTGGGCCCTACATCAGGAAGAAGTTGAAACACTAGAAACAATTTAGGGCAGCACGGCACAGCACTGAGAAATAAACATTCTCAGCCAAATGGGCTTCATGAGGAGCACTTCAAAGCCACCATTTCACTTTTTCCACCAGCAATCTGGACTTCCAACACTTTGATACCTCTCATTAAACTCCACCACCTTTTGGAGCACACAGTGCACAAGAATGCAAAAGAAATTCATTCAGGAAATTAACTTTGCAATACAAGGAATTCATTTTCTTCCCCCCTCCCAAACATTCATACAAAGGGGGAGATGCTCTGAGTGGTTCCCAACTCCTGGAGAGGCAACTATGTACCTTTGCAGAAGCAATTCACTTGCCCTAGCCTGTGCCTGCATCAGCGCAAGCAGTGATTCCCGTAATTTCTCTACGAAACCCGAGGCATGTAATCTCAACCAAAACGAGCTCCTGCAAAACATTAAGGGGGATGAAATTTCTTACAGACTCTTCACTTGCTCACAACTCACACACCTTTTCTGAACTTTTTCTTGTTAAAATGCAGAACTCTCACACCACACTATTCAACTGTCTTTCTTTGCACTGAAACAAATGCTGTGTGAACTTGCTTTTGAAAGCTTAATTTCATATTAGCAGTGGACTAACATGGGGATTTTTGCACTACACACATGTAGCTCCACATGGACCTACCTACTCACGCTAGCAGAAAAGCAGCACATGTCCCTGTACAGAATTTCTTCATGACCTGAGATGTTACTCTGAAAAGTAACAGAAATTACTCCCTGGTACATCTAATGGAAGTAGAAACATTTACATCATCATAGTCAGGGTGGACATTATCTTGTGCTGCTGATTGGAATGATATCATCCATGCTTAATTAGCTTAGATTGCCGTACATTTAGAAAAGCAATCAAGAGGCAACTCCTATCCCCCATCGATAAAATCTTGCCAAGTCCCACGAGTGAGCTCATGCCTGCTCTAACCAAGGCAGGGCCAGTGCAGGAAAGTCTAGAGAGGTTCAACAACTGGGCAATGCAGACCAGGGCACTCCTGTGGCCTTCCTGCACCACAGCTCTGCATTGCCTTTCAGGTTTTGGCACAGGGAGGATGGATGGCAGTGTCTTGGCCAGTCCTAGAACCCACTGCTACTTGCATGGTGTTAGAAGAAAGCTCTAAAGATGATGCTTACCCCAGCAAGCCCTCACCAAGATTCGAAAGTAGAAGGGAACATACGAATCTGTCCTGCTCTCTTGATGACACACACATGTAGCTGAAGGGGTAAAGTACAATAAATACACTGAGAAATGTATTGTATTGCCACTGCCTGCACGTGATGCAGACTGTGTAAAACAACTTCTTTACCTAGAAAGAAAAAAAAGGAGAGGTAGAGCTTTCTTATTCCCTGGGCACCACTGCTCCAGCCAGTGAGGACACTGCTGGGGTTTAAGGCAGCCCCTCCTCTCCCAAAACAAGTGACGTCAGTGACTATAACGTGGGTAATTTTCCTGTCTCTACTCTACACCCATCTGCACATCCTGCAAAGGTCACCGCGTCATATCTGTTACTCCGAGGTCTACCGCCCACCAGCAAACAGGGAAGCAGCTTATTTGGGCAGTCTAGCAGGACCTCCTGCGAGCATTTGGGCGAGGGGGAAAAAACCTTGCAGCTTTCTACAGTGTGGGGGCTTCAAAAACAGCTCCAGTTCTTAAGAAAGGACTGAGATGCTCAAATTATCTTGAACTGAAAGGATCTCAGCCTACATCAGCTTTGCTCGGCAAAGCCCAAAAACATCAGCCTCTTTCTGACTCTCCCTCCCCAGTGCAGGAGAGGGAGCAGTGGGAAGCGATAGCTCTGTAAGCATGAAATGGTGGCAGACAGGATCAGATCTTCATTCATGCCTCTCTGGAGCACACCTTGTGCTTCCAGACCCTTCAAGCAGAAGGAACCCGGTGGCTCTGTGAAAAGAGTTTGATCACGTGAAAGCCGGCATCCACATTTCCCTCTTTGTGGGCTCCATCAAAAAGGCAAGTACTCTTCAGGAGGCAGACTGGGAACTGTCTGCACCCTGCGCACAAATGTACTCAGACACAAGCACATGGGCATCCCTCTCCTCTCCTTTACACTTTAAGTCTTTTTCTAACTGCATACATCACTATATTTTTTCACAACTTTTTTAGCATTACATCTGTTGTATGCTGCGTAACAATCAATGCCAACATCATCTATAGCATTAGCAAAGAAGCAAAACATGTAATCCATTGAAATAGGATTCTCTTCTTCCCCAAATTCTCATAGCCATTTTTGGCTATGTTAAATAAATCCATCTGGTTTCTTGCTCGACTTGTATCTGCTGTGATCAAACCTTTACCAAAGCTAGAAGCATTTTGTTTCTAACAAATATATTTCCATGACTGCTCCCAAGTCAAGTCTCTACTTCTGGCTTAGACAATGTCATCCAGCTTTTATTGTAATGCAATGCTTACAAACAAATGAACTTAAAAATTCAGCTAAATGGCAATACACAGCTGAGGGGCTCTGGAGTTTTACCTATGGCTTTTGTAGAAATGACAGTAGGATTCCCTGGATGTTTCTGAGCCACCTCATGCCAGAAAAGCAACTAGACAGCAAAGAAAACCTAGCGATACCAAGTTTTATGAGACCTTTAGCAAAAATGTTTACATTTTGGTTAGTACATACTGAAATCTGTGTATGTACGTCATGTGGCGTCGCCTTGTGTGTGCAGCCCGGTTACACGCCAAAAGAACCAACTCAAGAGATCAGAGTTTGGTCTCACCTGCCAAAAGGCAGCACGGCAGCTGGAAGCCCTTCCTCACCTTTCAATCCACAGTGATTTCCACAGGAGAAATCACTGCAGGAAAGGTACCAAAGAAGTTACCTAGTAGTGTATGATTCATCTTCTATCCCTGCTGATAAAGACAACTCAATGAAAAGAAGAACATATACCCCATGTCCTCTCAGATAATTTTTCCTTATGGTGTGTTCAAGGAGCAAAGTGGTGGGACATTGCAGGGAAAACGTTACCAACTGTTTGGCACTTACCCCCAAATTACAAAAGAATCTCCATTTCAGGAGTTGCTGGCCTGCAGTAAGGACATGTTCAAAGCACTGTCTGATCAGCAACGCAGCTGCTCATGTCAGTGACACAAACATTGAAGAGGCATGTGGGTACATGCGAAAGTTTCACTCAATCCTAAATTGATCCAGTTCCTGTCTTCCCAGTGACTTCCCCCACCATAAGAAACACTTAGGTTTGGATTTTAGTCAGGTCTGGTTTACAGTGCTCAAATTCAGCTGTCAAAAAAAAAACCCTGCTGGAATGCCTCACTCATTACGCAGTCTTGCAAAAATTATTAGCTATGTTACAAGGCATTTCCCTTTGGGGACCAGAAGGGGTGAAGAAAGGGGATGGAGAGTGACAGTTTGTGGTTTCTAATGCAGCAGCAAAAAAATAAATAAGTACGAGGAATACAGGATATAATGTGTTTACATTTGTCAAAACAAGTTTCCTGGAGACAGTGAGGGTTCATGCTGCTGAGCTGTCTCTTCTGCTAGAAACTGCTGCCTCATGCTATCAGGAGGTCAGTCACTGACCTACTTTCTGATAGAGCTGAATTAATTTGCTACTTCTGTACACAAACCTTTTTTTTTTTTTAAAGGAATACTCAACAAACCATAAAAAGCTGCTTTTTAAACCAACTTGGAGCTTCACTTGATGACATGCAAGGATATTACACTCCCTGGCACAGGGCCCACCTACGCTCGGTCTGCTTATTCTTTTGGAAAAATCCATACAGAATATTTTTAATGAGTTGACGCAACAAATAATGTCTTTCCGTTTTGAACTCTTACATTACACTAACACTCAAATACTAGCGATATAACCTATTACAGATCATAACGGAGGATAACACTCAAATAATGCTGTTCTTTGTCTGGGCTGCTCCTGAAATAGATGCCTACTACAACAGGTTTAGCTCTCCAAACAGACAGATGCATGACATGGCATATTTATAGGATTAAAACACAGTTATTAATAGAAAAGAAAATGAGTACGTGAAACTTATAAACTAAATATCTATTGAGCGGACCATCCCTTGCAGAGCCACATAACAAATATCTGTGCCCACCAGGAGATGGTGGTCTGGCAGGAGCTCTTACACTACAGCATTATACTCAGAAAGCGAAGTGGCAAAAGTAGTAGAAAAAGAGGTGGCATCTACTCGCTTGCTTTGCTTAATGGCTACATGCACACAGATCTAATGTCACTACACTAATCCCTTCATTACAATAAAACCATGGCTGAGGGTTTCACACATCTTCCAAATCCCTGGACTATCAAAATACCAGAAATCATCTCTTGAAATCATCCTTAGCAATGACAAAATAGAAAGCTTCACAGCTTGAGTGGACTCGTCTTTCCAGCTCTCTTGTGGGTAACAGCACTGCCGTTCAGAAAGAGAAAAGCAGTGTATTGCTCAGTGAAGGCAGAGCCATTCTGCATTAAGGTTTTTGGAAGATGAGGCCTGCATCAGACCTCTCAGGCAACCTGTTCTTATACCTTGGCCTTATCCTCCACCTGCGAAGTGAAGATAAGGATCTCCTCCAAACTCTTGGCTTGCTTGGTACTGAGACACTGGGAGAGAGACTTGCACTTTACATTTACCCAGGGTCCAATATAACAATAGGGGAGGTAGTACTAACTACTGTAATACCAGGCAATTACTAATACCAAAACAGATTTATGATCCCTCGAGTTCTTGGACTTGATGAGGCTCATGTTGCCAGAGATAACTATGCTAAAACCAGCACTTCCAACTGCAAGTGCATTTCTGTCAACCCTTCTAGCTTTCATCTGTGCATATTTACAAGCCCCATATCTGAAGTTCAAATAAATCCAATAATTCACTCAAACCCACCAGGATTTGAAAACATTAGGGAAGTGTCAAGATGTCATCGAGCTTGTTCTGCAGAGAAGAGTACTTTATAGTTTCAGAAAGAAATAGACAAGGGAGCTATTTAACGAGACGGTGGTATATTGAAACATGGATAGATAAGTAATTAATAGCTACCTTCTCTAAGTGAAAACTTTTCTGAGTGAAAAATCAGTTTATATGAAAAGCCACAAGTCAATTGCTGCCATTTTGGGTGTCATGCATGTTAGCATCTCCACTACCATGAAGGGTTTTACTCTTTTGAAGCAACTCACAAAGACCTTAACATAAAATAGCATGTGGGAAGCAAGGCACTAACAGAAGGAGACACCAAAGAAATGTCAAAGTTCATAACTAGAATTCTAATGAAAAATGTTATAAGGAATCCATGAAAGTGGGGGGAGAACTTCTCCACAAAAATTTAAAGCTATGGCAGCAGGTTCATTTTAGTTCCTCGGAGAAAGAGTAACTGCACAACTGTACAGACGCTGTCATTAAGATACGGAACATTGGCCAAATAATCTCTCTAGGTTGGTAGTCCAAAACATTTTCCTATTAAAAAGGTTCTCGACTAGGAGATCATTTGATTCAGAACCCTCTTATCTTCACGTGTGGGTTTCTTTACCAAATTTCTATACAGATTTCAGTTGAACGCACGGCACCTTAAAATAAACAAAACAGGAGAGAGGAAAAATAGTCATGCTCCACAAAATAGGAAGTATACATTCATTAATTAAGCATTTAATTCTTTTTATCTCTCATGCCTGTCTCCACAGTTTAAAGTCTCTCTCGGCAATCAACCAATTTTGGGATTCACTGCTGTCATGCAAATCATGGCAGTACTTTAGCTAAAAAGGCACTGTCAAACATAATGAAGTTTTCCTTCAGCTTGTACCCACACTGGAGCTGCACACAGCATACACATGACTTCAGACAGACTATCTGGTGAGGTGGGGTGGGATATCGGGCTTTACCTGCACTAGCTCACAAGGACTGTGACCCGTCACAAACGGTAAGGGCACAACAGAATCAAGCAGGCTGCTGAGACCACGTGCCATAGAAGCTATACCGCAGCGTCATTTATTATGTACCAGTAATACCCAGTCAGCTTTGAAACACGTTGAGAATTTTCAATCATTTCCTTGCATTTTCTTTCCAACCTTGCAATTGCAAAGCAGAAGTCCATCTGCACATGCTTCAAAGACACAGTATAGATACAAAAAATTTTTCCAGCACTTCACTATTACGGCTCAACCTCCTCGCCGAACCCACGGACATCACTCCCTGTTCCTCACCCAGGGCTGCTGTGCACCAAGCACAGGAAGGACAGGCCTGAGGGATGCCAGATTGGGCACATCTCTCTCATCGGTGTTTTAACAGCTTGTTTTCACACTGGTCATACTGCAATTGGTGTTGCAGAGACGGAATAGTAGGCCAAGGATAAATGAGGCAGTCCATTACGCTCAAGGACCATTTATTATAAGGCTTTGCAATATATAATGACAGTCACCAACACCAGCTCTGCACTGGTATCTGCTGACTCGGGCGAAGAAGGCAGTGCTGATGTCCTCACTGTAAACTGCATTTACAATGCACATTTGGCTGCCTCCCCTGACTTCCTCCTGCTTTATCCATCCCTAGAAAGCTCTGGCCTGGCAGCCAACACTCCCGAGCAGCTTGCGGCAGCGGCCACTACAGCAGCGAACAAGGCTGCAGGCTGCGCGGGCAGGGGCTGTCGCTCTGCATTCAGGCAGCGCGATTGCTGCAACAAAAAGGGCGATAACCCAAATGCCAAGGAAGGGCAAACATTCAGTCCTGGAACAATGGCATGCTTTACACTGAACGCCTTGTGGCCCATAGCTCGAAATAGAAATTTGCATGACAACAACTGCATGACATGGAAGTCCATAGCAAAAAACCAGCAAGTTGCGCTGCTTGGAATCTTATTTTCCAACCCTGGTGAAGTCCAAGCAGCTCAAACACAGACCTGTAATATCGCTCTCTGAAAAAAAAGCTATTATTTTAAACTAATTCTGGCGGCTATCAAGAGCCATAACCAGGATGCCATCTGTACGGTTTCTTGTGTCTTTCTCAAAGTGCCTGCTGGCCAGCAGCAGAGACAGGACAACCGCCTGCTCTGCGAGGGAGATGCTGATGCCTCCTCCGCCACCCACACAAAGCCCACAGGGCTCCTGCAGCCCGGAGCCCATCCGCACAGCTCCAGGGACAGAGGAAGAGTATCACCAAGAAAATCTAGCCTCTTAAAAGTCTCAGAAGTTCCCCTTCCACAAAACAAGTGTTAGACAGAGAATACCTGATAATGAGCTGCAAAGTCTTTTTCTTATAGGTGCTCACTTGAGATGACCCAGATAACTCATCCATTTTGTCACTTCACATTTCCAAACTTAGGGCGGTAAAAAAGCTTTTACAACTGTGTGTGATCATGCCACTTTTTAAGTATAAAAGTAGCTTGTAGCTTTTCCATTTTTCCACAAAAACGAACATCCCAACACGAGCATGTGGACTGTAATATCCATTTACTAATGACTGAAAATTTACTGTTTTCTGATCTTGGCCACTTTTGCACCAGCCCCTCTGAAACAGCTGAGCACGTGGCATCTTCCCAGGCAGCGTCCCTCACAAATGCCAGCCCACCCAGAATCTAGCTGGAGCACAACTTGCCATTTAAAAGGACCCAAGGCAGCACAAAGCTCCCGTCCCAGTTTCCTACCTGAGGATGCGTGATAGGAGGACAAGGTTAAGCCTCGTGATCACACAGTTCAGGCTAGAGCGCATTAAACTAAATACATATGGAAAGGTCTGCAATAACTACGTTCCATTTTTCCAATACACACCACAGGAACATCATCAGAAGGGATACTGCAGTGCATCTGCGTTGGATGGAGGGAGGGGAGGAAGTCAAGTAACGCAACTTGGAAAGAAAAAGCAGGAATATTTTATGTGGAGATGGCACTGCAGAAGGAGGCAAGGGGGCTTTGTTTTGCTCAACCACAGCAAGGCCTCCAGGGACAGCCACGTGCAGGGGTGTGAGGGGCACAGGCAGGGACATTGTTCACACAGTTTTGCTGGCAGAAGATGAGGTGGAGGTCATGTCCTTCCTACAGAAAACTCTGCCTGCATTATCACCCAGGGCAAGAATGGCCGTCCTTACAGAAAGAGAGCAACGTGCTCGCTTGGTCAGCCTAAGCGACCCAAGATGCAGGTTATGGAAAACAACAAATCCTAGGAAGCAAGGCTGCTGCACACAAACCAGACACAGACAGACTGCAGCAGCTGAAATACATAACCAGAGTGACATAATGTTCAAAAATACTTCTGTGCTTACTAAGACAACAACAAACTGGACCGTGATGCTGTATTTTGGGCACAATAACTAAAACTATCTTTAGACAGGGAAATGAGAAGTATGTGCACACAGATGTTCCAACATGCATGAAAAGCAGAGAATTGGAAAATGTGCCGGCTTCCAAGGCTCATAAAAACGCTTGTTGTAAATAAGGGTGGGGATAAATACACTAGGCAATGCTGAATCAAAATCTAAAAGAGCAGGCAAGAAGCCAGCAGTTGGTCACGGACCGGTCAGGTTTAATGGCTGAATACTTCCCTCGGCTTCTCTGCTTCCGATGGATTTTTGCAGGTATTACTACTCCCTTCTGTCGGCCCTCCCTGTTTTACTCCTTCTGCCAGCTTTTTCATGCCGCTTTCTAACTATCTCACTTTTGCAGACCCTCTCTTGGAAGCGTGATTGAAGCTATAAATTCACATTTACACATCTGTAACAAAAACAGTTTTTCTAAAAGCTATTCTTCTTCTCTATCAATGGTGACACAAATGATATAGAGTCACCAGCAATTCGGGCGTCTTGCTGCAGCTTTAAACACCGACCAAGACAGAGAGTAATGCACTGTCTCACAAGGAAAACAGCAATAATGGGACTTCTTCTTTTCTTTCCTTTTTTTTTAAAATATAAAGCCATTATTCTTGGAATCATTTCTATTTGTGAAGAACTGAAAAATACAAGAAATAACCTTAAAGCTCTTGCCCCATGGAACAACTATTACTTCTTAAAGCAAAATATAATTATCACCTCTCTCCAGAAAAAAAATTTGGAGTTCATTAATGAGAGGGAAGATCTAATTTACCATGATCACCGCTCAGCTTGTAGTAGTAGAAAGATGAGGGTAGCAACAAAGTACAATTTCCACATCCCTTGAAAAAATTTTTCTCTAAGTAGGACATTAAAGGTTAGGACACTTCCATGTCTGCTTATTACTGGGCCCCGCTTTTAGTTAAAAAAAAAGAAAAACTAAAACTGTGTGGCAAAGAGCTGAATTAAACCAGAGGGGCAGAAGGCCCTGCACCTCAGGGACTTACAGCTACAGTGAGGACAACCCTGCTACAGCCCACAGACCCGAGCTTCAGGCTTGACAAGGACATAGTCCCCCATTCAATGTCTGCATGTCCAGACACTTGCGTATTTTTCCTTGTCCCCTCCTGGATGTAAGGAAATCCTTGATGATGTGACCAAGACAAGCAGCACTTGCCAGGATTCTCAGGTCTTTTTGTACTAAAGGTACAAAAGAGCCCACTCATCTTGCAGCCCCCAAATCTTTCTTAATCCCAAGACAATGGCAACGCAGAAACCCCAAATCTTGTGGGCATGACGCAGAAGTGACTGTTCCTGCAAGCAGTGCTTGTGAAAGCCAACTGTGATTTGCATGGAGGTGCATCTCCTTTGGGCTCAACTCATTTGGCTCCCTATGGCAAAAAAATTAAATGAGGGCGACCACTGGGCTAATACGGGCAGAGCAAATTCCAGGCATGAAGACATGGGAGAAAGAGCACAGCTTTGGGTGATGGGGACAGGTCACCAGCATACTGGTGGCAGGGTGAAGGTGAACCATAGAAAGGAAAACAAAAATGCACCGACAGGAGCAAAGAGAGAGAGCAAAGAGACTGATCGAAAAGAAAAGCAAAAGCAAAAGGGGGGAAGCGAGACAGACAGGGACAGTGCTTGAGGAGGAAGCTAACTCACACTACAGTGTATTTTGAAATGTTAAAACAAGGTCCACCCCCAACAAGTGCCTCCGTTTGCCTTCAGGAGAGCCCAGGAACTTTTCTCAACCCCGCTCCTCTATATGCACCCAGCAGAACAATGCTCTGCTTGCAGCAGGCGCATGGTGCCACCACGACCACAGCGTGACAGCCAACCCGTAAAAGGATGCTCATGTTTCTAGTGTTGCAACAGTATTTGCCACGATTTTTGTTAAGACTCATATTTAGCAGAGCCACTACTGGTTTTAATGAAATTCACACACGCACACAGTGCTTAGAGAGAGGGGGGGAAAAAAGAACATGAAATGAAAGTTCAGCTTCTTTCAAATAAATTTGTTAGCAGGTTCATCATCATTTTCTGACAGAATAATCTTTCCGCGGTGAATTATTTCCACTGGAAAAAATAGGAGACCAACAAATTGCTGGATATAATTTGTGCCTTAAATAATAAAGCAATTAATGACATTTTAGCAGTAACACATTCTTCTCTCCAGAAATAAAATCTGTATTTCATCTCATCTAAATTGCTTGGTCAGCTTCAAATGAGTGCAATATAAATCTCGTTCCCATACTGCTCCTGTTATCTATGATAAAGAAAAGAGACAGAGGTAATCCTGCGTTCTGTATTCACTGACAAATCATTTTCATGCTACACTACACTGTAATTTATTTCTAATGGGATAAACCTCTTGTAGTCTTCCCATATTGTTCCGACACACATACATCCCCAACTGGCACTGAGATGGCGGGACTGGCAGGTGCAGCATCCAGGGACCACGTTCTGTGGAATTATGATGTCTGCTGCACATTTCAGCAGTGCTACAGCTGTGAAAATAAACAGATAAACTGTATAATTAAGGTATGCTTTTATTCTTTCCCACCCACTGCCTCCTGAAAGCAATGCAGTCAAAGAATATGACAGTTTTCAGTACTTCTTATAATTGCAAACTAAACTTTTAATTTTGCATCTAATCACTTTGAGACAACCCAAAAAGAAGTACGGAGCTGGAAGATTTTGAAGAATGTGGAAGTCAAATGAAACTGAAAAGTGCTTACAATCTCAGCCATAACAGAGAGATCACTTCATACAACGAAAATGTCTTTAAAGCTCTTTCTGCTGTTCTGACCAAGAGGAATACAAGAAACAAGCAAGCCAATGTATGAAAATCAAGCTGACACTCTGAAATGCTGTAAAGGTTACATGTATTATTTTTGTTTAAAAACAACATTTTTCATCAGATTTAAGAGAAGAATAAAAAAATTAAACTCTTCACTTTAGGATTATAAAAGCTGTCTTCAAATTAAAAAAGTCCAGACTTTGGGCCAAACTAAGGATGCCAGTTATTGTTGATGCAATCCTAGAAGATGGCTAGGTGCAAACAGAAAGCTACTGATGGTGCTCCTGCAGAAATTAATATATTTTTAGAAAACATCCATGTTTATTTGTAAAACACGTTTCCCTGTCAAAATGTGCAAGCCTACTACAGAATACTTAATCTACTGCCAGTTAATAAAAAATATTATCAAGCAGCAGAACTTAAAGAGAAAAGACTCAGGATTACTACGTCTTTCAGCCCCATCTCTCTACTGCAGCTCATCTGTGTATTCACATATAGAGTGCATCTTGCAAAGTAACTAAAATATTAGACAATTAGCCATTTACTACTTATCTAGCTACTTCTATGGCCTCATCGCTCCAGCAGTTTCCAACAGGATTAATCTCATCTGATTGAGAAGCGATGTAGTGACTTACGGCCAAGACAACCATCCCTCCAGATCTCCTTTACAGTCGATGCGAAGTGACAGTCCCTTCCAGGGCACACTTCACACCCGTTTCGGGCACCCATCTTAAAGGAGGTGAACAAATCCCTTCACTGCCTACAGAAGGACTGAAATGCTCTGTTGTGGCTGCATGCACCTGGACAAATCCTGCTCCAGTGCTACAGCAGTTTGGGGTTAAGCTAGGGAAGGAGAGAGGAGAGTTGGATCTGGTCTCCTGAATCCCGGGCACCCACAACAGTGGTTCAGCAGCTTGGCCATCTCCAGCTGGACCGGGTTCCTTGGTGCACCCTGAGCCCCAGGGTAGGATGGTGGCAGCAGCATGTCTGCAGAGGAAGGCCAGCAGAAATCGAACACTGCTTCATACAGCTTCTTGGTGTACATTATGAATCTGCCCTGCTAGCTCTGGTTTACCAATAGTTCATGCTTCAAAAATTTGACAAAACACCCCAAAGGCTAACTCCTGCTGAACTCCATCCCTGCTGCCACCATCAATTTATAACACGACTTTGTTCCAGGGAGGTATCTGCAACTACTTATGTGAAGGGCCCAAATGACGCTATTTAGCCTAGCAATGCCAGCAGAGCTGCATGCCTCTGTGCTGGGTCATGGGGGAGAAAAGCGGTCTCGAGGCGGCTGGCTACCAGTTTAACAGGGCTTCCAGCTGGGATCCTGCAAGCGGAGCCCTCTGCAGAAGCCACTGAGCAGCCTCGCCAGGTGCTGCTGGGCCTCTGTGGAGCCGGGGAAGCCCCCAGGCATCCGGAGCTGCCCCTGAGCAAGCCCCCAGCTCTCACAGCAGGCCTGTGCTGTATCCCTACCTACCTGCAGAGTTCGGTGCCAGCCCCTGTTCTGATGTCCGCTCGTTTCCAAATTTCAAGTACAGCAGGTCCTGTGTTCATATAGGCTCTTCTCATCCCAAACTCCCTCCTAAATGCAATCCAGATGAGCTCCTTGGCATGGGTAGCGTAGGCAGTGGATGCCCTGACTATCTGAAGCCCCATTTAGCAGGCTGGTTTAAAGAGAGAGCAGAATCATTTTAGATAGACTGCTCTTCACTGCGGTTGGAAAGGGACTCCCTTATCACACTCCCAAGCTCAGACTCTGGTTTCTGAACTCCCCATGCGAGGGAAGGCAGCACAACTTGCACCTACGATGATGCAAGAAAATGATGTGCTTTTATTTAGCTGCCTACGATGCTTATCGCTTCTTGCAGCGAAAACGTGTAACCTTGAACTCAGATCTTGGCTGGCAAAGGAAAGAGCGTATTTTGTCACCCAAAGGCACCCAAAGCACCTCTAGGCATGAAGGATGGCTACAGGTGAAGCGTGTGGGGCTGCCCTACACATACAAGGGCACTACTCGGAGTCACAAGGCTACAGAGAAAGTCCTCTGGAGAAGAAATAAAAAGGGCTACACCTGGCTAGTCATGGTCACAGACCAGGTGCAAGTAGTCATAAATGCCCTCGAGGCATGTGCAACTAAACCAGTAGGATGAAGTTCAGAAGGAAGATGCTGGGATTCTTACTGGGAACAACTTCACACCAGGGAAGTCGGGTTTAGCCACTGTAACCATCTCCCCAGGCGTGGGTCTGGGATCCTCTCGCCTCAACCCTGTAAAACTAGGCTGGGTGAGATGTAATAAGAGGTGGCAGGGACAGCACAAGCAGAAGGTTAAATAAGCCTTTTCCATCTTAAATTTCTAACTGAAAAATCTGCTTGTCATCCAACAGGCCAATGACACGGCCAGTAGGAATGAAAATTATGGCTGCTTGTACACTAGTGTAGATGTCAAAGGAGGAGCAGCACGGGTGAGCCTGCACAATCGGCCTAGAGAGGGGACTGCAAACCACTTCAGCTGCAATACACCAGAAGGTGCAGAGCTGCAGTGACAAAAGCATGGAGAACCAACAGGGTCTGATAACTCTTCTATGAAAGCAGAACTTACATAAAGGAAACAGTTAACAAGGACGAACAACTGAAGCGCTATTTGTACAAATGAAGAGAGGAAGAATCTCTAAATAAAAGAGTGTGGGATTCTATTTTTGTCCCCACGTTCTACAAAGTAATCTAAAACTCGCTAACCTAGACCGTATTTCGTTACTGTAATAACTGCCATCATTCGAAATACCAAATGAAAAACACGAAACTGCCTCGTCAAACATGCAAGCACCCCTAAGTGAGGAAGATTAGGTTTAGCCTTCACCTCTGAAGATGATCTGTAGCTACAGCTACATCATCTTAGGTCACTTTTAAATAAAGCTACAAGCAACTGCTCTACTCCCACAGTGGCATGTGGAGCACGTGCTTTTTTCCTATTTCCACAGCAACTTGCTTCACCTACTAGTCCCTGCAGACAGCTGTGAAACCAGAGAAAGTGTATTGTCCACTGTTCCTAATTAAAATCCCATAGTCTTGTGGTCAGAGTGCTCCAGAGAATCAGCAAGGTCGCGTGATTTGCTCGAGGGCAGACAGAAAAAGCACACGAGAACAGGGATGACGGATCTTCTGGTTGGTGTGTGCAATGCAGCACTCTGCCACCGTGGCCAGGAAAGCAGTCACTGGGAAGCTCCAATAACATTCAACACTCTAAATTTGCAAAGGAGAACACACCACATAAGTCCCGTCCTCTCAAGTGAACCGGGAATAACTTTTTTCTAAAGCTTTCTTGTGGCTGCAGATGTTGCTCTGGAACCAAAGACGGCTCCTCCTATCTTTAGCCAGTCCGTAGTTTTTCTGTATCACTGAGTGCCAGTTAAGTTTTCACACTCCAAGCAATATCTGGTCTGACCATTTGTGTGTTCCTCCAGCTGCTCAAGAGCCCATTTGCTCGGACAGGCTTCCTGGCTTCATTCTCAGCACATGACCCAAGTGTTTCCATCGCTTACCCTGGGGAGCCTGTGGAGCACACTGCTGATAAACTGACAGATCTTCGCATCTGTGACAAAATCCACCCTGTCTGTTACCCAGTATTTTGCCCAGGTATTTACTTCTGGAGGCACAAGGTGTTTGTGCCTTTGGTGAGTTTCCAACACTCACATCCACATGTTAAAATGGAAATAACATCTGAGTGGAAGACTCATAGTTTGGTCTTTAAATTTATATTTTCAATGACTAATTTTGTTTAAGTTGGTAAACGCAGCTGTTGCCTTGCCAGTTGGTGACATTTCATTTTGGACTTCCCCACTGGTTCGTGTGCTTCTGCCAAGACATGTAAATCGACTCATTCCTTGTATTCCTTTGCCTTTTTATATACGTTTCAGTTGGGATTTGCTGAATTTCTCCTGAGATTTGTTTTCATAAGTAATCATTAGTCCTGCAATGCTAGACAGTCTTTTGGTCTTTACGTACATGTTTTCTGAATTGTCACTTAAGCATGACATGCTCAGGATGCTGGACCTAACTGACTTCACTACATTATATCTAGCTGTACTTTTTCTCATGGTGACTTGGTCATGTCAACATCTAGTCAACAGCAATTGTAAAGAGGTGACAGAATGTATGCCTGCTCTACACCAGTGTTATCCACGATGAACCATTCACTCAGCTCTCCACTTATTTCAGTGGTTAAATCTGTCAGGACTTCACAATTATTATAAATATATACTCGAAAAGAGTAGATTAATCTCCTGAAAAAAGTGATAAAAGTACATCCCCTCCCCCCCCCAAAAAGAACCACAAACAAACAACTGCATCATACTGGCAGATAATCTGTCACAAGCTAGGCAACTAGAGAAATCTGGCCATTCTTTTATCTCCTGAATTGAAATGGCTTAACTGAAGCCATTCAGTTAAGAAGAAAAAAGTAGATTTTTTTTTCTCACAACTGTACCACTGAAAGCAACAGAACTTCTCTTCAACTGTTGCAATTGCTTATGTCACCTTTCTTTCTTTAACTGGAATGCAACTTCCCCAGCAACTTTTTTTTCCATATTCTCATGTTTCTTGAAGAATTCAGCAACTACTCATTCAATCATTTTTCAGTAAGCTGGTCTCTACCTGCAGCTTCTCCAAATTTTGTATGTTTTTCCTATCTGCCTGCATGCTGTGAGCATCTCTAATTCGGCATTTTCAGTTCCTTTAGCAGTCACAAGCGCTCCCTCCATCATTATCCTTTTTTTATTGTCGCTAAAGAGTTTCTCCTTGTTAACCTCAGACAGGCCCACTGGGTGGTGGCAACTCACCTGTTGAGCTCATGCAGAAAACATTGAACTTTTTCAGCATCTAGGTCAGCTTCTTGTGCAAGGCTATCTGTTTTATTTCTCTTGTGGCCCTCTATTCTTATTCTGAAATGGACCTTCCTGCTGCTTTTGCTGGCTGCATTCAAACGTCTGCTGCTGGCTTTGACATTTCCACCCTTAGAAATACACTTGGTTATTCACTATTTGGGTTTGCTTAGCTGAAAACCAGTCACATTTTTAGCAATCTAAGCTTTGTTCAGTTCATAGTAACAACAAAAGAAAGGGAGTTTTTTTCTTTTTGGTCCTGTCAAAAAAAATAATCACGTCTACTGCATGCTTAGATCTGCTGAAGATATGTGCCAGGTTTTCCTCTAATACATTCAGATCACAACAATTCCACCGATTGCTTTAGGGACATCTGTACATAGCGATGCCCACGCATCAAGAAGAGCCTTGATAGCAGGCAGAGTTCCGCCAGATCCCATTTGATTGCTTTAGACACAGAAGATGATGCTTGGCCATCAATTCTTCCATTCTATCATCGTCCCTAACCCCGACAAGGAAATCTCCCCATTAGTAAGCAGATGTCAGGCTAAGGAATTTGGTCCAAATCTGCTGACAGCTCTTATCTCATCATAGTAGTTGTCTGTTGGTAACACTGTATAATTGTCATTTCATGTACTGTGTTTGAAATCTAGTTCACAGCAATCGACTGCTAATTGGTTCCTAGTCTATATGCTATTTTTCTGCCTTGGAAGTCGTAATTAATGCTACTCCCTCTGAGTTATAATCATCTTGCTTCATGAATATGTTATAGCTTTGTTTTCATTCTCAGATTGCTCTTTAGCAATTCCTGGGCACAGGCATTTTGCTTAACTCAAAGGATTTTACTTAATGTATTCGTCCATCTTTTCACCTGCACCTCGTTTGTTGCTGCAGCTTTTGTTCTAGTGTTCCAGAAACCTACTTTCAGATTTTTTTTCCAAAACTTTCCCTGAAGAACTTCTCACATGCTTGCCTGGCGCACAGTTTTCACCAATGCAGGTCGTTTCATTTCACCCGAGACAGAATCTGTTACTTCCCTGGCACATGCTTGGCTGGAACAGCTATCTTGCCATCTTCCTATAATTTGCCTCTTTTCCAAGGACAGATTTTTGCCTGTAGCTGAACCCCAAACACAGAATGTCTATTATTGCTTTTCATCTCAACCATGTCGCTCAGCCAGTTCGGTTTGGGTCACGAGACTAGACAACTTCACCCTCACAGGGCTATGCTGCGACCCTGGTTTAGGTGTTGGGTTAGGTTGTACCCATGCACCACCAACTGCTAAGGGAACACAACAGTTTTCCTGTCACCTACATTATAGCTGATAAGGATGCTGCAAGATTAAAAGATTGCAGAGTACTCACATTTTACAGTAACAGCAGCCATTTCCATACCTGGCTTAAAAAAGAAACATATCTCAGAAGCAGCTGCGTTCTGTTTCCAGAGCTGCTGTGTATTGTTCATACATTCTTCAGCACATTTTGCATGCCTCCCTCTCTTGTCCCCATCGCACTAATAAGTTAGTAGTTATTATCACACCAATCTTATGCAGGTTCACATTAGGACTCCCTAAATACACAGGAACACAGAAACTTAACACCTGCCAGAGCTGGGAGAAAAAAATAAGACAATTTTTTTGGCTACTGAATTAGCTCATATTCTTCTGTTCTTATGGTGTTACTTGGTTCAGCAGATGGAGAATGAAAAGGAAGGTCTCTTTTGCCAAGTTTATACTACCTCACGTGAAAGATGTTATCTATACTCAGGCCCCATGTGACAAAGTCACTCTGAACTTGACAGTGGGTAAAATGTAAAGAGAAGAGCAGGCTTTGCATTGGATGGCCAAGCCACAGACCTGAAGTATTAACACTCAAAAGTCAGAGTTCAAGAGGGAGCCCAAATGGGCCAACAGTGTTAAAAGCACTGTAGCTCATCACTGCAAAAAGACCAGTCCTTTAGCGAGACAGACTCCATAGAGGGGGGAAATTTAACCCAGACTACCAGTACCTGGGACTTGGTAACTTGCTTTTTTGTAATAAAACTGTGGGGGTACAGATTGATTAAATGAGATTTAGAAGCTAGACCAAATTAGGATGGTACAAACTGCTCTGAAAATCTGCAGGATGGCCAACAGACTAGGTCAGTGCTTGAAAAACCCAGTCTAAGGGACAAGTGAAAATTTTGGAGTAAAACAAGCCATCCTTTTGGCCCCTATTCACAACATCTTTGTAGAGCAAAGAACTCCTGCAGCATCACTCCTTCTACTGAATTAGTCAGTTAAAGTCAGAGGGACTGAACTGGCACAGGCTCCACTGTCTGTCACAGTATCCTTCTGGACAAAATGTCCAGCATACAGCTAAACAAGGACACAATACAATGGGTGAACAATTGGCTGACAGGTTGGGCTCAAAGGGTTATAGTAAACGGGGTTACAACAGGCTTGCAGCCAGTCCCCAGGGTTCCATTTTAGGGCCAGTTCTCTTCAATGTTTTCATAAATTAATTGGATGTAGGACTTCTTGAAGGTGTATTGAGTAAGTTTGCAGATGACACTAAATTGGGAGGAGCTGTTGACTCTCTCAAGGGCAGAGAGACCTTGCAGAGAGATCTCAACAAANGGTCGACGGCAAGTTGAACACAAGCCAGCAGCGTGCCCTGGCAGCCAGGAGGGCCAGCCGTGCCCTGGGTGCATCAGGCACGGCACTGCTGGCCGGGCGAGGGGAGGGATCGTCCCGCTCTGCTCTGTGCTGGTGCGGCCTCACCTCAAGTACTGCGTGCAGGTTTGGGCACCACAGCATAAGAAGGACATGAAACTATCAGAGAGTGTCCAAAGGAGGGCTATGAAGGTGGTGAAGGGTCTAGAGGGGAAGACGTATGAGGCTGAGGTGACTTGGATTGTTCAGCCCAGAGAAGAGGAGACTGAGGGGAGGCCTCATGGCGGCCTGCAGCTTCCTCACGAGGGGAGTGGAGGGGCAGGCGCTGAGCTCTTCTCTCTGGTGACAGCGACAGGACCCGAGGGAACGGCATGGAGCTGTGACAGGGGAGGGTCAGGCTGGGTGGTAGGAAAAGGTTCTTCTATGAGAGGGTGGTGGGGCACTGGAACAGGCTCCCCAGGGCAGTGGTCACGGCACCGAGCCTGCCGCAGTTCAAGAAGCATTTGGACAACGCTCTCAGACACAGGGTCTGATTTTTGGGTGGTCCTGTGTGGAGTCAGGAGTTGGACTCGATGGTCCTTGTTGGTCCCTTCCAACTCAGGATATTCTGTGATTCTATTATTCCACCTCTGTAGCCAAAATGAGGGGGAATAGGAACAAGGATTTGAGAGGTAGAGCTGTGGCATTATCTATACTGGGGTTGTCATCCTCGGCACCAGCTAGATTAGTGAATGGGGCAGGAGACAGGGTGGGGAGAGGGGAGAAGGAAAAATCACAGTTCAGGGTTAGAAGAGAGTCTTCCAGTTAAAAAATGAGACACAAAGTGCTATTACCTGAGATACTCTGAAATCAGTGTGAGCCTTTTAATCTCATCAAATCAAGACAAAAGATACAAACATGGAAGACAAAGACGAGACATTCAGGAGAATATAAAAAACAGAGACAACTGAACGATAGTCACAGATAGCCAGTTCTTTAGCAGCACAACCACAGACTGAGCAAGTATAACCAATGTATAGCTTGCCTTAAAAAAGACAAACCATCCTCATTTCACCTCTTCTTGTTAACACACCGTAACAAATGAACATTCATGCAAAGGCTAAAACAAACAACAAGGGACCTGGGTTGTGTTAAAATCCTTAACACTCACTTCTTGTATAACTCTCCACAACTTCTTTGTGCCTTAGCTTACACACATGTAGAAGTTGTGTATATTGAAATAGGTGTCTGTAAGATGACCTTAACTAAAATTTGGTGGTCAAAGTACTGTTCGGTGCAAAACTCTGAGAAAACTTATATAATTTTGCCACTTGTGGTTATTGGACCTATCATTCCTCCCTAGAAAATACAGCTGTGTCCAAAGAGCATAAAAAGTGCCCTCTGTTTCTGAAATTGAAACAGATTGGTGAATCTACTGATACATATCAACGCGTTAAAATGCCATAAGCAATCCCCTAGATTTTCTGAAACACGGATCATCACTTTATGGAGTTACTCTCCATTGAGAAATAGAGATTAGCAAGAGGATACACAGCATAGCTGATACCTGTCTGTGCTTACTCCCTATGAAGTCTCAATGAGAGAGCTTTCAGTGTATTTTTTTCTGTCGAAGAGCAGGTGTCTGAGCAAATACAGGTGTCAAAAAAATCTGTAATTATTACGTCTCAAATTCAGAAAAGAGGAAGTTTAAGGAAGACTGAAATGACTATTTCGGATTCACATGAGAACATTTAGCTTCTGTTGCCCAAAGTAATTACAATACTGCTTCATTTACTTTGATTATGAATTTAAATTTTTTGATACCTACCTTTCTTTGCTTGGTCTCATAATGGCTAGACAACAAATTTGTGCATGACTGCTGCAGTTTCATTTTTACATCTCAACAATTAGCCCTATTTAATATTATCTGTACTTCCAGATAAGTTGGGCTGCTGCTGAAATACTCCATAAAGACCAGGTTTGTTGTCAGCTTTTGATTTTATTGCTTGAGAAAAAGCATGCGGACACTGAAGGGCAAGAAGCATCTGCCCAAATAGGACTTGGCCCCAGTCCCTGTTCACAAAAGCAATCACTTGAGATACTTTAACTGGTCCACTTTTGCAGCATTGTTACCTTCCATTTCAGCACGTGCATCACCACCACAGGCACAAAAGCTTGCATCAGGATGGACAGAACTACCAACTATTTGCCAAGTGCCCCACACTGTATTAAGAAAGGCAGTGACCCAGTCCTGAAGGGAAGAGCTGTGGAACTGTGCAGACAGAACAAGAAAGACTTGGGGGATGAATGCCAAGGGAAGCTTTGCTTGCAGAACATTTTTGTTTCATTCCTCATTATCGGGTGGGCGACAGCCATACACACTGATGTGGGTGAGCACATGCGGGTTTCGTGGAAGACAGAGTGCCAATGTTCATTCGCAGGAGGCTCAGTCTCACTTACGTGATGCCTACATTCACCCTGCAATCACAACTGCACAGCAACAATCTTGTTGGAGCCTCTGCTGGCAGGATGCTAGTTAAATATATCCTAAATCCCAACTGCATCTCCTATCATCCCAAATCATCTGACAGCAGAATCAAACTCAGGATCTTTCACGCTAATGGAGAGCCTTACCAATTACTTTACCACTATTATCATCTGCTAAGGAAGTACTTTTCATTACATCTTTCAAAATATGTAATACTCTGATATTTTAGCCTGATTACTTATTTTTTACCAACTTCATAAAACAACAGCACTAAGAAGACCAGAGATACAGGAGCTTTTGATGTCTGCAAGTTGCTTTCAGGACCCTAGTCTAAGAGACAGCATCAATGCATCAAGAAATGTCACATCAAGGTTTCCGGTAGCTTCAATGTTTCCCATTCCATTATATAAAAAAGTGGGTGGAGAAAGGAGGAAACTTTATTTCTGCTCCACTTATTTGATGAATGCAAGAAACGGCATATATAAAAGATTATCTGACACAACCGCTCTGAGTCTTGCTGAAACACACAAGCAAAACAAGATCAACCCAGGCTGATCTTCCATGTTTCAGACAAATGATTTAAAACCCAAAGTTTCTGGATACCTTGGCTGAATAGTTTCAAATAATTAGCACCTGCATGCAAGTACAGCTGCTGATAAATAGCAAGTTTCAGAATCCCATGCATATCTATCTTCAAAACTGAAGTCTTTCAACAAATTAACTCCATATGACAACTTAGCTACAAATCTCAGCCTGCAAACACCTCCTTCCCCCTTCACCGAAATCAAAGTCATAAATGTTCTGAAGGAGATTAGAGACGATTTTGCAAAGCACAAAGCATTGACCTAAATGTGATCCTGTTTAAGTAGGTGAAGGTTCTAAATTTGACTGAAAGGGCAACATTCAGGCCAGTGCTTTGTGTTTATAAGATCTGTGTAAGCTTTTAAAGCCTTGCATTTCGTTTAAAGTAGATTTCACATCCTCCAGAAACCTTTTCTGCCCTTAGCCTGTAGAAAAATGAAAGGTTTTGTGCTTCACCTATTAGCTCTGAAATGGCAACAGTTGCACCCAATCCACTAGCTTGTGCTCCCATTTTGTTAGCAGTGCTCCACCATACAGGAGGAATGACTTCTTCATTAAACAGCACGCTCTGTAAGCTTTTACAACAGACAAGGAGATACCAAAATACAGGCCAGCTGCATTTCTTATTTTCAGCCATATAACACTGTTAAATCAATGGGATTTGCATGGATTAACTAAAGACAAAATTAGCCTATTTAAGTAATGGTAAAATGACATTAAGATTATGACCCATCTCACACTCTCAACACTAATGACTTCCTTTACTTCCTAACTCAATGTGAAGACTCCTTCTGCCTAACAGAGTCATGTCAGATGAAAATAAAATAGTTCTTTTTTTTTCCCCTCTTGCAGACATGATGTATCTTAAAACTGAAAGAATTAATCACCTTGTTTTCTTTAAAAGGGTGAAAAAGAAAAAGGAGCAGAAGCTGCCATGCTGCTTGGGTAGAAAAACAGGAATAGGAGAGATCTCCCACTTCACTGAGCACTGAGCTATGCCATCGCAGCTGACCATGACATAATTCCTACCAGATGAAGTTCCATTATAAACCAGTGAGGTTGTTGGTTTCTTTTCCACCCAACTGCTCCTGAGATTCTCACACATGAACAACAGCGTCTGTATTTTTAATGCTGTAGGGGAACACTCACATAAAATGTCACCGAGGTTTTGAAATGATAATCAAAAAACACATCGTGGTATTAGTTCTGCTAAACATTATAAAAGCTTGAATTTTAGTTTTACATTAGGCTCTGTAATGCTGAATTTCCCAAAATGAAGTAATGTGTCGCCCAACCATCTAAAAGCAGTTTTGTTATCCTCACGTTAAAGCTCTGCATTCCTCCACACTGAGATACTTATCAAACGGCTGATCTGAGAGCAACTCACACGTGGGTTTGGTTTTAAAGGGACGAAAATATAAAGTGGGCTGAAGGATACCTAGGACGATGCAGAAACAGAGGCTTTGCACGTGTCGGCACACAGCCATGCTGGTGTCGCCTAAGATGGTACCAGCCATCCAAGGACCCGCTGCTGCTGCCTGACCGTACGCTGCTCTCGGTGTACAGCCACTGGGAGTCAATTCAGCTCAGCTTAGCCTGCAGCTAAAGCAGGGCCATTTGCTTTTAATGAATACTAGTGATGGCAACAAGTTACTGTCACAGAGCCCACAGGCACTCATTCAGCAGCCACCTCCCCAAAGACTTGGCCTTGAGTGCAGGTAGGGGCTGTACCCCAGCTGCAGCAAAGCCTCGGGCAGCTCAGGCTGGGGACGCATGATGTGCATCCATATGCAGCTTAATGATACCAAGGTGGGCAACTCCTAATGCATCGTGAGCCAAACCCCAACCTGAGCTTTAGCTCCTGGGCTCCTCAGCAGAGGACAACAAGCCAAATAACATGAAATGTCACCGTTTGCCATCACACTGGAAGGAGAGCCTTGGTATGGATTTCTTGAGGATGCCTACGTTTCCATGGGATGTCAGCAGAGCCCTGGCTGCCGGACGTTAAGACTGATGATGTTCGCAGCATTTTTCCTCCAGAAGGCAGTTTGCTCTGGCGTCTTTGCTTCAAGCTGCTTGCATCTGTCGTTCCTCACACCTTCAGTAAATGCTATGCTGGTTTTACAGCCTCCACCCAAGGGACTGCACCTCAGTGGTAATGCACTCGTGCACTACACTTTTCGTACTTTGAGACTGCTCAGAGTGAAATGCATAAAATGCTAATGTATTACTATACTCCTACAATATTTTTAAATAGCATCTCTGGTATATGAAACTATTTTACAAGCAAGTCAGTGTTCTGTGACACCAATGATTTTTATTTTATCTTTTAAAGTTTAAATATCATAGAAAAGTGGGTGTTGATAGGATCTGCCAGCAGCACAAACAAAATGTAGGAATCCAGACTAGAAGTGAAACGATCTCTCTACAATAGTGAAATTAAGGCAAAACAACAGGAAAAAAAAAACCATAATGCACAACAGCTTAAAACTCTTGAACAAGAAAGTGGAACAAAGATTTCAAAGCATATTTGGGCATTCCCTTCTTCAAGCAACATGTCAAAAACACTGTTTCTCCCCTTTTCCTTGACAGACTGTCAGATTGGGCCCGAAGCCACACAACCAAGCTGTGATCCTGGCAAAGCCCAAAAGGTAAATAAGGTTGGGCACAAAGCGCAACTGGATGGGAGGCATGTGAACACTGAAGGATGAGATGTTGGCAATTCAGCAGGCAGCACAAACTGCTCTAAAACAATGCTCCAGCATGATGCCAAGGGTACTCTGGAGCTAAATGCTACACAGCCTGAGCTGTATCCACCTCCAGTTGAGGCCCTCATGTGTTTAAAAGGTTAAGCACTTCCAATTTCCTGGGCAAATCCCAGTGCTGCTAATTTTTCCTCAAGCCACTAAAAAAAAAAATTAACCTCAATTATTCAGTTAACATTTAGTGACTTTTATTTTCATCTGTGTTGCTACTGTGGCATGACAATGTAAGAGAGTGCTCCCATGCTCCTTCACAAGACAGGATGCATTTCATCGGTAGCAAAACACTTATGTATGCTTTGTAAGAGCAGCTGATTCCCTCAGAGCTAAAAAAACCACCAAGGAGATACCAAGGCATATTATTTGGGCATTTCCTTTTGTTTTAGCACTGTGTAGTGGAACCGTCTGCGCAAAATCCAATCAATAATCAAAGCAAGCCCTAGCCAGATGACAAATCTCTCTGCTTCTGTAGGTTTAAATGTCAAATTACCGGTGCCATTAGAATCCTGGTTTGCTTTTAACTTCAGATCAAAGCTAAAAGAGCTGGGAAGACAATGCTTTCTTCCCTCCGCCTTCCCCCCTTCTCACTGCTCTGAAATCATCTGTCTTCAAGCCAGAAGTCTAAATGGAGTGTACAGTGAGTTCACAACAGAGAAGGTTGATGGGAGTCTACTGCCAATTCCACTCTGCAGTCACAGCTTGCTCCCAGAGCTCCATTAGCTGCCTGCAATCAAGGGCGGCTGACTCAGTCCTGCTTGCTGTCCAGGTTTAATAGGTTCAGCTAGTTAATGAGCAACGGCTAGATTACATTCCAAGACTTCACATCATTCACAAAGCAATTAAGTGTACACTTCTTGGTCTCTTCCAGCAGCCCGAGAGGAGTGCCTCGTTCTACTGAAAGGATAAACGCAATCCGCAATTTTCGAAAATGAATAGCGCAACACAGTGGGAAACTGTCAGAATATTCACCTTCTGTAAGTACCAAGACGAATGCATCATTACTCTTCTATAAGCCTTTGAAGGGCTCCCTTACCTGTACACTTCTGGATTACAGATTGCTCTCACCAGATGAAACCAAGAGCTGTAAACCACTAGGAAGCATCTCAGCGAGCTGCTGACAAAGCAGGCTAGGGAGCCTTTGTATTAACGAAACAAAAGATACTTAATTTGAAAGCCATTGCAAAGGCAGTGGTACTTTTTACAAGTATGCTTTTTACATGTTCCCAGTAGAGGTCTGCTAGGCACCCTGCAAACAGTGAAACAATTATCTTCAAATCTGCAAAGCACAGAAGCTAAGTGACTTGAGCACTCAGGAATCCCTCACAAAACCAGGACCACGTCCCTAGAGAATGAGGCTACCTCCAAGGACAGAGCTGGGAGAAAAGCAAGCATTTTCTTTTTCACTGTCACACACCCATTCAAACTGCCCGTCACCCCCATATGCTCCTGCGGTTCTTTATTGCTGTAAATCTATGCACCATTACAGATGCAATACACCTTCCAAATATTGTGTCTTTTTTCAAGTTCTCTCTTCTCAGGCAAAGATCCTACTGTTACAGGGTGGCAACTTTTCTGCTGGTGAAAAGGATCCTGAGTCTTAAGTGGCTGACTCACATATGAACCAAAGTTGGGTCCCCTCCAGATGCTCTGAAAGGACTACTCCTTACACGTGTGGACTGCTTTTTCCATGCTGTGCAGCTGAACCTGGGGGAGAAAGGAGTCCTGCTGGCAAGGATGTGTCTTTTCTCTCTGGGAAGGGACTGAAAAGAAGTGCCGCTTCTATCTTACACCAAACATAAGAACCACGATCACAGACCTACTGAGTAAATGGCAGCCACATCTAGACAACAAGGAAAGAAATGCGGGGAACACCTTCTTCTCTCCTCATCTCACATATAGCACTCATGTATGAGACTGGATTCTTAATGGCTTATAACATCCTCATTCAAAAAAGAACAAAAAAATCCCAAAACATTCAAACTCCCTTCAACATCTATTTCTGTAAAGCCAGGAATCAAATAAATCTATCTTGAACAAAGGGATCTTTTGAATCTTGATGAATCAGTTTTCCCAATCCCTAAAACCACATCAATTCTGTTTCTCTGAGTAAAGACATCCACTACTTAAACTGGACATGAGTTTAAGAAAAACACTCCTTCACTCATTTGCCAGAAACCTCATTGCTAAACTTTAAAAAATGACTAACACAATAACACAGACTGATCTTTTCAGTTTAAATGCAAAACCTTGGTATGGAAAGGAAGCACAGCTGAAGGGTTATACAATTTTTTTTCTATTATTCTCTATTTCCTTAGTGCATGCCAGTCAAAACTATAAAATACTTGTGGGAGAAATGCACAAAGCACGGCTTCACATTCCAGCAGATCTATTTCCATGTGCTGCATAAAAGCCAGGCGACCACCCAGGAAAGTAAGGCAAACACAACTTGGCCCACCAGTGTTGCAATCGCACGCTAGCAGCCCTTCTCCATCAACACTTTGCACTATATTTTCTATGAGACGTAACCAAACCTTATGGCTGGCCCAGACTGCAGCCAGATCACCTCCAAACCTGCCAGTGAGCTGCACAGGCAATACGAACAATACGAACGAGCAGCACCGCGTTTTCTTCTTGAGAAGCAATCCTAAGCTCAGATACAGTGCTATAACAGGGTGTATAAATCCTCCATGAGAGAAAAAGAAAGCAAACAATCTTAATAAAGGAATATTCTGCAATATGAACAGCTCTTTACTTCTCAGACCCTTTCATTCACTGTCCCTTTGCCCTCCATCACAACACTTTTGCCTCAGTTTTACTGAGGAAAAGAGAGCAAAGGTGGGTAATCCCTAGTCTTGGGAAAGGCTACGATCTGCCATTTCCTCTCCTTAGAGCCCATGATCATGTTATTTTTTTCATAGATTGATCACAGAACGTTTTGGTAACTGTTCCGTAGTTAATAAAAAGGAATCAGTCCCTTGGAGGCCAAGCTGGTTGAGAAACGTTGCTGTCTGGAGCAACAGAAGTAGGCATGACTTATCTTTAACAAAGCAGAAGGCATTTGTTTTTAGTTAACTGGGTAAAGGGCAAGAAAACTCAGCCAAGTATTTATTTATTGGAGTGGAGCGCCTGTAGTGAGAGAGGAGGGCAAGATGTGCATAAGGTTACTGTAATCCCAGCCTTGGAAGGGAAGTAAGTGAACTTTTATTTAAGTGTTGGAATAAGTGCAGAAAGTCTGTGATATGTGATGCAGAAACACTGATTTATAAAAGGGATGTCCCAGTGGGTGTGAGTGCAGAAAAGAAGAAAAAAGGTCTTCACACCTTTCCCAAGACAATACCTTTTCTACATCTGTTGGCCATTACTTTCTGCCAGTTCAAGACAGTTGAGAGCACAAGGAGGTAACAAACTGCTAGTGAGGTTTTTGCTTGGCAAGAACGACTCCTTGATCATAGCGGCGAGGAATGCTAACTGTGCGGGGCTGTCGCTGAAGCAGCCCTCAGACCTCTCAGCTCTGGCAACCACTTCCATCCTCCAGATCACAGCAGGGCAAAAATGTGGCAAGGTTTTCTGCCAACGATGGCGATGGTGCCACCTGGGGAGGACGCACAGGCTTGCTGGATGCGTGGCAGGGAGCAAGAAATACAAATAAAAAAGAAAAACTGGAAGACCTTGCACTGCTTAGTCTGAGCTGCCAGGCAACAGTTAACGATGAGGAATCTTGTGATTCTGTTTATATTCTTTCACCACAAACAGGTGTTGGGAAGCCCAGGCTGGGAGGGGCATGCAGATAAAAAAAGAAAGAGGAACTACATTTTTTTTACATGCGTGATCTGTTCAGATGAATCTTTCTTACCGACAGCCCCTTTTCCTGGAATCAGCGCTGATGCCCAAGCATCACCCTCTGGCCTGCCGATAAACAGGCAGCGCATCTCAAATGTTTTGGTTACATTACCTGTTTTTCGTGAAGGATGACATGATTTTGGTGGCAGTTCTGGGGGAACCAAGTCATTTTTAACAGAGATATTATTAAAATCTCTGTGCTTTTTTCAAATTTAGATTTTTTTTTATTATTATTTTGATACTATTACAGTCATGTTTACCATCTGAAAAGTGAGGAATAAAGGGAAGATCTCGATTGAAATCCATCTAATTTCTTCCCTTGGTCACCTTGCACACAATGGTGTCTATGATTTTTACACCTATGGATTTTGCACGGAGAAATGCTCTGACCCTCAGATTTCCCCCAGCCCGCTGCTCTTCCTCGTCCAGCGCACCAGCCACCTCGCTCTCGCCGTTCCCCTGCAGCTCTTTGTTGCTGAACGTCAGGGTCAGCGGTGTCACCGGCTGACATGATTAGTGCCGCCGACATTACACCACTGCTCTAAAGGAAGCAGGCAGAGGGCAGGGGACAAAAAACAACAACAGAACCTGCAGCCATTTTAGGCAGAAGGAATCGGGCTCAAAGAGGCATTAGAAACCTCACGCTTTCCAATTAAAAAGAAGGTCCTTGCACCACAACAGACATATGCGGCATTTAAATGTGCTCCCCTGCTCGTAAAATCAGGACACTTCTGCCTGCCCCGACGCATATCCTGGCATATCCTGGCAGCATGCTCCAGTTCTCTCAGATCAAAGGCAAAGATTAGGGAGGGGAAAAAACAAAATGGTTAAAAAAAAAAGTATCACACAAGAGATAACACCTAACCTGTGATTCAGCAGATTTGAATGCTCGGAAGTACAGCAATCTGTGCACTATTGAAAGACAGCAGCAGTCCATTACATGTATTGATCTGCAGCACTTTGTCAGCACTAATGATGTTACCTCATTAAAAGAGATAAATGCGCTACTGTTCTACCAAAAGCATCTGCTCCTTCCTCTTTCTCGCCTGTTTTCCAGCAGGGCCCTCAGCAGCAGCATATTGAAATCAAATCCAAATCCAATGCAATATTCGCTTAGAGAGGCTTGCTAGCATTACTTGTTTTGTTATTCCTTTATTTATTATTACTTTTTTATAAAAAAAGTGGGTTACTCCTTGTTTCCTACCAGGTATTTCTTCTTACAACACTGAACGGGCACATCAAAGGAAAACAAAGCCATGCACTGGTTCTAGTTAGGGAAGTGTGATCGAGCAACAGCTGCACTCTGCGTTAACGACACTCCTGCGGACAAAGAATTCCTCAAAAATAAACTAATATGTATGTCTGCAAATTCGTTTATTGCTGGGTAAAATAATATGGGTTGTAACTTTAATCAAAACAGGTGAAGTGATAGGCAAGGTGGTGATAATTCTGTTAGCACCCAACAACACGATGCCCCACAAAATGCGCTTGTTTTGTTTCAACAGATTCCTAGTTATGTGAAAAGGTAGTGGTTTACCATAATGAATGTTTTATGAATAATTCCTTTGTGTACAGGGTCTCCAAAGTACACATTAATAAAGTCTATTAAACTCTCTATTTAGCAGAATTACCAATGTGCCTGTTGGGAAATTATTACAATGAAGCCGTACCGGTATTTAAATTCCAGTTGTTTAACAATCTTTTCCTAATCACCAATCCAGGTATCTACTTTGAAGTGCAGTCAGACTTCTTCCAGAGCAGCATAAACCCTTCCACAAGCTCATTGTGAAAATGACTATTTCAACCTGTTTTTCGTAATTAGCATCAGACAGCTACTGCTTTTACACAATAGGAACTCTTCCCAATCTTCTTCACCAAGCACAGCACTCCACAGTTAAACCTAGTTACAGAAACAATTAACTATTTGCAGCCATCCAATATATTTCAATGTATTCGTATCTGAAAGATACCAGCCTTTTTAAGGCAAATTAGGTCCCATTCTTTACATATGGCTTTTCTATGAGAAAAGACCTGTCCTCGGGTGGGACCATATGGCTTCACCGATGAAGTGACCTCAACGCTACTCAAATGCAGCATATGCCTAGGTCCCTACTCTGTTCCAGCTACTACACTCTCTGAATTGCATGTAAAGCAACAACAGAGCAGCTACTAACTTTTATTTGAGCCCCTCAGACCATTTTCCCTTGAAATACCACAAACTACAGCTACAGCCAGCTACTCTCTAAATGTGCCAGTTTTCATGGCAAGGAGTCTTAAACTTGATTCCAAACTTTTAAAACTGTGCCTGCTTCTCCTGGGATAAGAACAGACATTTTTCCAATTGGACAAGTCTCATGTTTCTCAGGGGAGAGGAAGCAAACTTCATCATACTAGAAGTTACAGGATTAAGTTCCTGGGGCGGGGTGGTGGAGACCTAGATCCCAACCTTTCAGATTTCCTCCATGACCTTCAATAAATCACCATGTCCCTGCCTCCATTTCTCATCAGTACGAGGGTGATATTTCATCCTCTTTTAGATGCCCAAAAGCACTCGAGTTCTATCTATGGGGCAGTCAGGCTCTCCAGTAAAGACAACTGAGCAACCACCTAAACAGATGTCTTGTCCTTGCCACTACATCACACCGACAGTTTTATAACTTCGTCAATTCAATTCTCAGTCAACTTCAACTGCAAAAACAACACTAATATATCTGAAAAATGCAGACAAAAATTTTATGAAACCAATGGGCACAAAACCAGAAAATAAGTAATAAAGAGGTGCTGCTCAACAGCACTACTCATCAAATGAATACAAAGAATTTAGGCCACCACATGACTGGCTGTATTGCTGTTCCTGAATTCAAAGTTTATGTGCAAATATAGATAAACAGAGGACTAACGTCATCACTGGAAGCTGGTTCACACCGTACAAGTTCTTCTGACAAGTATGAATCAAATATTGCCCACTCTTTTTGGCTCTATGGCAAATTCAATGCCCTCTGGCAGGCCTGCACAATAAAGCAGCTTCCAACATGACCAAAAGTCCTCCAGAGAACAATCCTTGGGCAAAAAAACACAGCAAATGGGTGGACCTATTTTAGTCATACACTAATTCCCTACAAATCAATGGACAAAAGTGTTTCCTTTCTCCAGTAACAAACCTTGAGCCAAATTACCTTCTCTGTTTTACAAATCCAACAATGTCACTGACTTTGCTAGAGTTACACATGCACCAGAGCAGATTTTGTCCTTGTGTGCAATAAGAGGCCAAATCTCCCATAAATAAGATAAACAATCTGTTCATCTCAGCTGAAGTGAGATGAGGAGCATCCCTTTCACCTTTAAAAAAGAGACGGAAGAACAGTATTAATTTCACTTCTTCAGTTTGCCTCTACATTAGGAAAGACTCTTGTATGCTTAGAAAGGACATCTTTTTCAGGCTTTTAAGGTTACTTTACCCCACTGCAGATTAGAAGTCCGTGAATATCAGGTGCTGGAATAGAAGAGTATCCAGCACCCATTTTACTATTCATTAAGGAAGTACCTCTTCCATCCTGTTTGACGGGGTGGTAGGTCAAGGGGCAGCTCCACCACACCCTGAAGCCATCAGGGCCTTGCTCCTATCCCTTGCTCCTTTGCCTCGACCCTAGTTTGATGAGCATGAGGTAAGATGGTACTGCTGAGCTTACCAAAAGCCATTCATATCTTTAGTTTAGTTAGCTGTTGGATTCATCCCATCAGGCAGCTCATGGTATGGCCTTGTAAGCACCAACGCTTGTGCAAGAGGGAAGGGAGGAAGTACAGGCAAAGGACACAGTGGAGAGACAAAGAGGACAAGTGGCTGCAGCCTTACCTGGGACTGGCTTAGGTTGCCCTTTAGTCCTGATTCCTACCAGAAGACATTGTAGAAATACAAGACACTGTGTGTAGTGCTACATTTAACACAGGCATTGCAATGTATGTGTCTAATGTTCCCATCTCCTTATGTCTCCATGTCTATCACACCAGACGACAGACATCACCTGGCAATACAATTTCACTCTTTTTTTCATGGTACTGGGTGCAGGCATGGTGCGGCCTTCATTCATTATTGCGGCATTTGTTATGGCTACCTCAACCAAGCTGTCGCTTTGTCTCTCCTGCCACCTACTGTACCGAAAATCAAAATATGTGTCACAAATTGCGTGCATCTCCACTTCTGTTAGGAAATAGCAACCTTAACTCTTCTAGAAGTACCACTGTTCATGTGTGGGAAATTCCTGTTGTAGCAACTACTCCAGCGATGCTATCCAACACTCCTTGATGAAGGCTAAATGCAGCGTTTCGAATGACACCTAACTCACGGATGCTCTATGGTTAAAATTAGTGTTAAATACTAAAATTTCTCCACAGTTCAGGGCATGAACTATTCCACCCCTTAACCCACAAAGAATTAATCACAGATTTATTTTAAACAGTGAACAGTCCGCAATACGCCATAAACCTTTGGCCCTTTATTTGCAGTTATTTCCGATGACAAAACTCACAAGGGGCAAAACCCAGCAGAAAAATAACTTCCCATTGGGTGTGTGACTGTCAGCCCGTGGTTAGGGTTGAAACTCTTGGTTACGCACTTTAACTGTGTAACCAAACTAGCGTCACCCAAAAACAGACCTGTCATATGCAGGAGTCTGCTTTAGACCATGGTTTGTTTATGCTGGCCTTTTAGCCTCTTGTTCACTAAAAGCGCATCTAAGGAAGCCTGGCTGTGCCATGCATACCTGCTGCAGCGCTGTGCTACCTGTGTGAGATGTCCTCCACATGGTCCCTCTGGCTTTAAAGTCGTGGACTACAGAAGGGGTTTCAAAATCACACTGCTGCTTGTGCCCAAGTGGTGCATCCAAGGGAAAAAAGGCTACTTGATCATAACCATCTGGGTGCTGACATCAATCCAGATTTTGAAACCAGTAATCAAAGTAGACAACAAAGAACAGGGCAGCAACAAGTTTGAGCTGGTCCAGCACAGTCCAAGCATTCTGCAGAAGCTTCAAACCCATTCACAGTATGACGCGGAAACCAATAAGTAATCAACCCCAAACCAACTAGACAGATAGCCCTTGTTAATTATTTATGCCATCCTCCCAGAAGGCGATGGCATGACAATTTCACTTTTTAGCACTTCATTATTAATTTTGAGAAATTATTCAAATAGAAAACAACAAGCTGAAATTGATAAAATATTCTCATAATTTTCCAGTACGAAGCAAACTAACAAGTGCCAGTTTATTTTCCCTTATATGATGTTCCCTTTTACCTAATCAACAGGCAACAGCTTGGAGCTATATGACAGCAGATATCTTTGATAAAAGGAGTATTTTGATGAAGGAAAAAGAAGACATTCAACATTTGCATGATCAAGTAAGCTATCAAATTCATTTATTTATGCTGTGACCATGGTAATCAAGAGGTAGTAAATGTGGAACTGAGCAACACTTAAAATACATTTTAAACCTGATTTTACACTGGTTGCAATAAGGAGATCTTTTACCAGCAGGATGCTTTAGGGTCTTTTCAGGCTGCAACTAGAGAAGCGGATACAGAAGATAAATTGCTCTGCTCCTCCAAACAGTCTTGCTTTTGCAAGAGGAGTACTAATGTAATAGTGGGCCTTTCATCTTAACACTTAGAATTTGATCAACTGAGAAAAAACATTAATATAATTCCACTCACTTAGACATAAACATCTCTGAAAAATGAGGACATTTCTGTTCCTTAAACAAATCTGACAAGGCTGTAACTAAAAATATTTGTGTAACACACGCTTCAGTATGGACACATGAAAAATATCAAAATGAGCAACCAGAGGGTATAATACCAGCTATTTAGCCACCAAAATGCCTCAAGAACAGTGATACATCCACTTAATGCCAAATATGGCCCACAAATATCTATTATACATGAATAAATGTAACAGGGAGTAACAGCATGTTCCCAGTAATTACACAAAGGCTACGAACAAGTGAGAGGCCTGTGACATAGGTAAAAAGGGACCTTTCTACAGTCCATGATCAGAAACGGCATTTGCTGACACCAATTTAATTTATAATTGGATCAAGGCGAAAAAATAAGAGATCATGTTAGCAGTTAGTAATGCTACAGGAACTGTAAGCTAAGAGCTAATGGACTGAACAGTGCCTTAAAACAACTTAGTCCTTTTAACACGGACTTGAAAAACCTGCTGCTACAGTGGCTGTATCAGAGGGTACTTCTACACCCTCACCAGAAACTCCTAAGCAACTCTCAAGTATCGCCAAGGATGCTACAGGGGAATAAAGATGCCAGTTTTATACATCCCGTGCTGCCTGTTGGGATTGTTGTCTCACTAAACCAACAGGCAAAGTTTTAATCTCTGAAAGGACTTCTACCTCTGCTGTGCTTGACTGAATGGAAGGGAAAGAAATTTAAGCTTCTTTGGTCTATGGCTGACTGAGACTTTCTAGCAGAAGCTGGCTGAAGTTTGCTGATGAGTGGGTGATAAGCTGCTCCCAGAGTTTTGCTTGCTTTGAGAGGAGCGAACTGGTTGGGAGATTTTCAGAGCAGATTCTCCAAGCAAGCTGTTCAGAGAAGCCACTATCCAGAAGGCTCAACAGGAGGAAAAGGAAGCAGGCAAATCACAGCTAATGGGATTTGGCCACAACCAGAAACAGCTAAGTTTCAGAATACATTATGAATAGTCTTGCACTTCCCCATTGCACCAGTTCATTGCTGGATGAGAAAAATCTACATATATTTAATGTCTTAAAAAGCTCCATGGAAATTTAGATTAATGTGTGTTTAGAACAAATCTTGCCTCACCTCTGGGCTGCCCTGTAGATGCATACATTAAGCAGAGGAAATTGTCACCACTACACCATAGTTTCCATGATTTTCTGTAGGGAGAACCTGTCAGTCTACAGATTTATTTATTTTAAGGTAAACACATGCTTGTAAATGCCATAAACGAACACTGAGATATGAGGTCGTCACTGCTCCACTATCTTAGAAATCACCTCTCAGCCCGCTGATCCCTCCACAGAGGATTATAAAGTTTGCTCAAGTTTTCTGTTGGAGGGAATTGCTATTTGATCTTTTCTAGGGGTATAATTGCAGCTCAAAGTACAGGGTTACCTTGCTCGCAGGGAGAGCAGCTCTCCTTGGCACAACTTCAGACTGGGGAAGGTTATACAATTACAGCACAGAATAAGGTCTTTGGAAGGAAATGAAGATCTCTCAAGCCTGAAGGAAAGAAAGAAAAACTGCCTCTCTGAGGAAATAACAAATGCTTTGGTGTGCATTGGCGGTGCGAATTCCAGGAACCAGCTATGAGTTGCACCCCTTTGTAAAGAGCAACTAGGTCAAACCTCAGAGCAGGACCCACAACTCTGCTGCTTTGGGTATTGAGGCACCAAGGATCTCCCGCTCATCCTCTGACCTGGATGGACACGGTGGCAGCCACCACTCATTCCAGTTAGGACCCAGCTTTGGAGCTGGGGAACAAGTCTGTATCCTATAGACAAGAGAGTTGTTGCAGCTCTCAGCTCTGGAGGCTTTCTCTATTCAACGGCTCTCGGGAAAGACAGCAATAAGGGAAATAACATAGAATCCCTGCGTGGAAACAACATGAGAAACAGAAGAGACAATCTAACGCAAGTGGCTGCAGGTGGGAGGCGAACAGTGCTCCCTGTGCGGGCAAAAAAACAACATGAAGAGAGGCTGCCACAACACCCGATTCTTTAAGAGTCAACACATACCTGCCAAGAAATTTACCTTCTCAAGTGCTAGCACTGTCGGCTCAGCACTGAGAAGAGAGCTGGTTGCAATGAAAGCAAAATTACTCAAGATGCCCTCTACCTGGTGCATGCTGTGCAAACTGAAGCCAAGTGCAGGACATGACGTAACACGCAAGCACTCCAAATGAATCCTTCCTTGGATCCCAAAGGAGGCAGCGCCACGGTATGTGCAACAAGGGAGGATGCCAGCAGCAGAGAAATTCCTGGTCTAACCGTGAGATAGAGGAAGAGGCAGTATGACCAGAAGAATGGAAGCGATATGAGAAGCGAGATAAAAGGATTATGGGGCTGATAGCATCTTACAGACAACACAATTTTTAGAAGAAGGAGGGGAAGTTGAGCAGCTGTGAAAGAGAGGGAAGGAAGAGTAAGGCTGATTTTCCTGATAGTTAGGTCATGAACAGTTCCCAGAACCTGTCTAGTCTGGCTGGATGTCCGATGTAAAGAAGCAAAAACCAACATGTGGCAACTTCAGAGCAGAGAAAGGAGATACTGGGGATCAGGGTATTAAAAAAAAAGATGGCAAGTCTTCTAAGCGCAATAAATAAAGACGAAGCTATGGACCTTTCCACCAATAATAAATCTGAAAAGTTAACAGCGGGAATTATGCAGAGATTGTCCACTCAGACAGAATCTTAAAAACAAAACAAAACAAAACAAAAACCTTTGGCTCCTCACGACCTTCTTTTCTGTTGGAAATCCCACAGTCACTGATGGGGGATTGGCTTTATAAAGTGGGAATTTAACAAGAACTGCAGCTCTGTGTAAACTATGGGAAATGTTGCTCATAGCAAGAGAAAATGTAAGATAATGAGGTATTTTGGGAAGGGGCAAAAAGAATGTTACAGTAACTATGCAAACAGAATAACTACCAATGCCGTCCTTCTCTGGGACCTTCTGGAGGATATCAACACTATCTACAGCCACTCCTCCTTAATGTGGCCATGGCTTATCCCACAGCCCGGGTCTCCAATCTGACTGCACATCTTTTCCTTACACTCTTAGCCCCTTGCTGCTTCTCATTCTAGACCTCAGCTGTGAGCCGAGGGGCAAGGACCCTGTTGTGGGTTTGTGCAGCAGTCAGTGTGGGACCCAGTCGGGACTCGGGGTGCTGCCAAGTGCTCCTTATCCATAATTAACGAGGGAGGCTGATAAAGAGACAGAAGACAAAAGGTTTCCTCCAAGTGAGAAAACTCTTAAGCAGAAAGCCAGTCTAGCTGAGAAGGCCCTACCCATGCCAAACGTGCTCAATAGCACAGTGCGGCGCAGCGAGCAGGCTGTGAAATCCAGCAGTCTTTCAGACAAAAGTGTAAAAAAAAAAAGAAACTGGAGGAGAAAAAGGCAAGACAAGGTCAACCAGACCGGGGCAGGCTGCAAGCAAACACTCCCCTCCCAGAAGGAAAGCACCTTGATGGACACCGCTGCGGAGCCTGCAGAAGACACTGCTCTGTGGGAGAGAGGGTCAAGTTAAAATACAAACCCACATTTGCACACTCCTACGAATTTCTTAACTGCAGCTAAGAATTTAAGAAAATGCCTTGTGTTGAACTTGCTTTACTGCATATGTGCTCTACCAATTTCCAATTGCAGTTTCTGCTCCTGGTCTCAATCGTCATCAGGACGATACACTGGCATTCAGATATTGCCTTGTTAAGAAATCTAGAGTAACTGGAAGTCATATAAATAATACTTAAACATGGTACATGTCTATTTAAGGTTTGAATACATATCATTAGAAAACAGCATAAATTAACCCAACCTAATTCTCCGGGATGCACGAAGATCTAAACAACCCTAAGTTTGATGTTCTCTCTTACCACCCACTTGAATAAACAAAACAAACCAAAACACGCCAGGGTTAGTTTAGGTTGCAAACGGTAACAACATCAGCATTCAATCCCTGTGCCTAAATGCAGTTTACTCCCCGATGCAGATAGCACCGCGACGAGCGCATGCCCCCCGCCGCGGCCCTGCACCACGCCAGGAGGCAGCCTGCCCACCGTGGGTGCCGCATCGCGCCCCTCAACCCTCCCCGGTGCTGCAAACCCTCCCTGGGCGGGCCGGAGGGCACCCCCTGGTGCTGCCACCGGGCTCCCCAGCCCCCGACAAGGCCAGCGCCTGTAGTGGTAGGGGGCAAACTGCTTTTCCAGCAGCCCCCCAACTGGGAGCTCCCCGCTCCGTAACCCAGCGCTGTCAACAGCGTGCCCTTTGTTGTGCGCGCGCACGGCTTGCTGGTTGTTTTGGGTCTTGGTTGTTTTATTTCAAGGAGAATTTTAGTTTTAAATGAGTAATCTGTTTTCGAGTGATTTCTCCACGCTGGCTCCACCCTGCACTGTAAACTAGACATTACCTTATACAAGAATGAATCCGCTGCATTCCTCCGTCTCGCTGCCGCGCAGCACATTTCCTACCCTCGCAGCCCAACCAACAGCAGCACACGCTCCCCCACCCCTTCCCCCTCCGTTTTCTTTTTCTTTCCTTTTTTTTTTTTTTTCTTCACCGCCTCACTGTGTTTTTGTGTAAATGATCTCACATGACTCAACAAATCCATCTGCCTGGAGCAGGCCGAGTTTGGAGCCTTCCCAGGAGGGAGGAGAAGAATTGCTTTGTGGAAAGGACCTGGAGCTTTGCCCTTTCTCTGGCTCAAATTACCCGCCTGTCAGGCCTGACGGATTTGGCTAAAAATAAAAGGAAGCGGGCCGTGAAAAGGAGATGAATGAGCTCAGCAGTTCCTTAGATAACATGGGCCCGGTGTTGCCCAAAGCTCCCGGTGCAGGAACTTCAAATGCCGGGCATGTAAGCGCAGGGCCGCAACCGAGGTGAACTTGGCCGCTGCGGGGAGAAAAGCAAAACCCAACCGTACGCCGCTGGAAATAACCGGATTAAAGGCACGCACGCAGAACAGGAAAACTGCCTGCTGTAGGTTTTAGGCTTGTAAAACGCCAGATTTACGGCATTTCCACAGCGAGCAGGGTCTGGGGGATATGGCGGGGGGACGCGGCGGAGCCACGTATGATGTCAGCCCCGCAGCCGTGCCAGCACCGCGCGGAAAGTCATCTGTGCGAATGCGTGCCCAGCGTCCGCAGTGGGTATTAAGCACTTAGTTTGGCAATGTAATGACACACTGTAACAATCTGTAATGCGAGGCAGTCAGCAAAGCCCAGGCTCTGCGAGCTATTCCTCCTAACCATTAACCATATGTTTGGCTCTGCCGCCACCCGAGCGAGCGGGTGTTCCAGCGCACCATCTGGTTTCTATCCACACAGGCAACTGCAAAGCACACAGCATTTCCCCCCGGAGCCGCATGTTCCTCCCGGCTGCCCCTCTCCCACCTCCCTCCCCGCCCGGCCCCTCGCTCCCCATCTTCCTCCTTCACCCGTCTCAGCATCGTCCTCACCTCCTGCCACACCACCCCAGTCCCGGCGCTCAAAACTGCACATGGCCCCACAGAAAACACATCTGAAGAGCGGAGATGCTGCGGCGTGCAGCCCTCCATGCGCCCCAAGCACACGCGCTGCGACCGCATCGCCCAGCGCTGACGCCTGGTGCGCCATGTTACAAAATGGGAGCTCTCCTGACCGACCCCGGAGCTGCATCGCACCTCGCTCGCGTGCAGGCACACATGCGGCGTTCAATTTGTACGGTATCGACCCCATCCCAGCATTGCAGGTGGACCTCAAGAACCAGCCTGTCAAGAGGAGGACAATTAGCAACTCACCTCCCGCCCCCAAACAGGGCTTTCTAGGCAAGTTTGGTTTTGGTCCCCCAGCCCACCAAATCAAGAAAAAAAGCAAAAAGGAAAGAGGAATGGAATGAGAAAGAACTGGAGAAAAAGGAATGAAAATATTTACTTTCCCTGTGGTAACTAAACAAGCTTTTTCTGAAACTATAAAAAAAAGCTTTCAAGTGTTGTATTTTTGAAGACCTTGAACCATATGTTTGCTTTATGATTCTATGAATTCTAACTACTATTTATGTTTTTACAGCACTTCCATCCTTCTGTTTATTTCTGAAGTCACCTATGGGAGATCAGCAGTAATTTTCCTCCCAGGTTGGCCAATTTAAGATTAATCATGACCTAATGCAAGTATTCAGGGATGCAAGCAAGAGGATATTCAGCAAATCCCACACTTGCTCCTTTAAAATAAGTTTATACTCTGCAATGAGTCACACATACAGTGTTTATCCAAGTTACCAGTGCTACAAGTGAAAAAAGTCCATTACATTTGCGAACACATACACATTGCAACTGTAAGCACACAACTGCTTACACTAGGACTCACTTCTATGACTGGATATTGATTTTTAATAATGTGTCATTATACTGATGTTGATACAGCAACTATGTTCCTGGAGTATGCAATTTAATATTAAAAAGAAGCTGGCTTGAGGAAATATCGAATCCAAACCCATTCACATACTATTTAAATATCTTTCCTGATCATGAATACAGAAATGCAAAGCCTCAATTGCATTTTTTCCCACCTAGCAGCTAACAAAGAAAAAGGAATCATCAGTTAAAAACAGTTCAATCTAAGGCAACCAGCTTTGCTGATCTGCTCCTCGATAAAATAGTGCAGCATCTCTTCAGTTTGTGCTGAAAACCAAAAGCCTGCATTGACAAAGATGCATGCTTTTCTATCTCTTCATATGTGTGAGAAATCAGCGCACGAAAAAGCCACTGTAAGCCCTTATCCTGGAATCAAATACACATGGGGAAAACCCTTATGCTTGTGAAAAGCCTGATGACTTCACCAGGACTGCCTAAGAAGTGTGAGGGTAGGATCTGGCCCTGCTTATGAACTCCATTGCATTTAGCACAGTAAATGCCCCCCGTGCCGCTTCCCCTGTCCCTCAGGAAAATAAAAAGATTAAAAACATAAGAGATGCATTTTAGCTAGCAACTTACATTTCTTACAAAATAGGGTCTGAATATGTCAAAGGCCATTATTTTAAGGTAACATTGTTGTAAACATATTAGTAGCATATTTAAACATCACACATTAGGATTCCTACAATTCTGCAACAAGAAATCATCTTCATTCACACAGAACCACCAGTGGTAGTCCTCTACAGTAAAGATCTAGGCATGGGCCTTTTAGCAGAAAACGATCTGCTCTGATCCAGAAATCTTTTAAAATGGGGAACTCAAGGGAAATAGTCACAGATTCAGCATTTTACAGTCTGAAGAGACAGCTAATCATTTGACCTTCTTCCATAAAATAGGCCTGGAGCTTTCCTTCTGCTTCAGTGCAGTTGTAAGAGGTTGAATTAGAGCCTCTCTCTTAGGGTGAAAAAAAAGCACAATGACAACAACACAGAAAACAAAAAAAGAACAACCTCAGTTTTAACAGCCTGACATAACAAAGGAAGACGCCCCAGCTCCAGCAACACTGTCCTATTCAGCAGTCACCCTTGCTGCCAGAACACTTACACCCACTTGCCTGGTCTGAATTAATTTAGCAGCCAGCCACGGGGTCTTGCTATACCTTGTCACCTTCCTGTACCGCACAGTCCCTGACAAAGGGCCACTGTCAACCTGAAATCTAGCCAGTTTTTAAAGCATAATAAAAAGTGGTGTCACATTATTACCTGAATCCACCGAGTCCTCCTGCCAAAAATGATGTTTCTGCAATCACATTTTTCTGTTTTTAAAAACTTCTCTCTTGCCTCATCGCTCTGTGTGAAAACCAACACAAAAGAGAAAACTGATTAACTGCACAAGATTATCTATTATTTGTATTACAGCAGTTAGACTTCCCAGCAGATATTTCAGTCTTTTTTTTCCTGCCGAGTGTCATAAAGATATTAAACAAGAAAAAGTCCTTTCTCCAGAATTGCTTATTGACCAACCACAGGAGACAGAGAGCAGTTTGGAGGTGGTAGCCTATGAAGGACAGCACATTGCCTGCAGAACTATGCAAGAGAACTCAGCTTCCTGAGCCCAAATCCTGCATCCACTCCCCAGGGCATGGCAGCACCGGGACCAAAGCCCAGCAGACACTCGGTGCCACCAAAAGCAGACACAGAGGGGAAGAGGGAGCCTCTTCTATGTTTCTTTCAGTTTCAGCAGTAAATACATGCCACTAATAACCACAGCAGCAACGTAAAAATAACACTTGCAAAATTACATCAACAGCAAATTACTTAATCGTACAGTTTCCCTGAACTTTGCACCTACAATCTTATTTAGGTACTGACCTCACTTAAAATTCTCGAAAGGGTCTTTTTGTGTCTGTGCTTACTCCCCACTTCACACATTACTAGCTTTATGCTTCAGTGTCAAACTCTCCCACCGATACACCGATAAACTGCAATGGACATTTCATAAGAAATTTCCATACTTAAATAAGGAAGAAAAAAGCCCATATGGTAGAAACCCTACCGAAGATACAGCCTCATAAAAAAAACACCAGCCTCTCTGAGTCGCCTGAAGACACATCATAAGTGAAGAAAAAAATGCGACTGGATTTTCAGTACTGGAAATGCCATTAACGTCAATATTTCATCGCTTTCTCTGAAAGGAAACAAAACAAAAACCTTCACTTCAGGAGATGCAAGTCAACTGTCTGCACATGATCCCTTGCCTACCTCCACAAGGACAAATGAAGTAAACGCAGCCACGCAGCACAGGGGCGGATGTGGCTGTGATGCCCTTCCTGCCATATCAGGGGCTGGAGTGTTTGGCATACTCTGTCCATGGTCAACATGGGTGTCTGCCAGAGAGCTTTGTTGCAAGGTTTTGGTCACAGCAGTCTGACTGAGCCATTTCCAAAAAAACAGCGTCTGGAAAAACTCAACATGTTCTGGCAATCCCCAGAACAGAGATTTTATACCTGGGACTAGCACTGAGAGGAACTGGGCTTTTCCATGGAAAATGAACTTTGCTGTCCATGACAAAAATCTGCTTGAATCTGGCCAATTTGCAAGCTTTTGAAAAAAAAAAAAGAAAAGAAGGAAAGAAAAAACAACCACAAATATTCTTTACTGAGCAAGTGTGAAAAGATTTGCAACTTCCCGAACAAGGTCAGGGCTGACCCTCTGCTTGCTCCAGGCAACCTCCCTGCTGCGGCCCCGGCAGCGTGGAGCCACCGAAGCTAAAGGCAGAGCAGCCAAAAGCTGGGCCAGGGGAGGGAGGGGAAAAATACGCTGGAGTAAGAAATTTCACTGGACAGGGATGGGAAATTGGAGGTTGGATGGGGAGAGAGTGATGAGCCAGTTATGCGCAGAGGGCTGCAGGAGGTCATGCGGTGGCTGTGATTCCTGTTCGCTTCGATACAACGCTAGTTGATGCCATTTGCCATTTTTGTTTGCTGCTTGTGTTTTTTCTTTGGTATAGCAGAGGTAGGTTGCAAGAAAGAACACCGATGAGTGAAAACATTGAAAAGAAGCATTACAAGTGGCTGCTGCCTGCAGCATCTCCCTTGGTGCATCCCCTGCCACGCTTGGCACACTGGACATACCTGGGCCTTGCATCAGTGCTGCGGTATAAAAGCACAGGAAAACGCTGGCATTTGCTGGCAGCAAAGGCGGCAGCCACCTCGCGGCTCCCTGCTATTCCTCTGGCCGCTCCGGCAGACGAGCTGTGCCTTGGAGAGCTGCCATGTGGCCGCAGTGCAGGGCACTCAAGTCATTTCAACCCAGCATTTCCCAAGTGGCTGCTAATGGTGAGCTCCTAACCAACCTGAAACCCTGGCTTCTCTCAAGCAACACTAATGAACACTCACAGCAAAAGCAAAAGGGAACTGTATTTCCTGCATGTGAAATATTATGTGATACTGAGACATCTCCGTGGCAAGGCTGTGAGATCGTCAAGACCCTTTGTCCTCTATTTTAGCTCTCTTCCCGTAAAAAAGCGGTAACGCTTCCCAAACCATTTGTCAAACCCTCAAGCGTGACAGCAATAAACGGAAAAGTTGGTGAGGAAATTACAAACTTCTTCAGTAGGATTTGAGTAGTGTGCAATAAATAAAGCCTGAGGCCAAAGGCGGAACAGCAGGAAGAAACCACGACGCTGAAGAGCTCGCTCACTGCGCACTGAGAGCTCTGCGTTCGGCAGGCTCTTGCTGACAGAGCAGGGCGTGATCACGAAATCACAAATTGCCCGTGCATTCCCAAGGCTTGAATGAACCAGGGCTGCGCAAATCATTTTTATATCTCGGTGATTCACACTGTGACCTTACGTGTAATATTTTCATGTGTTTGTGTATGAAAATAAAATTAACAGCAAATAGCTGAAATGTCTCTAGATATTATGCTGGCTTAGACATTCACAGCCTATAACACTGTGCAGCTCTACAGTCAACCCAATGCACAACGCAGGAAAACAGTTCTTAAAGGTAAATAATTCAGGGCTTGAATTCTTTAAGGTAAATAATTTAGGGCTCTAATGAACTTGCCGATTGCAAACTGGGAGCTGCACTGCTAGCAGCCCTCCAAACTGCCCTACATGCAATCCTCGGGAGTGCAGAGCAGAAACTGTCAGCAAACACATGCCTCAAATATTCCTGGCTGTAGCAACAAGGGCTCGCTCGCTCTTGAACAAAAGGAATCTCGGATAGGAAAAGTCAGCTACATAGATTGGTTCCTGTGCTCTATATTGTGTCCGGGAGCTGCTGAAAAGGAGGTGTCATTTAAGAAACATCACTTGGGCAAGCAGTGAGGTGGTCTGTGAAGCCAGGTAGTTGACCCATGCTATAAACCAGTAAAGCACCAAAAAAGGATAGCCAACACAGCAGTTTGGTCCACAGGTGCTAAAATCACAAGTGACTATGGGTGAGGCTGTAAGCTCCTCGCTAAGTATGATATTCAGTAGGTTAAAAGACACCAGACAAACCCCCAACTCCTCCTCACTTCACAATCTCTCTTCCCCAACCTCATACAAAATTAGCTGCTGTCAACTGCTTTTGTCAACACCCGGAAATTCCTGTGCATCTATACATCAAAAAGTATACACTCCTGTGCATCCATCATTTCGGCTGGACAAAATCCATCAACAAGCCACAGGACCAATCCTCATCAACTCTTAAACTACCAACAAGTCCCAGCCTTCAGCCTCTATTACCCAGAGCCATTCACCAACAGCAACTATTCCTGAGGAAGCAGGGAATCCGTATTAAAATGGGGACATGGTGAACTGTCAGTTATACAACACTGCTGTTGCTACAAAAACTTCGAGGATTTTTTTTTCACACAAATAGAATGTAGTACGCAAAAAAGACCCTAAAGTTGCCTCACACCCTCTTATGACAACTACACGAAACCAGAACGAGGAACAGCCCCCTCCTTTGGCTGCTAGATGCCAGCACTGCCAGCCACCTCGCTGAACGGCGGCTGACGAGGCTGGGAGCACGGTAGGGGAACCTGCCTGCAGACTGGCCGTCAGGGACGCGGCTGCTGTTCTCGCTCCGTACCCAGAGGAGATGCGATCTCATCGCCAGCGGAGATCTAGGTCACCAGGATAGACGAGGAAGCTGGAGTTATCTCAGCGCCATCTTCTAGGTAACGCCCCCGAAAGGGGAAGCAAATCTGCGGCAAGGCTTCTTTGCTCCCTGGCGATACTACTTGACTGAAAAACATAGCGCACGATGTAAACTACTTTGCAAAAAGAGTGTGCTGTAAATGCAAGGCTGAGGTTGCTGTGTCTCAAGAGGTAGCAAGCACAGCTCGATTGCCAAAATCTACCTCCTAAATGCCAGGCTGAAAAGCACCCTTTGGCCTATCCTGTGCTTCAGAAATGAAAACCCTGACATGGGAACAAGAAAGCAAGCATGAATGACACAACGGAGTATTAGCTTTAAGCCTATGATATTTGTGAGTAACGGCTGTGCTGAGCCTCTATGCAACCCAGTAGTTGATACCCATCCAGGAACAGAACTGAAAACCAAAACAGCCTTCAAATCTCTGCTAACTAAAGTTTCTGTAATCTCACTGTATGCCATTTCCTTGTTTATGTCTCATGATACCAGAGTTCAGCTTCTGGAGCAACACAACTAAAGAACCCAGAAAGTGAAATGTGATGTTATTTATGAAAGAAGAGAGCACGCTGCTAGCAAGAATTCGTACACACACACATCCAAATCCTGCTCCTCAGTCAAACACCCACTCTCGAAATCCTGTACCAACCAGATCAGCAAATGTGCACATGCTTGTACTCTTGCAGAAACAATAGTCTCTTTCAGTCCATACAATCTTCTGAAGAAACAGGCTAAAACGTCATGGGAAAAGTTAGGAAATATCTGCAGAAAACAGTTCACAAGATGAAAGGCAGAATGAGGCTTTTAAACTGTATGAAGTGCATGACATGGAAGAGAAATTCAGCTTTGCCACCTATCCACTCTTCCAAGAGGCTTTTTTTTTTATTCTTGCAAAATGTTCAGGATGGAAAAGGGGCTTGATGCAACTTTAGAAAATAAAGCCCTTCAGCGGTGCGATGGCTCCCTTGTAACTACAGTGCTTCGGGCAAAATTCAGCTCCCAGAGCCACGCAGATCTCGATGCCGATACCCGCTCCCCTCACAGGCATGGATCTCCCACTGACGTCAGTAGTTTTCAGCTCTTTTCGCAGGCAGGATGAGAGGCAGGATGAGTCCTCCTGCCCCAAGCACACAGCTCGCCTCCCGCCACTCCCGCCCCTAACACTGCTCTGCTGCTGCAGAGGGCACAGCTCCGTTTTTTAATTAATCCAGCACAAGTTTTGAGCTGCCGCAGGGCTAAGCAAAACGACGATACGTTTTCTGTCGTTAAACGCCATGAAAACAGTGCCTACAGAGGGAAGAGGAAAACTCCCTGCCATAAGGCTGGGGAATTGAGGACAGACAAGAGGCTGCAGCGGTGCGGCTCCTGACCCCTCCAAATTTCCCCTCCAGAAGACTCAAATATAAGAAAGTGAATCAACAGGGAAATGGGGCAGGGCGGCCGGCTGTTTGTAACAGTATGGTTGGGAACATCCCACAGAAGTCACTGTGGAATCATACCATCCAGCTTGTATTCCACACCGTAGGTCTCCAAAAAAAGCTACCAGAAAAAAATTTCCCACATTGTCAGAGGCAGCACAGAGCACTCAGAGAGACTTAAAATGAATCCAGCTCTACAAATCCTTGTTTCTCCTCTCAAAAGGAGCTGTTTAACTCCTGCAGGAAACAAACACTCCCATATCACAGCTGATTTTCTACGTGTGCACTCATACTGCCTCTTACATTTTAATCATCTGGTATGCATCTTTATATGGGATCGCTCATGTTAAGGAAAACACTGACTCCTGTTCTGCGAGAACACCGTGAAGGTTAATAGTAGCAACTGCGGCTTGATCTCCTCTTTGTCTTGCAGGGAGCAGACAATGTAACTGCTGGCTTTCTTAACTTTCACACTCGTCCCCTAAACTCGCTCTCACTCTGCAGGATTTAAGCAATTGATCTAAAACCAACTGTACATATTTTTCAAGCTGTAGGAGTAAATCAAAGTATTATTTGATGCATCTGATTATACAGACACCATATGAGAATGTGAGAGCGGATCAGACAAGCATACAAGTTGCTTTTTCATTTCACAGCTCCTAGAGTCAAAGAGGGTGTGTAGGACCCTGATATATACCAGATGTTTTAAAGTAAGGTGGAAAAACTGGTGCGGACACATTTGTCCATGGTGAAAGCTTCCTGACAGCTACCAACTGGCCATGCCTTAGTGTGCTGCCTAGCTTTGCCTATGAAAGATTAAAAGCCTAATGGAACAGGAATAGTCACAGCTTTTATGCAGACATATAATCCTGCTCTCAATCCTGCCCGGTTTTCCAGAAAATAAATTTGACAAGTCTGTCAGTATGATGCAAGAAATCCTCAAAACAGAGCCCGTTTCATTAACTATATTCTTGTGACTATTTAAGAAAAATGGATTATTTTAAAGAAAAAAGTTGGGGCTGGAACTCATCTGTGGTTTTACCAAGTTCCACACTGAACCAAGGAAATGAAAGAGCAAAATTTTTTCATTTGTTTCTGTAGCTCTTGAGTCAGTTTAATTCACCTTTTTTTTTTTCAGAATTTGGATTTGGATTTAAAAAGCAGCTTCCACCTCAGCTTACAGAGCCCTCAGTCACCACCTTCCTTGCACTCCAAGTATATATGAAGACTTCAAATCTCTGTCCTGAAAAGCCAAGTTTCATCTTGTCATTACGATACTGGAGATCATTTGTTTTTCTTTTCAAAAAAAAGGCAGTCACCATAAAGAAAAAAAGAAAACAGCCCTCAAGAAAAGTGCTATTTCTCAGGAACAGGAGAATGCATGTATCATTTACAGTGGCCCCTTGGGTGAAGCTCAATGCAGAGAGCTGAAGTCTTTCCATGGCCTTTGGATGAACTCTGGAGAGTTCCAAATATCGCAAAGGGTGGACGCTGATGTCCCTGACTGCGGGGTGTGTGGGTGCATGAAGGGAGGACGTCCACATCAGCCACACACACCCCCGTGCAGGCACTTCTGCAGGACTCTGGTACCGCGGCAGCATGCATCCACAGGAGCTTTCAGACACTGCAGTGAAAGGAACCACGTAAGAAGGAGCAAGACTTTGATAACGTTCTTGTTCATGACGCTGCAGCTCCTATTTCCATAAGCCACGCTGGTTCAAAGAACACCACAGGATGCGCAAAAAAAAAAGGAGCATCCCAGGCCAGGGACAAGTACATCCACACACTGGTGAAGCAGGCTGAGAGCTGGTGTCTCGCACGTCTCCCACATCCAACCAGACGCAACTTCTTCACTGAACGTTGCCTCAGTTCTTTTCCTACATTATGTTTGCAATCATAAAAGGAGGTTTTGGAGATTTAACTAGGGCATGAAAGGTGACATGATATTTTGCTCACAATTCAGTTGAATAGTATTCATATCTTTTCTTTAAGCATTTACTTGTGCACATACGCTACCCTCTTCTTTCAGCCAGTCTCAAGGTATGCACTGAGATCAGTCATTCCTGCATGGGACCATGGAAATAATCCTTTGCCCGTTAAACATACACTTGCTTCCTTACTGCTCTGGGAGGATACCAATGCATGAACCTCGCTTTTTCTAAGTACCACCTTCTGCTTCCCCCAAGTCCTTCAGTCACTGGTTCCAGCTGCATCTCCTTTCCCTTTGAGGCATCACTAAAGACTGCTGGGTCTGATTTCCAAGTCCCCAGATATCAGACTCTTCAAGGAAAAAATGTTTGGATGCTATTAGCCCTGTGAGAAAACATTCATTTCATCCATAAGCAAGTGCTCCTGAAACACAGCTGTTAGGCACAAATCTCAGTTTCTGAAATTTTCTTTTTGTTGCCTCATTATCTTCACTACATCCCAATAGAAACCAGGGTCCCCACAGGTGTAGAGTGGAAGTATTCATGCTTCCAGCTGCATCTAATGCAGGCTAATCAACCAGATGCAAAATGCTGCATCAACCTGATGTTTCACTTCAAAGTCTCAACAAATTTCTCTTACTTCTAGGACTAGGTGCTTGTGGTTTGAGTTACCACTGGGGAAATGGAAACTCACAGCCAACACTTCAGTTTGCTTCCCAACACTGCTGGGCTGCCGTCAAAAGAAAAACAACCAGAAGAAGACAGACGTGAAATCGCTTAAATCAGACACCTAGAAAATACTCTGTATTATGCAAAAAATTAAGTGCAATTAATTAAAATAAAGGCTAAAACCCCCAATAAGTCATCTTTTAATCTTAAGAGCAGGCTCTCCAAGAGATAGCTCTGACTGAGAAGCCCTGACCACTGAATGCAATCATGCAGGCACTGACTTCATGCCATTGTTATCTTCCAGCCAGACCATTCCAGTTAAGAAGTCTTTAATATTTCCAGCAGAATCCATAGACTGAAACTCCATTATTTAAGTATAGTCATGCAAGGAAAAAAAAAATTCAACTCACCAACGAAGAACAAAAATACCAGATCAATGTGGATACAGTCTTAGAAATATAACTCTAATCCTGCACTTGCTAAGAAATCTCTCTCAAAGAAATGTTTATGTTAAAATTTAAAGTTATGCTCAACATTAATCTTAGGGAATTTTACAAAAGAACATACCAATTTTAAAAGGATTCTATAGTTTTAATGAATTCCTAGAACCCATAGACATGAATTAAATGGCGGTGGGGGGGACCCACAGTGTTGGCTAGACATATTTCAATATTTGTTACCATAGAAACACGCCAGCAGATTTAGGTTTTGGAGTTATCCTTGCTATAAAATATTAAACTTCTTACAGTTTTTGCATATGTATATTATGGCAAGAACATTGTCAATCCTGATAAAGCCCAAAGCATCTTAATTATTTAACAGGGTTTTAGTGTTTGGGGTTTTTTTGCTTTTTTTTTTTTAAAGAATATCTTTTTAATTTTTTTCCTTAATAGACTGTATTTTAAGATCTTCCAATACTCCAGAATACCAGAGACTCTTCTAGCTTACAGAGTATACAGTAGATGCATAGGTGATAAGATAAGGACTTATTTTACCATGATGCTGTGGAGAACTTGTAGATAAAAGGAACAAAAACATATTCTGATAAAGAAGATTCAACAATAATGATAAAAATTATACCAATTAGCAACTCTGATAATTTTACTAGCTAAAAATAGGTTAGATGTTATATTCCATTTGAAAAACAGTTCATACTTCAAAGTTTTTTTCATTTTTTTTCTCAACCCTAGCAATGGAGAAATGCTAACGCGCAGAATTTAAGTGACTGAGATAGATAGCATCTTGACACTTCAATGATATCAAGTATTTCTGGCAGATGCCTGAGAAACGAAACAAATGCATTGTCCTTTCATGCTTCAAAAGAGCATCAACAGTTTTATTCAATTCAGAGTGTACCCAACACGTGAAATATCAGCAATTCATACCAAAAGAAAGGACAGATGTTTGCTCGAGCACGCTCCTTCAAATAGGAAGGAGAAAACGCTTGTTCTAACAACTGAGGTGGTGCCGTGGACTGACAGCTCAGCTTGCCTCCCAGAGGACTCCTGAATGCCGTTAGTTTTTGGGCCATGAGCTCAGCTGGGAATGGTGGCGAAGACCAACACTTGTGCAAGCCCAAGCTCAGGGCTGCTGGGCCTGACCCTGATTTCGCAGCCAAAAGCGATTCCATGTTGCAGCCCTCGCCTTCAGTCTGGATTCAAGAAAGTCTGCTTACTGGGGCTTGACACGAGGCTTCCACATAAGGAAAAAACGAAAAACTTGAGAGTAAAAGCCGTAAACCACACAGTTGTTTCAATGCTATATTCCTGCACTGAAGGGGACCAGGAAAAACACCAACAGAAGCAAAGCAAACCAGAACAAAGAAAAAAGCTGAGAGAGACTGAAACACTCTCTTCTTCCAAGAATTAAACAGTGGTTTTTATGAAGTGTAAAGATAAGCAGTGGGACTACAATTTCCTAATATTTCTGAGGTCAGTCCTCTCGCACAGGTTCTCAAATAGCCAATTAAATGCACGCAGTGCTCATCAAGCTTATATACTCAAGTGCACACCATCATCTTAAAAAAGTCAAATAGCTTAAGCCTCTTAAAAAAATGGAAAAACTTATTCTTGCAGGGTTGCAAGACAACCCTTTAACTAATGGAAAGTCTTCAACACTTAGAGGAAAATGGTAAAACATCTTAATTTCAAATGAGTAAGAATTTAAATGTCACTTCCTGCATGTTACATTGATTTGAAGAACCTTGCATTTTTGTTTTCTTTGGTGTGGTTAACGGTGGAATCTTTTTAGAATACATTTCTATGGTATTTACTGTTGCATGTTTACGTTCTGCAACTGTTTTGCATAATTCTGAACACAAGAAAAGCAGAAAGTGATTTTTCCTCTGTAAAGAAAGAGATCTAAAAAGTAGCACACGACTAGAGCTTTCAAAGAAAGGAAGTCTGGAAAAAACTATCCCAACACTCAAGGGAAAAACGTGCAATTTGCTTTCGCTGACAGCTGCAGCAAGGTACAATGAATTTATTTCATCTGAGCTGTTATGTATACATGTTAAATGCAGAGCAACGTTACGTACTATAGAGAATTTACCAACATGAGTTCACAAAGGGCACCACTATCAACGTGCAGTTGAGAGGTGGGAAGTTCTTCAGATGTCTAAGCAAGTTGTGGAATGATATGAGATGCATGCAGCAGATGCTGTCAAAGAGATGGCATTTAATATGTGCATTCTAATGCACAGCTATAGACCCCCTTGATGTGTCCTCTTGTAGGCTCTCTGGGCCAGCTTTGTTACTTAGTGAGCAGTACCACGAGACTCAGCTCTTTCATTTTCCATTTCTATTGCAGGCATCAACAATACACTTCCCCTCAGCGTTCTCACCAAGCATTTGTAAGTCAGGGTTTGGTTTGAAGAATCACTTAATAAACACGATGTAGCTTTTACAAAGTTTTCTGTAGAATTAATACATAAAAGTAAAATAAAGCAGAAACCATTATACATATGCACTGTAGGTATATCTTGGAACAAAGGAGCTATCATTCAATCAGACCGCTCATCTGATAGATACCTCTCTGGTGCTTTGTCAAAAACCGAGGAACGCATGCACAGAGTGATGGCTTTTAAATCATTTGACAAGAGCCTTGCCGATTTGAGTGACAGCTTGCACCACTGGTGGAGATGGCTTTGGTTGCCCTCCTGTGATGGCAGGCTGGCTCCTAACCACCCCCAGCTCCAGGTGGCAAAAATGAAGGGGAGGCAGCAAACCCCTCGCACCAGTGCTGCTGAGCACCACGACGGTGCACTCCCATTTTGGGTAGCACCTGAGCATGCATATGCCTCTCAGATTCTCAGGGCTCCATTTGGTCTGCTTAAAATATATGTTTTAGAAAATACACGGGGAAGATAAAACAGGAGGTTCTGTTTCTCTGTCTTGTAACGCAGGCAGAAAATCAATCTAACCCAAATAAAAACTCAATGTGTCTAAAAGAAAATACTTTCTATGCAACGTGCAATATACCCACTAGTAACTCATTCCACTTTCTAAGAGTTTGGTTGGCTTCAAAAAGGGCCTGACAACAGTTTCCCACCTCAGCAAAATTTTGGAAAAGAACGTAAAACATCTCATACTTCACCCAATAATTAAGGGAGAAAGCCAAGACCATCACAGGCTTTAAGGATGTTATATTTGCCCTTCAAGGTGGGGCAGGAGTATTGCTCTTTCCTCTGGAGCACCGTGCTGCTGGTCACCAAAATAAAGACATGGAATTGTGGTATGTGGGTAGGAAACTGAATGGGACAGCAATGCATACAACTTCTCTTTTATTGGAAGATTAAAACACAAGAGAGTTGATGAATGGGAAGGATTAAATATAGAAGGAAAAAATAAGCAAAATGATTAATTGCAAGGAAAGGGAACTGCCGATTTACGGAAGAGAAATTAGTAAGATTTAGGAAACTGGAGAGAATAAGCACTGCCTGAGTTGCAGGGTGGGACCATCTGGTGCGCAGGAGGCACGGCAGTGCAAGCACGCGCGCCCCGAAGCTTGGCTCACCGCTTCCCCTCCTTCCGGCCCCTCTGTGTGCAGAGGCTGGAAATCACTGGCTTTAAAACAACAAGCTGTGACCACTTGTAAATAATATCCTATAATCTAAAACAAAAGAAACTGGTCTCTTCACTCAACTGAACACTTCTACGCAGTCTTTCAGTAGCCTGGGAGAATACTCATATCCTGGTATTCCAGAGTTTTCTAGAAGTTTCTAAAAACAAATGGATAGTTGGCTAATTTCATTTATTTTAAAAACTAATAAATAGGAAGGGAAATGGAAGGCATTTCTAGCATATTTATATTCAGTTTTTAGGATACAGTATCTCAACAGTGATCCATGCTTCTGGTCCTATGCATCTTTGCTCTGCAGTCACTAAGATAATCAAACTCTTTTGCCATCAACATACAACCAACAGCCACCTCCAAGCAGCATAAACCCGAGCAATAATCCAGCACCTGACAGTCTATTATGATCAGTCATTTGCTTGGTGTCTTCAATCCATTTGCTTTTGTGGGGAATGGTAATACAGAGGAAAAAAGCAGATATGCTGTGAAACCGTAAAAGCACTTCACGTTTTAGCATAACACCTGCTTGATTTTTTTTTTTTAACTTGATGCCATTTTTAAATCACTTACAAAAATACTTTTTTCAGTTAAAAAAAAAAAAAACAGATACAACCGACTACATCCTCCTTGGGTTACACTCATGAATGAGCTATTGTCTGCATTAGAAACAAGCACCTGGATCAATTCATGGGTATCCAGTGAAGCCCGCTCATTTCCTTTCAGAACACTGATTTACAAGAGACACCATCACATCCCAGGTTGTGAGCAGCCCCAGTGTTAAATACAAAATCTCCAGGGCCACGCACAAGACGTGCACCCAGGGGTATGGGTGCTCTGCTGCGCTGCTGGTAGTGGGTGCCTGAAGTGGCCGGAGGAGTTGACTCCTGGTGGAGCCCGAGACCCCAGCTTGCCACAGGCCAGGAGACCGCTCCCTGCACCAGATAGGGTGTTAAGACACGCAGGCAAATACTTTTCATACTTCTCCAAAGGTCTGTTATGAAACACTGCACCAAAGACTCATTAAAAACAATTTTGCGCTATCTTTGACAGATCTGACGTTTCCTTACACGAGCCTTTATATAGGCTCATCCCTATGATGGCCAAGTACCCTCTGCAGAGGGTAAACAGCAGGATCTGGATTCGCACAGACAGCAAGTCAGCAAACAAGTAGTCTGAGGCTGTGTGGAGGCGTCCGTATGCTTCTATTCGAGCACAGCCTTCTTATTCAAAAAAAAAGCAAAAGAACAATTCAGCAAGGACACTTCCCACCCCTTCTTTCACCTGGAGCGGCTCCCACACCTCCTAGGCAGAAGTTTCGCATCCTTCGTTACCTGAAGGACAAGCTCAGAAGAGCTGTCACAGTGTCACTCACACACCCCGCGGGGACTTCAAGCTCTTTGCAAAGGCTTAGACCCAATGCACCACCATCTAGGCAGCCTTCTTGTGCCTGTCACTCCAACCTCCCAGGACCCTGCAACTTCTAAATCTTCCACGGGCCTCTCTCCCCCTCTGTCCTCCAAAAGAGGCTTTCTTTTGAACACAAGGACACCCAGCACTGTGTTTCAGAGGGACTCCAGCAGCTCCTCCTGATCCACTGAAGGAAGGTCTGTATAAACTTCAGAGTCTGGGTTTAAGCAATACATCACCTCAATACATTTTTCTTGCTGAGGTCCAGCTTTACTCACGAGCCTTCTGAAGGGCACCTTCTCATTCAACTTGAGTAAGCAGAGGACTTTTTTTCCCCTCTACAAAGGCTAAGATCTAGGGGAATAGGACAGGTCATCTACTGTGAGAAAATGCCGCATGAAGAGCAATAATAAATATTTTTGAGAACCATATATATATAACAATCAACAACAAATGAACCATTCTCAGTGCAATGATGTGGGCTACAACACAGTATATTTTCCACTGAGTAGTGCTATGCAGTCTCCCTATTAACTAAATAAACTCCTGTATTTGATTTAATGGAAATCTGTTGTTCTAAGCAAAATATATAGGGCAAGGTTTACTTAAGCTACCAAGCATTTAAATGAAACTGAGAAGAAAAATCAGAACAGGCGTAACACATTTCAGAAAAGGGCAGCTATAACAATAATTAAGTTGAAGTGGCTAAGAGATGAAGCAACAGAAAATTGGAAGCACTGAACATAAAATATTCAAAAAATATTAAATCCATACTGAAAACTCAACACAGCATTCACACTAAAGGACGTGGCGATGAAAAGCTGGTATTTTGCATAATCAGCAAAAAGATATTTCAAACTCAGACATCCAACCACAGGAGGCTGGAAATGCCATACTGAGAGGAGCTGCCTGCAGAGCAGCAGCACTGGTAGCGTAGGCAGGGAGGAACAGGGCACAGGTGCCTGTGCATCACCTGCACCACCAGAAGAGGAGGTAACAGCTACATACAGCCCTTGAACTCTGCCCAGGAGGCAACAACATCTGCTTGCTGCCATCCTGACAGGTATTTATGGCTTCGGTAGTAACAGGTTTGTTTCAGACACATCCTTCCCCCTTAAGGAACACCTCCCAGTAAAACCGGGAGGACTGCAACCTGCACAACCAGCAGAATCACAGTGCCTCATCAGTGCTCACCTGGAAACGCTGGTTGCGCTGGGGAGCCAACTTCACCCCTTTGGGCTGGGTTTGACCCAAGTGGGAACCAACACTAGCCTCTCTCCTGGCACCTCCTGAGGTCACCCTCCCTGCTGCCGCACTTCAAAATGGGACATCACAGTCCAGTTTCCCTCTGTCCCCTGACCAGTGCCATCCTCTCAGGCTCCCAGTAGGCTTAAGCACATGCCCAGCCAGAATTCAGCCTTAATTCCAGGCCCACAAGTTTACTTCTTCCAGGGCACACAGGAATAAATCAGATGTACGGATGGATTTTATGTGGGCTCTAGAAACCAACCTTTACTTCGGCAAGTACCAGAAATGTGCATAAGCCAGACAAAACAGCAATTCCCTAGAATTCCAAGACGCTCTATCCTTTCTTTCAGCTGATGCAGAGCTGGGTGCAGTAGGTACTCTTTGGACACTGCCAGTCCAGAAAAACAGGGCTCATCGTCTACTCTAGGGACCACTACCTGACCTTTACACTCTACTTCTCACTGCAACGAGCCCCTGGGCCCAAACGAGCCTGTTTGCTACAGAAGCACAGCTTCAATCCCTCTCTGGATTGACCCAATTGCTGACACATTCTCCCAGAGTCTCTCCAAGCTGGTGGCTTTAAAAGGTACAAGATCAGCTCTGATCCGTCTTAAGGAAATGCCGCTACTCCCTGCGGACACATACAGCCAGCCCAGCTTCCGACCTTCATTCCCCTGAAGGGCTTCCAGTTAAAAGGGTGCTTTCCATCAGCAAGGCCCCTGCTATGCCACCCTTGGACCTCGTGGCCTCATGGTAACTCCCAGTCGTCTACCTAGCCGTAAGGTATCAGACCTCCCTTCCGCAGAGCTGTGCCCAGTCTGAACCATGCCTGTTCTCACAGACAGTGAGAGGAGACTTCCCGTTTATGTTAGAAGGGGAAAAAGCAAGGAGTTTGCCAACCGCATTCAAAGGAGACAGAAAGAAGCCTGATGATAATGAAATGCCAGGATTTTGTGTCTCAACTTTAGGTACAGCCTCAAGGTGACAAAGACTTCATTCGCCCCATCACAGATTCAGATGCTGAAAGAGCCTATTCCTTTGTTTTTCTCCTATGTTAATATTTCAAGAGGATGATTTTTTTTTAACTGAATTGTCATGGGCTTTGAAGTACCACCACGCTTACAGTGTGGGGCCCAGCAAACTCTGACGAAAATGGCTGATGAATTTTAGATTTTTTCTCGTTGTTCTTGTGTTTGATGTTCACACTTTGAGACCTGAAGATGTTGGAATGCGATTGCTGTTCTTGCATGATAAAGGCTCTTTCTGTTGCAGCCCTGAAATACTGCACAGGTTATACACATGCACAGCTCTACTATTTTATCATATCTAGCCCACAAAGTTGTTACCTGCAGAAAATCAATTCCCACATGCTAGTTATTACAGAACATTATTTTAATTTGCACATGTAGAAAAGTGTATTCTCCCTGGACTTACAAAATTATATTTTAATATTACAGCCTTTCATCATCTTTGGAGGGATGAGGAACGTCAAAAAAATAAAAAAATAAACAGACAACGGGGACTAACGGGAAGGTAACAAAGCCCCTGAGGAAAAAACGTGCTCAGCAAAGTGGAAAGAGGCAAGGAAGCGTTTGCGCTACTAATTCTGCAAAGTGATGGTAATCTGTCCTGAACAAGGTTTTGAATTCACCTGGAAGCAGGCACTGAGCGCAGGTGCTAACGAAATTTGGGCCGATCATGCTAAGCAGTGAGGCTTTCCCTTCCCGGCAGGCTTTTCAGAAGATGCCCGGGCCACCGGAGCATCCGGGGAGGACACGAAGCCGCATGCACCCCCACACCAGTGCTCACCCTGCAAGCCTGATGTGCAGATCGCAGACGCAGTTCGTTTCTCGTAAGCTGATTAAAGCCAACAGGTTAGTGCCCGTACTTGCTCGTGGGTACTTCACCTCCACCTGTTCTGCTGTTTGCTTTTAGGAGCAGGCTGCGAGCATCTCAAAAGAGCCAGCCGGCCTCCCCCAGCCCCGGTGCCCCGTGGCCACTGCTGGGCTTCCCTCCACCCCCACAGCCCCACGCCGGCTCTCCAGGCCCTTCCCTCGCCGCGTGAGGCTCTTCTCCCTCCAGAAGCACTACAGTGCCTCCTCCCTTCCCATCTTCACCACAGCAGACACACGTCACGCCATCCTGTTCAGTGCCTCTCCTCTCCAAAGCTACCTGTAGGAGTAACCAAGCCGTTCTAAGCCCCCGGAAGGGGGTAGCCTCAACTTCGCACATACGGAAGGGGTGAAGACGTTCAGCCAGTTTCTTTCAGGAGATCCCAAAAGATCGAGCCCAGCGTTGGTAAGCATTTTGCATATGCTCTTAGGCAACATGGGGTAACCTACCAAATCAACCTAACAAGCAGGCACTGAATGTTTATGATGTATTTGTTTACACGACACACACAAAATTTACTCTGGGCAGTTTCTCTTGGTATGTTCATTGCTCTGTATGCTTGTGGCTGTATCCTCTAATCTTCAAGTTCGTTTCAGTCAAGGAACTGACTGGAGGCAAGAGAAGCAACACGTGCAGCCTTGTGAGCTTCCTACAGAAATATTCGCATGGACTGCATGGGCCACACTTCACAGCCTCTCAGCCTAACTGCTACACAAGAAATGCAGGAGAAGAAAAGCTTGAGAATGCCATTTGTGAACAACAGAAGGCAGCTGGCTGCAGAGCCCTACTGCCTCGCCCAGACCTCTCCTGGGCATGAACTCGCCAGTCCATCACCAATGTCACGGCTGGACATCCCATGGATTACTTGCCCTTGGGGTGTTTAACATGCATGCTCATTATGTAAGCTCATAGGATCCAACACGTGTATTCCTAGAAATGATGGGCTCCCTGGACTTAATCCAGAGGATCAGTGAGAGCTTCGACTGAACGCTGCTGCTCGTTTGGCTGTATCCTGTTTGGGTGCTTAACAGGGATGACCCTGCTCTTCTAGGAGGTCCAAGAGCTCAGCTCAGTGGAATCAATTAACTAACTAATGCAGTCAAACCCTACACCCACATTGCTGTTGCGGGAGAATGATCTCCAGTACCAACATGGGTAGGTATTATCCAGATGGAATATAAAAGTTACTTTAAAAAGACACAAACCTTTTAAAACTATTTCATAATGTTAAGATTTTAAAGTGACTGAAATAAATGTTCTCTGCTAACAACAACATTTAAAGTGGGTGGCAATCCTGGTTCTAGCACACTTAAGCTTTGCATCAGAACAAAACTATCATAAATTGGTTAAAAACCACAGTGATATGCAGTTGACACCCACGTATGTTATACTGGTGCCCAAGAACAAACGATATGTGTATAATATCTCAGTATGCGCAATATATTATCCCTGCTAAAAATAATGCAAAGTACTTTAAAAAAAAAAAGTCTTATGCAGTTGAAAAAAAAAGATGTAAGCCTCTGTTGGACACATACACATTCCTCTACGTTCTTTATAAAATTGGTATTGTTTACTAAAACATTCTTTGGACAGATAGCAAAAGATCAGCAAGAGATCATCAAATGAGAATATAAATGAAAGCATATTTATAACTATGATGTCTTCCAGCCCTTTTCCCGATATTCTTATTGTAATACACATGCTGGAAAAGGAAATAAACATTATTTATAAATGTGATACATTGACACACAAATACCACCTGAAACGCAGAATATTAAGCTGCTATACGCGGACTCCGAGTAACAGTGATTCCTCTGGATACTCCCAGTAACTGCAATAACAGGAAGCTAGCAAACAAAATCACCTTGTTCGGTAGCAGCTATGCTCAAAGGCAATAAATAATACTATAATGAAAGACTGGCACTTTATAGAAATCTTCCCTATGTTTTTGGCAAAGAATGAAGTGCCATCTGACTCCTTCACTGTTGCTCCGCAATACACTTATTCTGTCTGACAAACTAATCTGATTTCCAATCTGAAGTTTGCTTTACCACCGTCTGCAGAACTGTGCAGAGGTGTCTCCCATGAAAAATGAAATCCAGCTTGCTGTTGACAGGTAGCTAGTAATCCCAAAAGGGAGAACTGCAGACCCTTTGCAGTTTAGAAAATAATGCTTTCCTGCTAAAACCCGAATATCAGTTCTGACAAAGTTCTACATGAAAACATACACCTTTTCTCTAGAAAGAAAGCTCTGCAGGCTCTGCCCAGCACATACACCGCAGAGTTGCTGAGCAGCCTCCCACCTGCAGAGAAAGGGAATCTGCTCCCACCTGTGCCACGGATTCGCAGTGCATCGGTTGCGTCCATTAGTAGCGACGAAGGGCCCTTCAGCAGAAGGTACAAGCAAATAACAGCTAGCCCCCTCCTTCATTATTTGTTTTCCTTCCATAAAACACACCCCAGCAGGTGATGCTGCCACTAAATTTCTCAGCATTTTAACAACCTGGAAACACACCAGCATAATAAATGGAGGTGAAATGCCATTTCAAAATGTCAGTTTCCCTGGGGTTATTTCTGCCACAGAAGAAAACTTCACTACGTAAAAAATAATACTCCACTTCACTGTTTGGAACTAAACTCTTGGACTAAACAGTGGAAATAAACTTGGACAGGAAAAAACGAATCTTCTAGTGTACGAAGGGAATTGATTATTGGCTTGTGTACTCCCATATTCTCCTCTGGTTAAACAAGGCATTCAAGACAGAGCATAGACAAAAAACAGACACATACTGAGACAAAAAAAGCAAAGGAAAGAAAAAGGAAGTTTTTAAAGAGACTGTATTAAATATGCACACAAACCCTCTTCTCAAAGCCTATCTAGTATGGTATGGTATTTCCTAGAAAATGCCATTTAACATATTTTTTACATATAGCTCAAAAGTTGCTAACGTACTGCACCTCCATTTGCCTGAATTCATTTTCCCACATTTAGCAGATAATTTCCATAACATCCTTGAAAAAACAAGAATTCTAGGCATTAGTAATGATCAGATAGTGTACTTCCTATCTATAATCATCCGAGGCTGAACTTCACCTAGCAAACACTGCATTCTGCAGACTGACGAGCCAGCTTTCAGATAAACATGCTTGCTTAAATATCAAGTATTAACACCCTATGGCAATCCGAGTCCATGAACAGTGACTCAACGCAATTATTCCGAGTGTAACAATAAGTGGGCAGTCATGCGGATTTGTAACTTATTGGTTTAAGCATGAAATTAAACAAGCAAGAAAAATTAATCAAAACTATTCAATTTTAGACCAGACTGGGCACAAAATATGAGTAAGTATTATAAACATGAGATAATCTCATTTAAAGAGACTGTGTAACACATAGGTTTTACAAATATTTACAGACATTAATCTTGTTAAGTTGATTTCCAGAGTTTTATTCAGTAACAGGATTGATTGGCTGGAGAAACAGAGGCTCCTACAAAAAAATAGCTGAAAGCTCTATTTTTGTCAGAATGATGGATTCTTTTCTTAAGTAACTTGTTTTGTTGCCTTTTGTTCCAAGACTATAAACAGTATTAGCAGTTCTCCAACTGGCAAGAGAGGCTGAGATGTTTCACGTTCACCATTCTGGATTGCTTTTTGTTTTCTAACACAGTCCAAGAGTCAGAGAAGAGGCAACAGCTTCAGTTTCCCTTTGTGTATTCTGTCCTAGACTATCTTTCTTCTGTCCACATTGGATCTTGCCTCTGAAGCAATGCATACACATCTGCTCCACGGGCTCATGCTTACTCTGATCAGAGATGAGTTGTGGATCCCAATAAGAGAACTACGACGATCCACATGAGTTTACATATCTGACACAACCAACATTAACATCTTGTTCCCTGTTGTTTATTAGCTTGTCATCATCGCTGACTTCCAACAGCCGAACCTCAGTACGGCTTTCATGTGGCCATAGTTATTTCTGATTGCACTAAGAGGTTGTTTCGTACACTGCATGTGCAAGGGATAGGGCTTTCTTCTGTGACTTCAGGCAGCTTTTAGGAAGCACAGATTTCCTGCCCCCTTTCCAACTAAAGGCAAAGGTCAGCGAGTCTAACAATGAAGCACAGTGTTTGCAGCTCAATATTTTAGCGCTAGAAAATTTACCCACAAAAGTAAAGAGGACAATTGCAATATAAAATTCCATGCACAGTGCCCAACACATGTCCTGTCCAAAACACGTGCCTGTAACCCAAGTAAGGATTTGGGCCCACTGAAACAATGCTATTATCTACAGGTTTTCCTCTGAAGATGAGATGTTACTAAGCAAAAGTCCAGCACATTAAAAATAGTACATCCACTTTTTTGGTAAGAAACTAAACGTAGAGTATATGTAAACAATATAAACGAAATAGGCTACATTCCTTGCTGTATTCTACAGCTAATGGTCACCTTCACACTTTACCTCCATGTTACAATTTGCCCCAACCTCTCTGCCTTCCCCTTGACCTATCAAAAGCATTATACCAAATAGCTGATTTTTCCTACATCACCATGCTAGGCCAATTATCCTTTTCTTTTCACCAGTAGTGTTACATCCGATGTACCACTCTACCTCTATGTTATTCCTCATATTCAGGATCCAATCCTGGAACTTTGCCCTAAGTCTTTCAGAGCAGTACAGATGTCACTGCGTACTTACGAGCAACTGGTTTCTAAACAATACTGTTCCCAGGCAAGGAAGATAATTATGAAAAAATTCATTGAAAATTGTTTCTCTAGTTGGTTCAGAGTTTGAAAGCATGATCCTAGCTGTCCCACATGTTAGCTTTTGTGCTAACGCTCACTGTAGCTTTTCTAATCCTTTTGGAGGAGACAGGGTTCCAATCTGCAGAGGTCAACATGGTGTATCTGTGACCATATCAATGGCAAGCCCCTTTTCTGTTTCACTTCATGCAGCCTTGTGGCTCGCTGTTTATAACATACTGCCTTTAGTTTTGCTAATTTTGATTTCTATAGAAGATAAGCGCTCCCCACAAAGTGGTACTTTTGATTTACATGGTTTTTTTTATATCACTTCCAAATATATCAGCCAGAGGAAATACTGGCAATTTTTAATTGTAACTGTATGACGGTGGTTTATACTGCACACAAAAAAATGCCTTCCCAGATCACACTCGTGGTTCAGCCCATCATCGGCTTCAGGCAGCAGAGCTATATAGAGGCTTCAGGGCAAGGCGCAAGAAATCTAACACTGATCAAACACAGGAAAACTTACCCCATCCTGTCTTTTCTGTTCCCCTCACTCTGCTGGAGACCAGCTTTTTAAGAGGTTGCTTATGCTCCAAAGCACAAGGCTGTCAGTGACTTTTTCCAACAACTTCTGTTCCAGAAGGCCCCGCTCCTTTGGGTTGCTCACCAAGGCTCCCGCAAACCTCTAAGGCTTTTTCCATAAAAATTAAGTTAAGCCACTTTCTCTGCCCCAAGTTTGGGCATGCTTCGTTCCGCAGACTATGATGAGCACCTAGCCACTCACACATGTGACAAAACTCACCGTGTCAGGTGCTTATCAAAACGCTCCACAAACCAGTCAAGCATGGGGTAGAATAAGGTCGTATGCAGAACAGAAATCCATCTCCTTTTCCTGAATGGCTTCAGTGAAATTAAAGCCCTCCATCTACTCACTGACTTCCTCCATTTAAACACAATTAGTTAAATGGCATGCATCACTGTAGAAAACAGTGGTGTGTTGTACCCAGGGGTTACAGAAAGACAAAAAATATTTGCTATATAGACAGGCTACCTGCATATGAGGAAGACAGACCGGTACAGATTGAACTTGGGCATCAAAAGACAAAAAGAAAGAGTTAGGAATGAATGGGGAAACTTCTACAGTTGCCTCTTCAGCACGGCAAAAGTAAGAAGGGCCTCCGGCAGGTGGATCAGATGACTTGTGTTTTTCTCTGCTGTTTTGACAGCTCTCCAAGTAAGGAGAGAGGCAGGCAAGGAAGCGTAAGCCCTACTGCCAGAAGAGTGAAAGCATGCTCTACTCACGCTCCAGTTCCTGGCTAGCTGCTGCCCATTATTTTTCAGTCGTTCCCAATTTCCCCGTTGGTCTACAGAGACACCAGTTCATGCTCCAACTCTCTGCCCCCGCGTTTCTTGCCCAGCCAGTACACGGGATGCTTGAAGTGGCAGAGGAAACAACACAGATGGTTGTGTAGTGATGTAAATAAAGTCGTAAAGCACCTGTGACTTCTTCTTTGGGACCTGGCAACTAGGAGTCCCTCTTCCAGCTCAGGTGGGTGACCACAGAGTTGTGGCACAGGTCCCCACCATCCGCAAAGTGCCGGAGGGCCTGCCAAGCTAAGCCTCCGCTCTAGCACGGAGTTTCTCTGCCCAAGGGAAATAATTTCCCCCACACTGATTTACTGATTTGCAGCTGGTTAAACACTGCGCTCTGCCTGCTTGGTGAGCATGCACACACAGGAGCACATGGTTTGCAGCTGCGGAGAGAAACCTCAAGGGAGGCAGATCTATTGATGTGCCATACATGGCCCGCCACCAGTTGAGAAAGCTCCCATCTGAGGGGATAAAATGCTTATCTTCAGTATCAGATGTTCTTCTCGTTGTTCTGGATGAAGGATCAGTCCTGTGTGCTAAGCCAAACCCCTCCCTACCCATAAAAATCACTCAGATCCATAAAACCAGTTCAAAAGGGAAAAAAAACCCTCTGATTGCAACACTGGGATCCCCTGGGTCCCCTACAGCACTTCCCCCCGGCCCTTCGCTGCCTTCCACATGTAAGTAAGTGCCAGGAACCATTTGTTGTAATCTTGGGTTTCTTCTTTTTTTTTGAGAATGGAGAAAGAAGGCTGAGGAGCACTTCCTACGGCTTTTATTTCACCTTTGGCTATGTCTATGCTGCTGTCACGGCAGCCTCGGTGGCCAGTGCCGCTGGAGTGCTCGGCCCGGGGGCCAGCCTGGGTTGCAAACTTGACTCGCACCAAACTACAGGTACTGTATCTAGTCTCCTACTGTACCAACGTAACCTGTTTTCAATTAGGCTGGCCATTTCAGTGTAACATTGCTCCCCATCTTAACTGGATCCTATTTTTGAGGCAAGGATGATGGTTTTACGTGTTGTAGAAATCATTCTGTGCCAAAGCAGAGAACAAAAAGATCTGATGGTGGGAACAGGACAGAAACACTAACGTACTTGGCTGGTGGAGTCAAAGAGACAGTAAACTAGCTCACATCCTCACAGCTGAGAAGAGATCTTCTGGTTGAAGATGGATTCTTGCATCTCAGGGGACAACTAATGAGAATGCCAACAAGAGAAAAATGAAATAAAAAGCTAGGTCACCGAGACTACTAAGTGCCAAGAGGCATGAGAAACATATGCAGAAAGGCTCATTAATCATAAAATACCCTTATTGCTCCCTCCAGCTTCTTGCATTGGGGATTCAAGATAAACACTGGAGTTTTAATCTATTTTCAAGAAATTAAACCAAATGACATGAATTCTTGATTTCTCCATGTTTGGGTTTCCAAGCAATAAGACTATAGTATAACTCTATCCTATGCCAGGTACTAGTTTCAAAATGGAAGTCAGACCTCCTCATCGTCTGATGGTGGGAGGTCTGAGAGACATACACATTACCAAATAAGTCTCTTTCTCTGAAGACACTGTGGGATTCCCCCCACTTATATGAGAAGCGGCTGCTTCTTGTTGTTGTTGGTTGTGTTTTTAATGTAAATGCATCTCCCCTTCTCCAGAAAATGTTCCCAGGGTATCGTGGCACCCTGAGAGTAAGACTTGCCTGACATCTTGCTTGAACAAAAAAACAAAACAAAAAAAAGCGCAAGTTTTTCCTAAAGAGAACTGAGGAGAATCTACAGCCAGGGTCCCAGAGAAGACCAGCAACATGCTCCCAGGGGAACACAGAGGCTAGAAGCTCAGGACTGACCTCAGGATTTTCAGTCCTCCTACCTAATAACTTCTGTGCTAGTACAATAAAGATCCATCAGTCTGAGATATAAAAATAAGGTCCATATAATTAAATGCTAAAGCAAACTACGGTAAAAATCTAAAGAGGAAGCCCTAACTACCTATGATTTTTGTCTGACTGCTCAAAGTGGGCAGTTCCTTACCTAAGGCCTAACTTTAAGGTACAACTATCATAAAAGGACATAAGAACAGCTTTCTCTCTCGCTTTTGTCCTTAATGGAGACTCCATGTAGAAAACCATTTTCCTCAGTTGCTGTGGACTAAAAAGAAAAAAACAACACCTAAGGGTACAGGCCCTGCTGCATGTATCTGCAGCAATGTCACTTCAACACATTCCCATTTTCCCCCGTCTGCTTGATTGCATTTCTCCTGTACCACAACTAGCTGTCCCCTTAGTTTTTCCACTTGAAATTTTTGTGGGCTCTTGCTTATGAGCAACACAGTGAAATGGCTGAGTCTGAAACACCTTTTAAAAAGAAGTTCTTGTGTTTTTTTTTAACCTGTTTCTTTGATATGGGTTGCATTAATAGCTATTCTGGTGCAAGTGGATGCACAGTAAATGGCGGCAGAGAGGAGAGAATGAAACAAGAGTCTGGAGATGGAAAACTTCCCAGTTCACTGCAGAAGTCCCATGCGAACCCACACTCAGCTTAAGTTACCAGATACATGTAAGTGCAGAGCCACTGCATTTCCGTTTATCCAGCACAAATACGACTGCCCTCTCCATGGCTTTACAGCAGCAAGTACAGTGGGGACACGTGAACACAAGGCACGTTGAGGTGCCACCAGAAGAGCAGGGTGTGTGATGCTTGAAGCCCTGGCTGCTGCCCGCAGTAAGGCAGGGACCAGCTTCGCCTGACCAAAGAGGCACGGAGCAAAGGGGTGGAAGGGCCCTTCCCAGTTGGAACCAGAGATCATCTGCAGAGGTGCTCTCCAACTGATCCCTAAGCTGCCAGGAGAGTTCAGACTCTGCAATCCAACAAGCTGTAACACCGCCCAATAACTACCTCGTGAACAGTAACATGGAAACTCTGCTTGCTCGCTGCGGATGTCTGAGCTGTCAAGCTCCTAGTGCACTGTACACAGGCATTTCAGGCAGGGCAAAGGGGATACTATTATTTCAGAGATTATCCCAGTTATCAATACATGCATGTTCTCCATGCATCACAGACCTCTTCTGCATCTGCCGAGCGCAACTGGGAGGGGAGGGAGTAAAGGGAGGAAGATATTCTGCATTTATGTTTCCATTAATTCAGCAAGAGAAATAGATCAAACACTCATTTGTTCTGTGTTCCAGGACACTTCTCCTAGACACTATATATAGTTTCTCAGATACCAGCGTCTCCCTCACCTACATATTCACACTAATCCATATAAAACTATGAGTCATTACACAAAGTTCCATCCAGAAGAGTAAGCCATTCATCCTTTGGGGGAGGAGGAGGAGAGGGGAAATTAAGAGCTGTTTCCAATTTAATTGGCAGACTTTACATTTTTGTTCTGCTTCCACTGGAAAGTGTGGTGCTAATTTTTCTGCCACAGCTTGCAACCACAGTGAGATCCTGATCTGCTTCATTTATGTCTACCAGTAGAACCTCTAAAATATGAAATAAACTAGAAGTGTATTTGCCACGTGCCTCTGATCCACATGCAAGTTCTGTGTGCCGGACTAAATATGCATGCTGCTTTGGGGATTTAAATGTTTTAAAACGTACTACCACTGTTATGTCCCCCTTTTTTTTTTTTTTTAAAACAAATGGATGGTAAAATGGCAGAGTTTAAATGGCACACTGTAGTTGTCACATCAACTACTCAAGTCTCACTCACTGTTGTACGTCAACAGCATGATACCTTCTGAACTCATTTTGAAAAAAAAGGAAAGAAGTAACACAGATTCACTTATAATCCCCTGCAGCATACCCTCTCCTTTTGCTTTCATACAATAAAGGACATGTATGCCCCACCCTGTCTTTTTACTGTATGTTCTAGTCAAAAACATAGTTTCCTGTATGCAAGCAGCTCTTTTTTTGGGTAGAGTTAATTTTGAAAATGAGGTTGCAGAAAAAGCAGCAACTTGGAGCATGTATGTGTTTTAATTCTTACATCACGTACTTTGACACGGGAGTTTTAATTACGTATTCCCCCCTTCCAACATGACAGAGGACAGGGCTCTGACTTTCTTCCCATTTTTTGCTCTTTGTGTAATTTCTGATTTTTTTTTTCAGCTACTTCTTGGCTTTACACCACCTTCTCCCTCATTTTCTAATCCAACCAAACCTGGCTGCTGCACACAACATTTACAGCTATTTCAGCTGAACCCCCCTCTTTTTTTTTTTTTTTTTTTGCCCTAAACCACAGGGTGGCCAATCTTTGTTTCCTGAGCAATTCACGGGCCATTCCCACAGACAGCCTCACTGGAGAGGCAGGAGGGCTCTGCTGGTATGAGGACTGGCCGTCACCCCGCTGGCACAGAGACGGGGCAAGTCCATGGGGCTGCCAAGTCCCCAGGTCCACCAGCGAGGCTGCCCCGAGGCAGAGGGGAGCACCAAACCCGCTGGAGAACAACTAGTGCCTTCTGCCCGAGCTGACCCAGGGCTCCTCTGGCACTCAAGGAGGAGTACCTGGAAGATCTAACCTAGGGGATTTTGGTGAGCAAACTGCAGGGTTACAGAGACCGGCCACCTCAGGTCGGAAGCAAGTAACTCACAAGAAAGAACAGCAAGGCAGTCTTTCTGCAGATGAACTTGAGCCAAAGTGCTACAAGACTTTCCACGCCATTTCCCCAATTAAATCAATTTAATTCCATATTACTATTCTAATGATAAGCATATTTTGCTACATCTTTGTGGGGCATTAGACTTCCCTGCAGTTATTCCTTTTTAAAGTGTGTATCATGCTTTAACTCCATAACAGTGGTGTGTCAGGGCTTTCAAGTGTCAAATACACCATCCAGGAAGACTGATGGGCCCTTTTCTTGAAGTCCCAATTAACAGCAAGGTACGAGGTGGCACAAGTACCAGACAGAATGCTCTACACCCCTGCTCGGTACCTAATAACTACATCTGAGAGCTCAACTTGCACGGGCTCCCCCGAAGCAGAACGTTTGGAACCTGTGCTCACCACGAGCTGACGCCAGGTATTCAAGGTTCGTCCATGGTAGAAATGCCCTCTTCTTTCCTAAGAAGAGAAGCCAGCAAATTCTAGCCCGTTCTGCAGCAGAACAAGGCATGAACCGAAGAAAACGTCACCAGCAGGAACCAAAGCTGCGCAATCTGCTAGGAAAGAAGGGTATTACAACAACCAGCCGCACATGTAGCCGCCCGTCCGCTCCCCTCCACTCCCCTCCACCTCCTCCCCAGGCCAGCGTGTGCGAGTTTTTCTTCATCACCAGCATGACGGCAGCGTAGCTCGCTAGGCTGTAACGTTTCATCTAAAACGTAATGGAACACGAGCACACACGAAGGACACCCAACAAATATCTGAGGCGTTAAACAGCTCCTGAAGAGTTGAGGGCCTGTAATTTGCCTTAAGTAAAGACTTAAAAATTGCAAGGAAACAAATCTGCACTTGCAAATGCTAACACAAAGCTTTTTGGGGTACAGCTGCAGAAGAAAGGCATCTCTTCTGAAAAAAGACAGGCTCTTCACAAATTCCAGGTATTTAAGCTTTCTTTTTATTTTAGCTTTAAGGTTCACCAACATTTTGCATTAGGTATTTAAACCTTAAGGGCTATCAAATTATTTAATCTCAAAAAACTCTCTCCGAAAGGCAAAAAATGCGTACTTGTAGCTGACCCATAACAACCAGGGAAAACGTTGTCTTTCTTTTTAACTAATGTTATACTCCTTGGTTTCTAAAAGGTGTGGAAGTTTACAAAAGGTAGAAAAGGCAAAAAAAAAAGGGGGCGGGGGGGAGAAACGCAACACTAGTTAATTTTAAACACTTCGCAACACCTAAAAAGGGCATATTAAACCACAACCTTAGTCATAAACCTGCAGCAGCAAATCAGCGAGAGCAGGGGCGAGCTGCCGCGAGCGAAGCCCGCAGCCGCCGGCAGCGGGTTCCAGCACATTGCGATATCCGCCGAAGGAAGTGGGCGTCGTGCCTCGCCCCGAGCCTCTCCTCCCGCGTCCCCCTCCCGTGCCCGACCACCTGTAGCCGTCTCAGAGGAAGCCGACGCGCTCCCACATACTTTCCAGCTACCCTGCGCCAGCCGCAAAGTACGCGCGCAGCTAGCGGCGCGCGTGTAAAAATACGTACGTGCACACGGAGTACCGGTGTCAAGCCTTTTGGCAATGATTAACCTACTCTGCAGGCAGCTGGGCTTTTTTTTTTTTTTTTAAATTTAAAATAAAAAAAAAAAACAAATACCACTGAGAGAGAGACCTCCATCCTGTCCTTTCCCCTGCCCTTTCCCTTTCTCCCCCACGTGCGCACCTACCCACACCCACGCGGTGCTGGAAAAAGCCCATAAGCAAGGCACCACCGCTGCTGCGTCCTGGGCGTTGGGAGCTGTGGTTTTAAGATTAAACACGTAGCAAAGAAATTTTGCCCTTTTGACCAGAATTTTCCATTAGTGATCGAACATGAGTTAGGGAAAAAAAAAAAAAAAAGAGAGAGAGAGAAAGAAACGTCTGAATTTCCTCTCGTGCTCAGATGGCACAGTACGGTTGAGATAACTTCTCTGCAATAAACTAAAGCTAGGGGAAAAGGGCACACGCTGAGTGTCTGACAGGAGGTGCCCCACCGCGGGGGCCACCAGCAGCTGATGCCCAGGTAGCAGGAGCTGGCACTGGTGCTCTTCCCCGGACACCAGGAGGACACCCTGTCTCCACAGCCTTCAGATACACCGCTACCTGCATCTTCTCACCAGCTGTCGGCTCTTAAAATAAAACACAGGGAAAGCCCCCCAAAAACAGCAGCCACAGGAGGAGAAAAAAAAAGAAAAAAAAAAAACAGGATAAACCCCAAATCCAAAAGGAGTTGAAGGGAACACATGTTTTGCTGGAGCTCAGGCAAGGGATCATCACCACAGCGCTGCGAACAACTTTCTGAGGGTCCTCTGGAAACTGTTTGACTGATTTGCAACTTCTGCAACGATTCCCCCTCCCTGCGAGCTGTTTCAAAGGGGAGGGCCCTGTGGGGTGGGGAAAGAGTTAAAAATAAAAACAAACACTGAAAAGCTATTTGTAAACTGCTTCACTTCAAATGGTGGTTTCTTCAACCGAAGACCCAGCGACCCAGCGCACCTGCAGAGCAAATCACTGAGGGAGACACCTGCTCTATAAATACAGGGCAGAGCCCTTGCGTGCCTCGTCTCGGGAGGAGGATGAGGATGTGCCCATCCTCGTGGGAATGTCCCAAACTTCAGAGCGTGGGAGAAAACGGAAGGCAAGGGGCAGGAGGAATACATTTTTTCCTCTAAAGAGGATGCACTGAGTGTGATTTCAGCTTTACAACAGCCACCACTCAGCCACTGCCCTTACCTGGGTAATCACGCAGTTTCTACAAGCGCAGGGTCTTGGGCGCTTGGTCGCTTCCAGCTTGCCCCACCGTCTCCTAACCACGCACAGGAACGAACTGTGCCAGGTTGTAAGCCATGCAGCCTCCCCTGCCACATCCAGGTGACCCGAAACTGGCGGTGCCACAGCCAGCGATGAAGCAATCCCCAAAACAACGCATGCTCCCACAAAAGGTCTCTCTAATCCTAATCTCTACTCCCTAATCCAGCGCTAACTGCCGAGGCTCAGGAGAAAAGGTCTGGGAAAAAAAGGTGTTCCTCACAGTTTTGTTGTGCTCCGATTCATGATGCAACAAATGACAGGTTCTCACCTCTCGGTGCATTACTGCCTTAAGGAGAAAAGCAAAGCCAAATTCAGGTGGTGAGTCAAGCGCTACCTGAGTCACACGCAGAGCATGCCGAACCACACTGATAGCTGCAACGCAGGCATCAGCCCTTGCTCACGCCCCCCACCCCGAAGCAGCGAGGAGATGAGTTTCTCCGTAACGCTCTGAAGGTTTAAACCAGAAACCTAAAAGCAAGGCTGGGGTGGGCGCAGACATCCTAGCCCAGGTGGGATTCGGCAGCAGAGCACCCAGTGCAGCTCCCTTCCCTCCCTGCTCTGCCCGCTGCACAGGGCTGGGTCCCTCCATATGCAATCCTTTCCCATTTAATTTGTTTGAAATAAGGCAGGGGGCCAGCACCCGTGCAGGTTGGCTCCTGCGTGCCTTTCGAACAAATGCAGGTCAGAGCTCTGCTCACACTTCAGCCAACTAGGAAGCAGGCACAGTCAAGAAAATTCAAAAATCCAGCCCAGCATCAGCCCTGAGAAGTAAAGCTCAACAGCTGAAGCTAAACCTGAACCAGAAACAAGTTACTTTTGAAACACGATAGTTTGCAATCAGCCTAGAGAGGCAAGTGCATTAACTACCACCACTGACACCAGAAAATCTGCAGGTAACCGGGATGGGCAAGGTCTCAAAGGCTGCTGACCTAATAAGTATCCCCAGTATGGCTGTTTGCCCAAAGCTTAACCGAGCTATTCGAACTTGCTGCTGTGCAGAGTCGGATGGGAAGGAAAACCCTTCAGAAGCTGTAATCCTTCATGCTGCAGGTGAAGGCGGCTATCCGGACGTTTCAGGTGTTTACACAGACTGGAATTTGAGTCTAGAAATGAGGAAATGGATCTTCCCCTACCTCTTCCTCAAAACCAAATCAGTTTTTTGCTTACTGCGACAGTAGCAGAGCACAACCTATTTCTGCTGTGACACCATCAACCTGAGTCAGAGCGGGCAAGGGCTCACCACAGAGCCTGCAAAGAAAAGGCTGCTCCCTCCCTCCCACCCACCCGCTTCTGCGTCCTCTGCCGACAGGAACGCATCGTCAAAAACCAGGGACATCACAGAAAGAGCTGCACCACAAGGGCATGACGACTTCACTGCAAGAAATGAAGATGTAGGGGGGGAATAGATAGGTGCCTGCGGAAGGAACAAAGAAAGTGTCCGGCCAAGTGAAGCACCTCTGGTATCAGTGTTTACCACCCCCGGCTCACGCCACCCCCTGTGGCGTGAAAGTCTCTCCTTCGCTTTGAATTCCTCTGCTGGTAAGCGCTGCAGTCAGACCTTTCACGTTATTTTAGAGCAGACTGTACAGACTTCGTCCCTACAAAGTTCTCCTGTGACGTTACTGACCTTGTTACTCTTTACTCCAGTTTCCATGAGAAAGAGAAAAAATACATAGTTAAAAAATTCTGCAAGTGATTCAAACAAGTACTACGTTCATCTTCAGAAATGACTGGCATCACCTTGAGATCAGAATATCTACCCCATCTCTATAGGAAGGCTTTATAGCTTCAAGTTCTGTATAGGTAACACTTCAACAGCACCATCATTTTTTTCCACAAAAAAGGAAGATGAAAAGCAACAGAAGTATTTGCAGCAGCCAGCTAATACCAATCCCAGTCTTCCTTGCAAGACAAAGCTACTTTCACTAAATTAGTCTTGATAGCATCACAGTTTGTTGAGGTAGGGAACAACATAAATTAATGAAGTTGGGGCAGTCAATGGAGGAAGGAAATAAAGCGGCATTATTTATCTGTCGAAAGTAGGAGTTGCAAAGAAAAAGAAGAAGAAAAACACTGATTAAGAAATACAAGTCATACACAGGTCGGTGTACAACAGAACTGGCGCATTACACTTGCAACCTTGAGTTTTGCTTTAATAACTAGGGCTAGACAAAACAATTAGGCTGTAGCTATACCACACAGCATGCCAGGTCTTCCCTGCTTTGATCTTACAGAATGGTAAAAAATTTTAAAGAGAAAGTTTGGAGACGATTTGAATGATGCTCACAGCTTTTTAAGCTTGGAATTTGGTGGTTAGTGCATTAAGCATTACTCACTTTATGAACAAAGTGGAAAGTTAACACAAATTGGCAGATGACTAACTGTCCAAGAAACAGATTACTGAATGAATCACCGACTCTACTTTTAGTCTAATAATAAGATAAATGAAGAGGAACAAGAAGGGGAAAAAGACAAACAAAAAATTTCCTTGCAGAGTGCTTATATTCGCGCTGCCTGTGAACTTCCAGCTATGACAAACTACTTAACAATTATATCATTTCCCACCAGTTTTACATTCAGGTGAGCTCACTGACATCTCCCACTGCTGCTTCATGCTGTCAACTCACCGGGGTTTCTATACAAGGCGTTCTGCCCCACGTCCCCCCTCAGCACACACTCAAGAACAGCTACAGGAATAAATGAGGGGCTTGGAAATGAAGTTAAATCCCTGAGCGGAGCCAGAAGTGCTTGGCAGGCTGTAGGCTCAACACGCAGGATTACCTCAGGCACAGCAGATACCTGGAGCTGAGCTGGAAGAGAATTTTGGTTTCCTAAAAGAAACCAAAGTTCAAGAGCAGGACCTTACCCAACGTCTGCATGCACCTGCAGTTTTGCTACTGGAGCTCTGGGCACATGTTTGCCTAATACACACGGGCAGCATTCAGCTTTGCATAAAGTCACCATTGCTTTTGTTCAAGGACACAGGGGAACAGCGGCAGCACGGGCCCCTACAGTATGACAACCGACGGGTTCGCACGGCCACACGGGGTGATGCCACGTGTGATGCTTTGAGAGGATTCAGGTTGATTGCCGCTCTCCAGACGACACAGCCCTGCTCCCCCTTCTCTCCTCTGCTCTTCAGACCTCTGGTTTAACTCCTCAAATCAGCAGAAAATTAGCCAGGACTGAGAAGAAGGTAAATCGCCGCATGGTGGGTTGGAAAGCTGAATCAGCTCGGCAGGGCCCAACAAGCGCATGGCCAAGTAGGACCTCCTGCTTCCACCCAGCGCGTCACCAGCTGGTGACCTCCCCCTCTCGCTGTGAAGGATGGGGTCTGACTCCCTCCTTCACTCAAGCGAATGCAAACCCAGGGCTGCTCTGATCATCTGCTGAACCCGTTCCTCAATGTCTCCAAGAGCACGTGCCTGCCATCGTGCCTAGAGAGGCAGAAGGGTGGAAGGAAGGCCCGAGGGTGCTGGGCACAGGATGGGTTGCAGCCACTTGGTTCAACAAGCTCTCTCCCGAGTCACCGGGCCCCCTCTCACCTCCTCAGCTGTAATTTAAGTTTAAAATCTGAATTCCCAAGAGCTTGTCACAGCTGTGCAATAGGTGACACGACTAGGTCACATCAGGCCAGGAGTGACCAGAATCAGGTGGGAATAACAAGTTATTTGTGTATTTGCGAAAGATGGTACTTTTGCATTTTGTTAACGTAGAGGGGAGAGGAAGGCTTGCTTGATTGAGTTTTGTTTTCGTCTAACGTTTCTTGCAATTGTCTGTTGCAAAGCCAAAATTAAACAGCCCGAGTCTGAACCCAAACCTCTCATGCCCTGGCAGCAAGCCCTTACCACCAAGCTGCAGGGTAGATGGGGAACAGGCGGCTCATGGTTTCCTGCAGTACCACCACACTGCAAAAACAAGACAGTGGTGACATTCAGGAGATGGTACAGCGATGGTCACTGCACTTTGGGGCAGCCCTAGGACAGTTGAATAAATTTTTTTCATTTCAAACTGTTCCACTCTCTCCCTTACCCAGCTCCTTGCCAGACCCTGCAGTAACCTCCACCAGCAGCAAAGTAGCTCTATGCACAAAATGAATAATCTTCTGCCAGTTTAGCTCTCAGAGCTGGCCCACTGTGGGATGAGACGGGTGCCAGGGCGAGCGCAAGGAGAGCAGACGCAGAGCAGAACCACAGCCTCTAAATTCAGGTAGTGGCAGTGTCTGCTCCCCTTCGCAGGCCCAGCCTTCAGTGATTTCAGATGTGAGTCCCATTTCCAAGCCAGCAGAGTTGAGAACGCGGATGAGATTTACAAGGGTTATTCATTCATCACGACCCGACCCTCATGGCACTTCTGATGGCAAGGTTTTCTAAAGACCCTTCTACAGATCTGCTGAAAGCAGATCACCAAATCTATGTCCTTTTGAACTCTGAATAACCACCAACACTGCATTTTGCGCTCCTTACAGAATATTATTCTGGGAACTTCAATAAGAACTGTCCATAAATAAACTCCTTAAGTTGCAAGTTGGCCTTTTCTTCTGTACTGATCTGAAAATAGTAAAATCTTATTGTTGCCATGTAACAAACAACTGGATTTTCACATGTTTCAAAGTTATATTTCTACACGCTTCTACGCCTCTATTTTTAATGTGCTTTTCCCAGTAAGAAGAAACCAAAGATTCTCCATCTCTGCCTGGTTATACAAGAAACTATCAAACATACCCAAGGTATTTCAGCAAAATCCAGGTAAAGTATATAAACGTATTTAAATACTAAGTGGCAAGAGTTGCCCGCTGATGCTGAGGTAGCTCTAGGTTTCCTGAGGATCTGCCCCAGAATGGATTTTTAAAAAAGCACACCCTGCTGTTCAGAGTGAGAAACAAAGAACCATCCCATCCTTTTAAGGAATAACTGACTAGTATAAATATTGCACCAGAAGATAAAGTAAACACGGAGATTTCATAAATGCTGGAATTCTCACTAACATGGAAGAAGAGAGGAGCTCTGCCTCATTCACAATCTTTAAATCTTGTAACAACACAGGCAACTTGAAAGCAGGCAGCAACACTACAAATTAATGCAGCAGGTCAGAATACAGTGACTAGACTACTACTAAAAGTAGAATATCTTGCACAAAAACTAAAATTTGATATAGTGTAAGAGCAGGGAAGACATGCTCTGCTTGTATGAGAACAAAGTGACCTGGCATTCTGCAAGTTACGGTTTCAAACAAAATGCAATATGCACTGGGGTTGCTTTGTTGCACTGCACACACTGCATACAAGATCTCAGCCTCACAGGTAAACAGCTAAAAGGATGCCAGCACATTTGAAAACTATTACTTGGGGAAAAAAAAGAATTTAATAGAACACTTTCTGATTCGCCCTTTTTTCAGTATCACTTTCAGTACTGGAAGATGCGCGTTTCCTCCTAGGTAATGACACACATGCATCCTGCAGGTTGCCGTTTATCCTCCAACTCTTATTTTCTATGTACTTTCCCCTCCGGATGCTGTGACCCCAGTTCAACCAGCAATGCAGGTTGCTCAGCAATATTACCATCCTCTCTTTATCAGGGCGAGGTAGAGGTGGAGAGCAACAGCTTGGCAAGACGAGGTAATGTGCCAAGCCTGCCCCTCTCTTGACATAAGCAGACTATATTTTCCAGATGCACATCTCTGACATCGAGGCTAAATGTCAGCGATACTGACTGCAGTGAAAGGCAGAGCACTGAGACACGCGAGGGGAAGATATTAGCACCATAACCAGTGGCATGACTAGGGGTTTTTTTTGGAGGGTACGATACCTTTTGCTGTGGCACAGCAAATCATTAAAGCTACTATAAGTTTTTTTAAAAAAAAAAGCTTGAAGTAATATTTTCCAACCTTTCACTAAGAGTAGGGGCCAAAACCACACGTTTTAAAGGTCTTCCACAGTTTTATTATTAGAAGTAGAAACCCTACTGATTCTGATGAGTCATTTGTATTGGCGGAAACCAAGAACACTCATTTTCTTCATGTGTTACAAAGCTCTCAATGTGGTTTTCTATTCATTACTGGTCAAAGCAGCTGACTAAAAACAAAACAAGTGACAAGAACTCACCTTTTTGTTATTAAAGCCTATTTTATACCAGCTGATTTTGTTTCTCATGCTTTTAGAGTCACTTATTTTTTGCCCTGTTCCAAAAAAAAACAAAAAAACCCACCACCACCATAAAAGATGACTGAGGATTTAAGCTCAGTAGCAGTAAATCCAGAACTGCAGAAGGATAATTCTCTCTGCTTCTGTAAGGGCTTTTGTAATAGACCGAGAAAGGAAAAGAAAGGAGGGGTGGGGAAAAAAAAAAAACAACACAACAAGAAGATCAGTTAAAAATCCTCAGTCAGCAGAAGCTATCATTTTAGGATCCTTATGAGTAATCGGAACAGAGTCTGTAAATAAAGAAACAGTTGTACAAGAGTGCAAGTTTTCATCTTCATGCAAATGAAGGAATCCTTTCATGCTAGCGGCCAGGGTTACTGCTGCGCAGGCTACAAGCTAGACTCTAAGACACAGCAAAATTCTGAAAATTAAAGACAGCTAAAAATTGGGTTTTTAAAGTTTAATCGAAATTCCTTGGTGGCTCTAAAGAAGATTTCTGCTGCAAAAAGGGGTGGAGGGGAGGAGACTGTACAGCTAGCAATTCTCGAGGGAAAATACTACTGGCATGCAGGAGCTGCTGTATCCAAATTGGGAACAATGTTCCGGGGGTTTTTTTTGGTAAATCAAATGTCCCATTCAGAAAAAAAGAAACAAAATAAAACCCAGGGGTTCAGTCCTGCTGAACACAAGTAGCATCCAGACGCGTTTCAAGCACAACCTCTGCGGAGGTGTAACACGTTTCCACTTCAAGCACGCACCTAGCGAACGGCAGCCTGTCCAACCCACGGCGCGCGTCGGCATTACTGGGGAAGAAAACCCCAGCAAAAGCAGTGACCAGAGAACTGAAATCAGCCCTTGAACAACGGATCGGCACTGACGTCCGGCATGCCCGTGCCTCCTATTGTGGATAGTTTACAGAGAGGGGAGCTCCAAGCTGCACCAGACACGTGAGTCAGCAAGAGCAGCTCGTAGGAAACTGCTGACATGTTGAATTGCTCTCACATACACCGAGCACACCTACCCACTAAATAAAAAACAGCCTGCATGCAAATCGGGGTAAAGGAACACCTCCACACTTACAGTTCCTGTTTTCCTAGTTCAGGCTTAAATTTTAAAGCAATCACTAATGAAGGAAAACAAACAAAAAAAACCACCACCACCCCCCTCAGTGGTGTCAGCTATAATAAGTAGCTATGATGAAGCCTCAAGGGTCATTTTGCTTTAGCTGCTTTTATTTGAACAGACATAACTTCTTTGCCTCTTTTCAAAAAAGAAAATTGCTGCTCTACAGCCTAGAAGTGCGCGGTGACAAGCAGCAAATGGCTCCCGTTCTTCTCAGAGGGGAGACTCCTTCCGAACCCATGCACCACAACCCGTCCGCCCGCCACAGCCTGGCTGCGTGTTTTCAAAGCTCGGGACCAAGCAACAAGCTTCCAGCTTCTGTTTCAACTCCCGCTAGGGGCAAACGGGCAACTTCCCAAGTTTTTTTCTGCCCCCAAGCTCTTCAAGCGTCTTTTCTGTTGATATAATAGCAGTGAAGGTTACCATTCGAGCTTCGCGCTAATTTTGGAAGTAAATCTGGGAGGAGGCGACCCTTTTCGGTCGCCTTTCCCACGGAGGACAAGAAGAAGAGAGCGTACCTCGGGTCCCAGCGACTCCAGCCACCGCCTCCCCCTGCTTCCCGGATCCCAAGCGTCCCGCGCGGGCAGAGCGGGGCTTCGGCCCCCGCCGCATCGCAAGCGGCCTCTTTCAAACCCTACGGGACGTGCCTACTCCTCTGCCGAGACGCCAGGGCAGCACGGCTGGTCTTCTTCAGGTCGCTTCTCTGGCTCTTCCTGCACGAAGACTGATGCCATCAGCAGGGGAGCCTGCCAAGCCCGATTTCTGACGGATCGAAGTTCTGCTATGCGCGTAAACTTGCAGCATAAAGGTTTTCCAGAAACGATTCCCTCGCTCCTTTTCATTTACCTGTTCTAAACACGTGGTTGTCCTCCGATCGATACTATTACCTCTGGTAACCCAGGAGCTTCGAGTGCATCACTGGCCACTAAGAAATTTGTATGCATTCCACCGCTCGCCTGCTTTAAAATTATAATTCATGGCCCAGCAGTGGCACAGTAAGTAGCGCTCTTTTCAATACACTACAAAGATGTTTCTGCCTAACTATAAAGCAAAATGAACACATTGCAACTCAGCTGGCTGTATTCATACATTTTACATCTTCTTGACGCGAGCTTCAAATGAATGCGTAATATTCAGGCAGCTGCCAAGGTTAATGTCTTTTGGCTGAATTTAAAGAAACGACCATTTTTTTGTAAAAAGCCAAGTAAGCATTTCGAACGCTATTCTAGAAAACCTTTGGGAATTACTGGGGGTGGAAATCTACCGTCCATTCAGCTGCTACACCAATATCATTTAGGAACCTCTTCAAACAGCAGTAAGGAACGACAACGACAGGCACTACAAAGACTCCATTCCACATTCTCTCAAAGCGTTTGTAGTCAGGAGCAGCCTGGAAAGCAGCAGGAGTAACCTGGACTCCCAGAAAGCTGATATTTAAGTTTGAATTCAAATTTCTCACATTAATGGAATGACTGGTATATTTCTCCTAACATACTTCAGCGCAGAAACCACTAACGTACAGCCATCACACCCAGAACGAGCAGAGAGAAATTCAGACCCAGAGGTGAAAGATGGAAGCGTGCATGCCTTCAGACCTAAGTCAGGTTTGCTAAACGGTGCAGGTATGTTCACGCAACTTGTAAACTAAGAAACCATTCAGTGAGCGTTCCTTTGAGTAAAAAGGCACGTACACTGTGATTTGAATACATAACCTGTGCTCATACCACCAAAACTGAAATTCCAAGGGACTGTTCACAAATCACATAATAAAATGCTACTCAACTTACACCAATAGCTTATTACACAAAAATGTCATTACCACTGAAATTATTACTTCGCATATATTAGTTACACATCTCATTTTCCAGCTTAGTGCCACAGACATTTATTAGCTACACTCTAAGAGGTCTCTTTTTTTTTGTTTGTTTTAAAAATCCATGCATGTGCAAAGTCCTACCCAAAAAGAACATCATAGGCACACAATGAAAAAACACCTTTTTTTTTTTTATTCTTCAAAAAAATCAAGCAATGAAAGTTTTAAAATAAGCACGAGCGAGCAACTTCTGTCACACACTCCACACTATACATCATCTACATGGAGTTTTATTTTCAGCTCTCCGTCACTAATTGCACGCACACAGAAAGCGATAACGTAAGATTATTAGACAGTATGGGAATTTTATTAAACTCATTAATTCCAATGAGTCTCTGACACCTTCTTCAATGCCAAACATTTACGGGAATTTCCTCATACTAGGAGTGTCACGTCAGTGCCTGTTTATCGGGATTGGGACCGTTACTCTTACCTAGCACCTCGTGTGCTATCCCCAACTTCCCTTCGTGCCCAGCTCAGAAGAGCGAGCTGCCAACCTCCTCCTCCTGCAAAATGCAGGACAGAGAGCAAGGCAGGGAGGAGAGGAGGGCGTCCCACCTGCATCACCAGCGCATCCTGCAAGCCTGCACGACGTTAGCACCAACACATGTTCCAGATGTGCCTCCTGGTCAGAAGAGGACTACAAATACCTGTCCCAGCACTCCCTTCCCAGCGTGAGGTATCCGGGCACGCACAACCGCTGATGAGTGACCACTTGGGATCCGTCAGCGTGCGTGCATCACTCGTGCATCAGCTGCATGCACCCTTCCATCCAATCTTCCCAATCGTAAAAGTTTTCAGAAAATACTGTTGCTTAAGCACAAATCGCACAGCAGAGCTGCCCGGCGTTGCCCAGGAATGCACGCTCCGCCTCTGTGGAGCATTTCTGCATAGGATCTCTAAATCTCCCCCAAACCACCCTCTCCGCAAAATCCCTAGGGACGTTTCTTGCCCACTCGACAGCTCAGCGTAGAGAGGTGCATCTGCGCGAACGGCTCATCTGGCATTACGGAGCCGACTAGCAGGAAAACTAGACCCGCGATCCCGATTGTCAATCCCCTGCTTTTCCAATTAGTCACGGCTTTCCTTCCATTCCTCGCAGAGCACCTTCGCGACAGCCGTTGAGGCTGGACGGTCACGCGTGAGGAGCGATGCCGCAGGGAAGCACGGCGCCGGCCCATTCTGCCGCACCAGCACCAGACCCCGGCGGCGGGGGCCGGGCAGGTGGGTGCAAAAGGCAACACAGGCACTGGGAAGAGCACGCCCGGGTCGAAAGGGGAATTCTATTTCCATCTGTCAGATGCAAAGACTCGTAAACCACAGGTTTAGGGCTGTTACTACAACGGCTCAGGGGACAACAGCTTGACACACGGTCTTGTCATTTCATTCTGTCCATCTCGTCCGACACAGTTATCTCAGATCTCTGTATCTACACACCTGGAGAAGTCAACGCACCCAAGCACCACCACCCTCTCCCAACTGCAGAGCATGCCACCATCTACGGCAGAATCTCAGACAATTCCCAGCCTGAAAAAAAATGACTCGTGCATATTTTAATTTGGTATTCGAAGTCTCCAGCTAGGAACAAGTTTGGCGACAGTTCCAAAGTCTCAGAAAAACGGGTTTTCATCATGAAAACACCGACACATCTTCAACTAGAGCAAACGGCAGCACTGTAATTTCGCAACCCTTCCAACATCCTGAAGTGTAATTCTAATAAGATGTCATTCCTGCCTCACGCTTATCTCAAAGAACAAAAAACGCGGTTTACTCCAGAGCTGCCAGGGCACCAGCAATAAGGGCACAATGATCTCACAATAACCCGGGCGTTTTAAGCAAGACACCCGCTGCATTACAAAAATAGCCTGCTCCACAAAAGGAGAGGCATGATTTCACACTTCGCGTCTTTCATGACAGCCAGCGTCTTCGCAGCTAACCGCCTTGCCTACACGCTACGTTTTAATGATCCAAGAAACTGTTATCAGAGTTAACATCTCTCTCCAAACCTATAAAAGAAAGGGGGAAAGGAAAAAAAAAAAAAGAGGGGGGTGGGGGGTGAGCCCACGCTCCCAGCTCCGCTCCCCTGTGCCCCGCGCTGCAGGTGGAGGGAGCGGCGGGGCCGGGCCGGGCGTCCCGCCGGGGGGGGCACGCACACACATACACACACATACACCCACATATGTGCACATATATACGCACACGCACACACACACACGCACACACCCACAGACACATACATACACTCGCGCTGCCCGTTACGCAACGTGTTTCCCACTTCCAAACCCCAGCGCTCCCGCACCGCAGCCCCCCTGCAACAGGGGGAGGAGGAGGAAGAGGAGGAGGAGGAAGAAGAAGGGGGGG
>VXAL01010980.1:354332-408328 GCA_013399475.1 Chauna torquata | reverse complement strand
GGCTCAAGCGCGGGGGCGGTCGGGGCCCCGGGGAGGGCGCTGCGGGGGTGTCGCCGCCGCCAGGCCTGGCCGTGAGGAGGGAGGGCGAGGGCGCGGCGGCGGGCCCGGCGCGAGGGGCCGGGTGAAAAATACCCGCTCGCTGGGTCACCCCTCGCTGCCCGCGGAGCCTCGGCGTTGATCCTGGTGATATTTTACGCGCTCCGCCCCCGGAGAAACCTCATCCTACAGCTACTGCCAGCCGCAAGCGTCCAACAGTCATGAGTCAGCCGTGCCAAACATCACAAGAATAGATAAGTGCTCCCGAGATTAAAAACAAAAACAAAAGCCCACGAAGTCTCCCCGACGAGCGGTAGTTGCCCGTCCTTTGCCTCGTCCCGGCGGGCGTGAGGTGCCCGACCCTGCCCTTTCCCACCCCGAGGGCTGGCGCCGCGGATCCCTTGGCGAGGTGGAAAGGAAGCCGCGATGCCTGTAAATTACCCCGGTGCCAGCAGCCAGCGCTTCTGAGCAAGACCCCAAATGTCGTGAGACGTGAAATGCAATTGGGAGAACTGGTAGATGAATAAACTGCATTCTGCAAGCCTGAGTTATTCAGCCAGGCTAGGACAGAAAAACATAAAGATGAAAGACTGCTGATAAAAAGGAAAGCTAAAAAATAAATGATTCACAATAGGGGCCGTGAGTGAGATTATCTTTGGAGACATCTCTAATTAAAGGGCGTTGGATAACTAAAGGGTTACGTTTTCCTGGGTCAGTGGTCTTGAAAAAGAAACTGCAGTTGCAGTAAATGTCAATAAAGACTGACGGTGACCTACTGCTAACAAAAGCACGTTTAGTAATTAGCATGTGCATGTTTGTTATTTTTTCTGTGTTCCTGTCAGCTTTTATTGCATATCTTCATTCTGCGTTCACCTTTCACTACACAGATGATACCTAATGTCTTCTGTATGTTCTTCGAGTGAGGAGCAATTTCTGTGACTTTCACTGATGTCTTCTGAAATTGCAGCTGCTGCATGGGGCTACTCGCATTTTCAAAGTCTGCTTAATTACAGAAAACTGCAAAGACTGTCAACAGAAAATCAACTGTTCATATGTAATGTCAAATATATTGTCACTTTACAAAAGCATAGATCTGCCCTGGCTTGCGTTTTATACACTTGTCCGCTTATGTAAAGTGAAAAGCATCCTAGTTTAGTAGCATTTTGCCCCTACTTTCCGTAGCTACATGTGGCTGCAGAATAGCACTCCACTGGAGACTTTGACTCATAAACTTAAGTTTCCCTTTCCAAGGGATGTTCGTATAAAGCCTTGCTCACAAGTGCCACTTAGGTTCTGGTTCTGCAGACATATGTAGTGTTCAAACACATGAAAAGTCCCACAGTGTACTTGTCACATGTTTAAACACTAACAAGGCTGAGTCTCCTTGTTGCCTTGTTTTTCCTAGAGACACGAAAATAGTTTTGTATTGGCATGAGAGATAAAAATACTATATTCAGAAGGACTCAGATAAAAATAAGTCATGCAGGATTTGTAATGCTTTAGTTAGCGCTCTACATGCCCATTATGTCACTGCATTCAAAGTGCACATACTCCGTTATTTACAACACACTACACGAGATACAGCTCCAGGTAAATCAAAGCTGTTAAAAAAAAAACTCAGCAAAAAAACCTGCATAAGCCTCTGCCTGTAGCACACATTTCTGAAAAGCACAATAATTACCATTTATCTTACTTGTCGACATTTTAAAACGAATGTTACTGTTTGACTTAAAATAAGCTTAAAGTGGAAACTTGTCCATTTTAGATCTTACATTTCTTTTTACTCTGTGGTAAAATTTCCAGCGTCTTCAGTGTGAACCACATCAGGCTTCTGCAGGATGGAAATCGGCACAGGATAGAAGAAGCAACAGCCAAGCAGGAATTGGGCACATAAGGCTTTCTGAAATCTCACCAAGCACCTATAAGCAGCTTTTGGTACCTAGACGCTGTTAATAATTTTGTGACCATTTCTTAGCAGAAGACACTGTTCAGAATCCTGTGTATCATTCAGGTCATGATTTTATGATAGTCTGTCAGGTCTGCCAGTCTTGTACTAGAAAACTGGGGAAAAACTGACGGAGTTGATTTTCAAAGACAGAAGGAACATTACACTAACTGAACGAAACCTACCATTTAAAAATGCTATTTTTATATTATGTATATAACATTTTAATGCATTTGCTTCCTAATACATCCCCACACTGCTCATATTCCAGTAACACATCCAGCCTGATCGTGTTTCGATTGCAATCAGCTATCTTCACACTTCAATTTTTGTGTATGTAACTATTTCTGGACCATTTTTCTTGAAGTACAGCCAAACATATTCCAGACAAATATGAGTTTTTTGAAGAGATATCATATATGGTTTCTCAAAATGATCACCAATTTGTCGAATAACAACAACAAAATAAGGTGACTGTAAATATGGAGAAGTGCAATGTAGAAGTTACCCCGTGAGTACTTCAGGGAAAATTCACCCAGAATGCCACAACGACATCCTCAAGAAAAGGCTACCTCAATACATTTTACAATGGCTTTAGCTCAACTTTATGGATGTAGTTCCTTACTATGTACTACCTTTACCAATGTCTTAATTAGGCGGTTTCTCCACAGCTCTGTGACTTCATCATCCCTTTAGAGAGGACTGCCTGCCTGAGCTTGTGGCACTTGACCTACTTTTCAGTATTGTCTTTACGGATAACGCAAAGTTTTCCAGAATATTTAAATAATGAATATCTGTTTCAGTCATATTTCATGTGTCTATTTAAAAGATTTTAAATTAATACAATATTGTAAAACATGTCCCAACATCCCTTTTTGAGATCTCATTTGCATATCAATGTTGTAACTTGAGTAGTCTTAATAGTGCCACTTGTTGGAGAGCGCTGTGTATTGCAAGATATTTCAATCAAGTATTTATAAAACAAATTGCTTTTTCCTGTTAATAGGTAATTCCTAATTTAAATTGCTGCAGGAAGAGAATAAAATACTGCGCAGAATAACTTTTGTTGCAGTCTCAGCTTCAACCGCAGTGACCTGAAGACTCTATGAATGAGCAACACGTTAGTGGATTCAAAATCTTACGCAACTCCATCTTCACAGTGGTAACGAAAGAGTGAGAAAGGAAAATAAGGACGAATTTTGCGGTTCTTAATTGAGGAAATTGTCATTTCCTTCCACAGTACATTTTACCCTGCAGCATTTGGGTGAAAAAGATGAGCTTTCCTGGATAAGCCCTGGTCCTGCACAAAGATCTAAGTCATTATTCATAATTATGCACATATTCTCCTGGGTTATGCAGGTAGAATTCATGAAATTGCATCATTCTCTTTGCAGTGATTAAGAAATTCACAGTTGATTACTGATTATGCTACAGGCACCATATGTCTTTTCGCAACCAGATTCTAACACAGCCCAGGTATATTGCATTTCCAGGAGCACTGACTACGAACAGCACACACTGAGTCAGTGACTGTGACAGCTAAGAAGGAGACATTGTCATGGTGCATGATATCAAAGATTCACAATGTAATGTCTCCACAGCATGGCTTGACATAACATCAAAGCTCCACAAAGGAACATTTGCCATGCACAGAGCATCAGATCTCTGGTATGATATTTTGAGGAGCCAGTGAAATATCATATCTGAAATATATTGAAGTATTAACAAAGCATTGTTGCCAAGACTAAAATTATAGTGTCAGGAGGCAGGGCAGGAAAAAAAGGCAGGCGCTGACCTTTAAAAAATAGATGTGGATAACATAATATGAAGGGACTTTTAAGGAGCTGATAACTTCGCATGTCAAGAAATTGAGGGTCAAGAATCATTGAGGTTTATGCATTGTGTCCAAAATCCTTTGTATGGTCACTAAGTCAAATGTTAGGGTCTTCTCTGGTGTTTCCCTTGTTCAAAAAAGAGCAGTAAACAATTCAGATCGCCTGCTTTCTAGGGTTGCCAGACTTTGCTTTGACATCCAGTAATTTGGGAAAAGTATTTGCAACGCCTATGTTAGATGAATAAGGTGAGTGGCCTGAAGATTCTTTTCATTGTTTCAAAGGGAGATCAGAATTTGTCAGCCTCAGAGCAACACAATCCTAACAGCCTTCTGTTGTCTTGGAGCTAAATGCTGCGATAAGCAGTCCAAATACAGCCCACAGCGAGTCCTGGAGGTAGCCAGTGAGGTTAAGGCTTAACTTTCTCCATTTTGTCTTTGAATCAGTGCTGCCTTCTGAAATTTTCATGAGATCTAACATTGCTTTCATTTTTAAATTTTTTTTACTGTGTTCATTATGATTTACAATTAGTAGGTAATATTTCAGAATTTACATATATAATTGTATTTTAAAATATGATGTAAAACTGCATTATATTTTGGCATTCCAGAGGTCAAATCTTTCAAATCCTCCGGTTCTGCAGGTTTGGATGATCCCAGAGCCTGCTTCCAAGAACAGGGACATCCATAATGTCATATTTAAACCTCAGTTCATTTAAACCTAAGAATTGACGCAGGTGAATCGACACCAAAAGTCATTTGAGAGCGATTGTGGACAAAACTCAATGTTGTTTTAGCTAAACTTGCTCAAAAGGCTTGTAAACCATTTTTTTTTTTCAACAACCTTTCCTTTTTCTTTATAGTTATCCAGAAAAGAAAGTGAAAATATCTGTAGCAAACCTTGAGAGCACAGACCTTGGCAAGTCCATCGTTCTGCAAATGAAGGAATGAATACACCAGAGGGTTAGGGAAGAATGTCCTCTCTGTTGAGCACTACTCGGAGAGGGAAAACTTCTAGGACTGGAGAACAAGGAGGGAATGCAGAGATTAATTCAGATGTGATGGAGTGGCATTTGTGCTCCAGACACTAAATATCAGGCGAGAGACTTTTTTTGTTCTAAGACTAATTCAAGAGCACAGAGATATTTCTGAGCAATCTTCATCCCAATTCTGACATGTCACAGGACACCAGTAGTCTGGCAAGATTTAATTCAAAGTCATGATTTTGCGAAGGAATGGAAAATTGATAATAAAAAAAAACAAACCTATTGCCTGGTGAGAAATTACTATTTTTAAGAAGTCTTTTGCTCTACATAGTCTTTAACATCAATGAGAGTTTATGCACATGCACCAGCGGCTAAGTAGACCCGAATCCATTAATTAAAGTAAAAGCCTTGAGGTAATTATTACTCACAAACAAAAATACTGGACTGGTAACAGCTCTGAATCTTTAGCATGTGTAGTTCTGCTTTCACTGGGTAACTGTAACAGAGGCTTTTTGTAAATAAATTCCTTTCCTTTCAGGCTGGGCTGCACAGCCACAACGCAGGACATGTTGCTGTCATTGTAAAGATGTCAAAAGGAGTTTCTTCAGAACTGGAAGCAGCGGTGCAACGTCTGACAAGGTGCCCAGCTGCCCGTTGCGATCCCTCTCCTGGTCCTTGGTGCCTCTGGGGCAGCTGTGTGCTCCCTGTGCTGCTGAAGGAGACGTTTTTTGTCGAGTCTCCCATCGCCTCGGCACGAGGAGGGGTTTCTGTTGTGCCGTAGTGATGAGTCACACAGGATGGAGCAGATGGCAGAAAATGCCAAGCCATGAAGATGCTGAAATACGAGCGGGACTGACAGAGAGGACGGGAGTGCTCATGGTGGGCTGTGGTGGGCCAGGGAAGCAGGGATCCAAGCCACCAGCCTGGGCGGGCAGTGCAGCGCGATGGAGGTGACAGACACTTCTGTGCTGCAGGGCATGGCCCAGGAGCTCAGCGACGTGCAGCTGTGGGCCTTCAGAGGAAGCAGCAGGGAGTAACACATGTAGGCATGCGGGGATGTAAAATTTAAAATTCATAGGATCACTGAATGGTTTGTGTTGGAAGGGACGTTAAACAGCATCTAGTTCCAATCCCCCTGCCGTGGGCAGGGACACTTTCCACTAGACCAGGTTGTCCAACGCCTGGTTTGATAGTCCCGTGTAGTTTAATAATAAAGTATACTTCACGTGTGAAACATGACTGGAGCATAGGAAGGCTTCTGCAGGTCAGGGATACTTTCTGACTGAGCAGAGCGAGGGACATCTGCTAGAGAAGGACAGGCAGGAGGGCAGGTGGGAGTATGGAGGAGCAGACGCGCTGGCAAAGGCAGTCAGCAGGTACACGGTGGCCATACAGGCGCAGCGGCTTGCGTGCCGCTGGTGGTCTTTTACTGGGTGGTGGAGTGCTCGGGACTTGTTATTGCTGACCAAATCCCGGTCACAGGGCATTCCTGAGGGGGTTTCTGGTGCTTCGGTGCTACACTGAAGGCTGGGGCTTTGGCAGGAGCAGTTTATTTTGCTTTTAGCTGTAACAGTAACCAAATACCTTGCCCCAACAGATCTGTGGGTTTTCACTCAGATTAGTAAAGACAGTTTAATTTGTTTACTTATCACATCAATTGCTTTTGCCTTTTTTTCAAAAAGGCCGTGGGATATCTTGCAATTTAAGTATAGGACTGAGACAGACAATATATTTCTGAAAGGGTGGAGACGGCTCTGTACATGCAGAAGGATTTATAAACTGTATTCATATATTTTTCTGATTAATAAGTAGTGTTGCTAAAGTGCTAGCACTTAAGGCAGAGGCCAAGTCCCGGTTATTTTTCTGTCTTGGAGGTGAATGCAGAGTGCGTTGGCTTGCAGCATGTCTGTGATTTTTTTTTGTAACTGCAGAAAATAGTTGTGACCCCTGATTATGGGAGTGATTTAAAACTGCTCTTTGCTGTATTAGCTTGAAGTTGTGAACTCCAAAAGTCTGCTGTGAATAGCCTATGAATAGAAAAGGGACTCTGCTGGAACTCCCCATTATGTTTGAAGTTTGTAGAAACTAGAGATTGAAAAGACCCACTAGTTCGCTGAACTCATTGCACAGGCAAGACAGAAACTCCTTGCACAGTGATACCCTCCCTACATTTCTCAAAAAAAGAAAAAAGAAAACATGTTGAGATATTTCTGGAGAAAATACTTTGACACAATGCAGTCCATTAGGATGTCTACATTTTGACCCAGTCTGCCATCAAGATAATTTTTGCATCAAATTTTCAGTGTCAGTTGCAGAATGACTAAAACATTAAAGCCTCATGGAGAACAAAGACGATTTATTTTTATATTTCTTGTTCTTACACTGCGAGGAAATATTATAGTCCACAGCTGTTGAAGTTCTGGTGTTCTTTGAAGGATTGTCAGCTTAGTCTAAATTTAAATGTTGTGAAAATATATCAAAGGTTGATAACATATATTTTTTTACTTTTAAATAAAAATAATAAAAAAATCAAGCAACTGGCAACCTGCAATGTCTGAATTTCACATAGTGATTTGAGTAAAAGCTTGAAAGCAGTCAGTAGGGAAACAAAAAATTGGTGATATTTGGTGTTTATCCCAAGTGAAAAGAAAAAAGTAAACAAAGGCTGCAAATAGTGACAAGCAAATTCCATGAGAAGAAATTTCAATCGGCTAATAGTTGAGCTTAATTTAATTTAACTAGACACATAGGCCAAGAAACCTTTTTTTGTTGTTGTTTTTAATGGACTTTCATGGGAAGTTGATGGAGCTCCTCAAAGGAATGGACTTGCTAGCTGCAATTTTTGTGTGGTACAGCCTACTTTTGTCTTTAGCTTATGAAATTTGGTCTAGTTTGTCATGACTACTTTCTTTGTTAAAAGGTAAAATGCACATTGGGCAAATGTTCTATGGCAATTTGCATAAAAAGTGATGACAAAGAGCAATTAATTCCTCATTATTATGCAGTGAAATGCTACTTTGCTCCTAAGTGTCTGTAGAGTAGGGTTTTTTCTCTGTGTGTAAATCTGTTGCGGCATTATTCTAAAAATAGTACTTAAGAGCCCTCTGCACTCTTTATAAATCAGGGTCTCTGACACTCCATTCGATTCTCCATGGAGAGATTTTTCTCACGTTCTTAACACTACAAGTATCACCCAAAACGTTCGTCACAATAATAAGCATCAGAATTTTGTTAGATAAAGCAAGATAGAGGAATTTAATATTTTGTCAAATTAGATCTCTATCCTTTTTATCTCGAGATCAGTATTCAAAGTACACTCAGATCACACACAAATAGAAACATATTCCTACCACACACAGCTAGTCTGTACAGAACAAAGAGTCAAGATATCGTTTTCTGTGAAGGCTTGATTCTGAGTACAGATTTCATTACTGGCTCACCATAGGATAATGAAATTCCTCCAGGGCAAAGATGAGGTACATCAAAGAAGCAGCGTGGAGAGGCAGACTTTGTTAGTGCATGCTCTGTCACCTGCATTACTGGTCCTTGCCTGCCTTTAATTTGTAAGGAAATGCTAGTAATTCAAAACCTTTTATTGGACCAACTTCTATTTATATATATACATTCACATATATGTACACACACACGCACACAGAGATATATATTTTTCGAAATACAAAACATTCTGGAGGTTGTGTGATTTCTCTGCAGCTGAAGCAGAATACAGAAAATAATTAAGTTTCTTACTAGCAAAAATGACCTATGCAGATGCTAAAAGCATCTTTACATTTAGTAAATAAATGCTGTCTGCAGCATGTAGATAAATAACACTCCGTGCAACTTTCCCTTTTTAGTTCTGTAGCGATTCAGAGTGACTTCGGTGCTTATGGAAATGAGAGGCAAATGCTCAGCAAGACCAGGAGCTGCGGAAGGCATGAATCACTAAAGCTTTCCCACAAAGCTTTGCCAATATGGGAACAAAAGGGTTGCCCTACAGAAACACATCATGGCTCTATCTAGTCCAGCATCCCGCCTCTGGCAGCGTCCAGTAACTGATGCTTCAGAGCAAATCTAAACCACAGCAAGCACCTAGCTAATTATGAGATGCTATGTGTAGAGGAAAAAAGGTTGATCCTGACTCACAAGAGAGCAGTTTATGCCCTGAAGCATGAGGTTTGATTTCCCTTGTATCCGTTTGCTTAACTCACACAGTTGCAAATACGATTTATGCTTAAAAGAGTTTCTAATCCTCTCTTGGATCCTAATCAACAATCTGCCTCCATAACCTGAGTTACTAGGAAGTTGTTCAGGCTGAGCACACACCACATGGAATACTTTTGCTTTGGTAGTTTAGGGAAAGTTTTCCAGCCCTGGCCTAACACCCACAGCCCCGAGGATCAGCCTTTATTGTCTTGATGAAATACCCAAGCTACCACTCCCATCCCCTTGAGTCCTCTGTAACTGAATCAGTTAATTCTTTGCCGTTCCCCACCTGCAAAGCTATGCCTTTGGGTGGATTTCCTTCACCGACGCAGGGAAGCAGCTCCCACTTTCTGTCCTCTTAGGAGCTCTGGGCAGGTTGCTTTCTGCATCTCCCCTCGGTGCAGGAGAGGCCTGCCCGGAGGCAGAGGCTGCTGCCTGGCCGTGCTGCCTCCCCCGGCTGCAAGCGAGAGGGCAGGGACAGGCAGAGGAGCAAGGCAGAGCTCAGGGGAGGCAGCAGCAATGCCAGCCCCTTTCTGCTCCTCCAGCATTTCTTCACGAAGTAGCTGCAGCCCCACTTGAGCTGCTCTGCGGAGGCATGCAATGCCTGTAAGACGCCCTCTCCTTCCCAGCCTACTCCGCATTTTCTGCTGTCCCAGGCAAGAACGCAGGCAGCGTTTCCAAATCTGCCCTTTGAAGACCTTGAATGACCCTGAGCATCATTGCCCACTGATCCTGGCTCCACTGCAGCAGAGCGGGAATCCTCTCTGCACTCTCCCCATTGAGTGTGGGTTTCTGCTGTGTACGTCTCAAAATGGTTGCTTAGGTCCACCACATGCACCTCACCAGCAGTACCAGAAAGGCAGATGCAAAAAAGGCTTGAATACTCCCCAAGGGCCATAAGTGCTTAAGCCTAAAGACGTGACCCTGGACTCCTAAACAGAGAGCTGCCTCCTAAACAAAGAGGTTCCCAAACTCTACAGGACTGAGAGGTTTTCATCTCAAAACTTCTCCTTTGCTATCTGATGTTGTCATTGGTGTGCATGCGTAGACCAGCCCCGGTTTTGGCGGTGGTGAGCAGACTGGTGCCTAAGGGTGTGCTTCCAAGACAGCTCAAAACAGCCCTCATCAGCCTCGCTGCAATCCCATCCTCACCTCTGGCTGTGTTTTCCTGCCTCTCCCCCTGTGGGTAGGCACTGGTGTTTGTTTGACCTTGCAGTAAGCTGGTTCAGGAGCTAAAGTGGCTGCACATTTCTTTGCAGGATTAGTTTTCTGCCAGCTTAACTTCCTGAACCAGCTGACCAGGAGATCAGAGGAGACCAGGGCTGGTGCTGAGGAAGGAGTGGGAACAAAAGGCTGGGGAGAGGGCAGAGCAGCAGGGACTTGTGGGGACCCACAGCCTCAAGAGTCCAGCAAAGAGGCACTCCTCAGCCTGATAACCCACAAGGTGCTCTCCACGCTCGATGTTCCTCAGCGCAGAGGTTCACCAGCATCGGGCATGGGGCAGAGAGCCAGCAGCACCTCTGCGTTTTAGCGAGAGGCAGGGCTTTAAGTCCAGGGAAGAGCAGCAGATGGGTGGACTGGAGAAGGGAGGATGCAGGGGAAGGGGGCTCTGTACCACGCTCAGACTTGGAAGAAGAAATGACGAGGGTGGTGGTTCATCATGGGAAGCTCTTGAGACTTGTGAGCCTCTTCTGTGCAAGGCAGAGGTACCACGTGAGCTGGGGGCACAGCGAGGGCTGGGAGCAAGCAGCCTGTATGAGCCCTGAGGATGGGCATATGCACGTTTTACTGGATCCAGCCCACTTCCTTTCATGCTTTCACCGTACCTAATGTCATCCATGCCTCTATTTCCATCAGCTTTCCCTGGGTCTCTTAAACTGTAGCTCTAGCTATGTCAAATGTCAGCATAAGACCCAGAAGAGAACCACTGTTTTGCAATGACCTCCACACAGATGACAGAGCCTGCCAAATACAAAGGTCTGAAAGGGAGTGTGGTGCGTCCACCTAGCGTGGTCCATGTTATTTTATTTGCTTAGGTGTCATCCACTGGGAGAGTGAGAGGGATGTCTTCAATGAGCCATACTGAATTTTCCTGAAATAACCATGTGAAGAGAGCGCCATTTCATATGAAGAAACACTTATTTTGCTTACGCACACATGTTAAGTTGTACTCTTCAGATTACATTTTACACGCCTGGGGTGTATGCGTGTGATCTACTGAAATCACTTGCCATCTTCCATAATTTGTGCTGCCCTTCAGTCTTAGCAGTGTGCATAAACTTCAGCAACGCATTGTCACTCCTCTCTAAATCATTGTGAAAGATCAGCTGAAGAGCAGCGCTGAACCTGGGGCGTTCTCCGTCTCACCTGCTCTGAGGTGGCAGAGTGACACAGCAGAAGAGAAATCATAGTCGGCAAGGTGTGAAATACCATCCCTGATAGTAAGAAATTAGAATAGGTAATGTGCTGGCAGTTGGGATAGCTGTTCAACCTAGTGGTAGCGTCCTGGGGGTGGCGGGGTCAAGGAGAACCCAGCTTTCCTGAAGGCAAACGTTCCCCCTTTTGATGAGGCAGCCTTTTCACAAAGCCTCATAGATAACGGTAAAGGGAAATCACGAGGGTTAATCTTTAATTCACCAGGGGTTTAGCATTTACTATTGTCATGTAGGCCTGTACTGAGATTATTTGTTTCCTCTTGCTTAATCCATTTATAACACAGGATACTAATCCACAATTTGTAATTTGACCCATCACTCTGCTACGAGGAGCTTTGTCAAAAGCATTTTGAAAACCCACTGACACTTACCACTTCCTTAATTTGCTGGGACTTTTTGCAGGTTTGAGGGGAAAGATCTGCAGCACAGCTGCAGACCCATGCTGGCCTGATTCTGCACACCAAAATTAACCTTGTCCTTGGTTGCACACAGTGTGCATCCTCAGCCCTGGGGTCTGCATTATGTATGTTCATTTCTGACTCCTATTTTGGAACAGGGAAGTTCTCTTGTGTTGGGAAACACCCTTGGTTTTTACGGTTATGTTGCATGCTCTTGCCAGTAGCTCTGTTCTGAAGTTCAGCTTCTTCTGAACACCTCTGGATTCTTTTAACTTCATGAACTCAGTTTTCTCAACTTGCTCCAATACCTCTTCTTCAGAAATGTTTATCTTTACAATATTACACTCGTAATTTCCATAAACTTCCAAATCCCCCACTACAGTGAAGACAAACGCAAATAATAAATTCAGCTTCTTGAAAATGTCTTAATCCTTGTTAATTGCCTCCTTAATTCCTTAGTGACCTGGAGGGCCTACAGAGACACACAGGCAGCTTTATTTATGTTTAGTCTATTTGAATAATTATGGATTGTTTATCTTGATATCTTTGGCTATTTGCTCTCTCTCCTCCCTCTGAATTACTATATATTTACGGTTTACTTGTGTCTTGTGCAGAGCTGGTTTGGGCAGAATTTCTAACATGTCTGTGTGAAAGCTCCTCTGGTGTTGTCCTGGAGGCAACATCTCTGAAGTTCACAGCACCATGCTCTTCTTTTGGTAGAGAAACTCCTGCCTTGAAAGATCCTTTAAGGCTCTGGAATTTCATACAAAGGTTCCTCTTGCCTGAGTCCAATGTAATAATACACCCTCCAATTCAGGGAGGCATGTGATTTTTTAAATATTAACAAAGATATTAGCCAGGAGAGCAACTTAAACTTACGGTTGTCAGATACTGTGCCCAGTTTTAACCATTACAGATGGTTTCTTCTATGATCTGTGTCAAATCTGTTAAAAATGTGTTTTTGTTTTGTTTTGTTTTGTTTTGTTTTTAAGAAGGGGAGTGGGGGATTTTGAGAGGGATACAGACTGGGAGGTGAGGGAGGAGGCGAGAGCGGGGCATCAGTGAAGAGCTTGCGGGAAACGCTGAGCCTGCCGACCCAAGGACAAAAGCCGAAACAAGGCACCCATGCCCAGCAGCCTCTTGGTTGCCCACTTCGGTGACTCGTAGCATGCCTTCATGCAGCTTGTGATTTGTACAAATGAGGATCAGGACGAGACCACAAGCTCAATTTATATGTGTGATGTGAACTAGAATTGCGCCAAACCTGCAGAGATTCAAGGCTGGTTCACTGTCTTACCCAGCCTCTAATTCCAAGCAATTTTCATTTCAACTTGTCACTGAGGATGTCATGAGAGAAAAACCTTTTGACGAGGTTATCTTTGCCTTCTTTTTATTGCCTTGGTACCAAATAGATTAATTAAAAAAGAGAGAAAAGTAATCTCTTCTTTTCTCTCATTGTAAGAACCACGTGCTGTGTAAAACAGAGAGAGAAAAGAAGTAAGTGCTGTAAGTACTGGATTATTTTATGTACTTCATGGGAAAATATTAGCCACCTCATTTCAAAGCAAACTATGCCTACAGTACTTTAAAGGGAAGTAGGAGGAAATAATAATAATTATATCTGAATTGGCTTGGGGCTAAATTCTGTAAATGAATATGGGTGTGACTGGGCAAAATGTTGTCTCAATGTTAACCTGAAGGAAAAAAGAACCTACCAAAATCAGACTTAATTGCAGAAAGCGTTATGTGTGTTATTGTATACCCGTGCGAGGGTATTCGACACTTTATTTTCTTAACTGAGTATGCAAATTATCCTACTCCTTATTAGCCTTTACAGGAACATATTAATATGAAAAATGATGACAAAGTGATTTCAGTTTTCAAGATCCAAAATGGCCAATGTAAATGTTACCAGAGAAAAGAAAAAAAATAATGGTGGGTGTTTGTGGGTTTTGCTCTAAAGTAGATAGGATAGTGACGAAGGGAGTGCCAAGGGAGGGAATGAATAGTAAATTTATAATCTGTGCAGGTAGTGATATCTTTAGGGCTTAAGGGATTATGTTATTGATTAATGCCAATAGCTGGGGTCATAAAAAGTAGTAAATAACAAAGTTATTAAAGGGAGCTTATCATAGGAAAACTTTGAGAAGTGAGGCATTATAGACTTATCTAGGAAAGAGTAAAGAGTAAAGAGAATACAGTCCTGTGTAGTAGAAGAGGGCTCCACTGCAGCCGTCTGCTCTTTGCCTGAATTGCCCTTTGAAATGACCAAAGGAACTGGATTGACCTGGATAAAGTGGCTCCCTTCCCGTCTCTGTCTCCAAGAAAATCTCTCTGGGGAGGTAGGCTCTGTTGTGAGACACCACCATGACTTTGCGTCAAGGATTTCCTGTACCAGACCATCCTGCTGAGTGAAAACCTTGTGGGTTTATCTTGTCACCCTGTGCCCCATGCTGGTTCTCTCTCTCAGTATAATGTCCTCCAGGCTGTCAGGAAGGGGTCCACAGCCCCAGGGTGTCCCATCACACCCACCACCTCCCCTCCCCTGTCTCCACCAGGGTCGGTTGCAGCCTTGTCCCTCTTTGTGGGCAGAGGCAGGGCAGCGATTGCCCTGCTCAAGAGCTGGCTTGTGTGGTTACGCACTTTTCCTAGTGAACGGTACCTTGCGTAGCGTGTGGGGTTTTTCTAGCAAAGAGAAAGTAGCCTGAGCTTGCTTAGGGCCAGGAAGCAGTACAGTCCCAGCAGCAGAGCTCTTCACCTCCGTGGATCGGCCATGCAGAAAGGAAAGTGGGATCCTGCAAAGGCATTGAATAGAACTGCCCTCCTGATGTCTTTAGAGAGACCTTCCTCTCATTGATCAGATGGAGAACTCTTGTGCTGGGTTTCAAGACTGTCTGCCTTCCCCATGGCCCCAGCTGCTAAGGCAGCGTAACCTTCTAAGTTAGCCACGTTGGGTTGGTTTGTTCCCCTGTTCCCAACTCAAGGACGGCGTATTAGAGCAGGCAGGGTGAGGCCAGGTAGGCTGGCCCATTCATCTGGCTGGTGGGTAGCCTTGAGCTAGTCATGTTCTGGGAAACAGTTATGGCAGTGGAGGGTTGTCTCACTGCTCCGTGTTTGTTAGCTGGTACACACAGGAGAGTTGGCTGAAGGGGAGATGTACCTGCACTTCAGCTGCTCTCATGCAAAGTCCAGTATCTTAGTGCTTAAGTTCAGGTGCAAAGAGCTTAAGTGCAGATGCAGGACTTTGCACTGGACTCATGGAAAAACAGCTACCTCAGTTTTCCCTACAATGGAAGTTACCTCTTTTTTAAACATTTTGAGATATACCACTGGACAGTGTCCTTTACGAGGATGTTATTACTTGTTAGTATTATCCAAGCCCACATACACTGGAAAAAAATATAAGCTCGAAACACTTAAAACCTTAAAGTCAAAGCAAGATAATCTTTTTACTTACCAGTAATAAACACACTACCAAAAAAAAAGAAAAGGCAAGAACATGCTTCATGATCTGGTGATACACAGAAGTAATTTTTTCAGCATCCAGAAATGTATGAGTTAAAAATTCTTTCTCAACTGACAAGGGCTCAGCTAAACAGATCAACAAGAGGAGGAAAACCAAAACAACAAGCTCAGAAGTTGCCTTTGCCTTGTTCTGGGAGTCAGAAAGTGTCAAAAGATGTGTCATATCTTACAAGGCTAAATGAAAAGTTATACTTCTTCAGTACATGAAGAAAGAAAGGCTTTATTGAAATAGTTTCTTCGTCGCATTCTATAAAAATATTATGAGGACAGCATGTGTAAAACAGAAAAGCAGAGGTTACTGGAAATTCATGTAAAGGCGAGTATCTCTGTTTTATGGCATAATGAGGAAGAACAATCACTCCCAATACCAGAGTTTCTAATTATGTGGGATTTATTTTTGTTATAGTTCGCAGACTTTTCTTCTAAAATACTAGGGCACTTCCTGAAAACAGACATTACCACAGTATCTGGGTAACCTGTCCATCTTTCCTAACTCAGATTACCAAATGAGCAAATTCTTGTTCTCCAGAAACAAGAAATTTAATATTCTCTGGAAATGCATTCTCCAAGGTCAAGGGCTGAGTTTTCTCCTATAAGGTTTTGACAGATCGTCCAAGAGAGGTGACATGCCATCTGGGCCACTCTTTCGGAGGCACTGGGTGAGCACCCTCCCATGCCCTGTGACGTGGTTGTGGCTGCAGAGCTGCGGCGATGCTCATCCTTGCTGTGGCTGCCACTGTTGATCCTGGACTAGTTTTCTGTCATGCCAGACCTTGAAAAAGGCCGCAGAAAACGTGTTTGCTCTAGGATTTTCTGGCATTTGGAGGCCCTTGAGAATCCTTCTGCCAGCTGCAAAAAGCTGAAATTTCAGAAGTTCCAGCAGTTTGTCTTTCTTTCCCACTCCCTGTGCTGATTCCTGCTGGAAGCCAGGTCTGGATGAAAATGGTTGACAGAGCTGGCACGTAATCACTTCCATAAATCCTGAAGATTTTCTTACTCCATTCCTTGCCCTGCTGGAAGTACATGAGTAGGGCTGAGGGAGCTGAATGAAACTGCCTTCAGTGCTTTTTTGGGGGTAGGTGCTGAAATATTCTCCACTGAGACACAAGTTACAGGTGTGGGCTAGAACATCAACAAACAAAGTTCCTTTTGGTTGATTTGAAACTTTGTGAAACTTGGTGTATGAAGTAAACATAGGCAAGGTAAGTGAGTGTACTGGGTCTGGCCGGGATGGAGTTAACTTCCCCACAACAGCCCATACAGCGCTGTGCTCTGCACCTGTAGCTAGAGCAGCACTGGTACCACACCAGTGTTGTGTCTGTTGCTGGGCAGCGCTGGCACAGCACCCAGACTCCAAACCCCCCCAAACCCAGTGGGCTGGGGGTGAGCAGCAGTTGGGAGGGGACATCACCAGGGCAGCTGGCCTGAACCGACCAAAGGGATATTCCATACCACGTGGTGTCACGCTCAGCAATAAAAGCTGGGAAAGGGGAAGGAGAAGGGGGGGCTCTCGTTATGAAGACGTCTGTCCTCCCAAACAACCGCTACGCGTATTGAGGCCCTGCTGCCCAGGACATGGCCGAACACCTCTCGTTGACGGGAAGTAGAGAATTCTTTCTCTCTTTGCTTCCGCACGGCCTTTGCTTGTATTATTTCTTTTCCCTTTAATTAAATTATCCTTACCTCAACCCTTGAGCCCTTGTCCATCGTATTTTCTCCCCCTGTTCCTTTGAGGAGGGGGAGTGAGCGAGCGGTTGTGGTGGAGGTCGCCTGTTTAGCTGGGTGAAACCACCACAGTGAGAACCATTTTATCCTAAACATCCGCACCTTATTTCAACAGGGTTCTGGAGACTGCTGTTGAGGGCAAATTTTGCTGAAGAATCATGATATTCACCCTGAAAGTCATGGTGAGATAGAAACCACCCAAAGTGAAGGGGTGCTCAGGTCTACTTCTGAGCCTGTGTAGGGCTGCACCAACCCTGGTAAGGAGAACATCCTTTGTCTTTGTGCACAGCCTCTCCCTGTGCCAGGAGCCGCTGCAGCAATGTAGCATATGAGAGCTGGGTAGATGAGAAGACCTATGGTGTTTCTTAGAAAGGGCCCAAGACTGCTCCTAGAAGAAGATACAGAGTTTGTAAGCTGCAGCAGCCTAAATTCAGATTGAACACAAGCATAGTAAGGATTTTAGAGAGGTAGGACATGGGCATCCTCAAGAATCCCAGGACTGGCCAGCTTAGATACAGGACAGATCATTTTCCTGGCCTATGACTACGCTACTGGGTTGAAAATGTCTCAGTTCAGTTAGAGAGGGAGAAATTCTGCCTTTGATTAGATACGATTAATTTTCTTGGGGCAAATTCTTCATGGCTTTTCACATTGTTTACCCACAGATACCAGTGCAAATTGGGTGTAAGTCACTTCTGAAATGCGAATGATTTGTACCAGCCATGTACCAGGGAAATGCTTTTACTTGGAGGAGCCCACTGGAGACTCTGTTCCATCAATTTCACTGGGAGTTATGTGACTGCACCTGAGACTTACGGACCCCAGACAGACTGAGGGACACCATCCACTTACCCTATTGGCTACTACACTTTATTGGTTTTTGTAGGCAGACTAGAAAATGGGAGAGGTGTTTGTAAAGCTGTATCCAAAATACCGTGTTTCTCCTCCTTGTCTAAGCACCACATACTCTCATTCTTTTCTCCTTCCCAGCCGAGGAAATACTGCCAGAATGCAAAACTGAAACCAGGTATTTCTGCTATTTTTATGCTACAGATATGTACTCAGGGAATAATTACTACATGTCCTTGTCCCAGCTGAAAACCAACTAAAAGAAAACCTTAACCATAATACTGGTAAATAACTAGCTATGATTTCTGTTAACAAAGCTTTTTCACACACTGTGGAGAAGCAGCAGACTGGGAGTGTTGTTAGCAATACATTGTCTTCTCACTATTGTTATAGCGGCACATCATCACCTCATTTTATTTCTTCCATCTGTTTCATGTGGGGTTTGCTGTAATGCTGCTTTGAGAATACTGCGATCATTTGTTTGTACTGATATCAGAAAAAAATATAAAATGTTTTTGAAGGCACCATAAGGCTGGAGAGTTTGATGGGATTATGGTAAAAGCAAGCAAGCTGTGAGTAGAGACTGCTGCAAGACACAGAATCCATGGAAGAAATGAGTTAGAGGTTATTAAGGGAGAAGGAGAAGAAATATGTTCTTGTGGCTAAGGCACTGGTCTGATACTAAAGAGATCTGGCCTTTATTCCTGGATGCATTATTGGATTCCTTTGCAACCTGTGACAAGTCACTTAATCTCTCATTGCCTCAGTTCTTCACCAGTAAAATGGAAGTAAATAAAATTTCTTTACCTCACCAATCTACTTCAGAGATAAATCCATTCAAAAGTTATGAAATGCTCAGCTGTTCAAGTGATGAGCACAGGGGAAAATGAGTAAATCAATGAATTCTGACTCTCTGCCTGTGATGAGTTTAGCAAGTCATTTCTGTGGCTAGTGAACCTGGTATGAAGACAAACACTGGCTTTCTCCTAGTCAGAGAAACATCAATGACCAGTGTTTTGTGTGGAGTCGTAACAAGGTCTGAGATACTTTTAATGATAATATGTCAGTAAAGAAAAAGAAAAAAAAGAAAAGATGAGAGAGCCTTTTTTCTTATTACATCAAGGAAGAAAAGACCCAAGAGAGGGAATGATAGATGTCCTAACTTCAGAAAATGAAATCCTGAAGAGAGGAAATATACAGCTTTTCTATCACTGGGAAATTTTAAAGATTAAAACATGTATGTGCCTGACTTTTCACTGCCATGTGCCTTGCACAGTAAATTTCATCTATGAATAGTGAGAATAAAATGCTTCACATTTAGCTGGTTGCAATTTATATTCCCCTTGCACATGTATAAATGACCACAGAAGGCGGTAGGCATAGAGAATCCTTTTCCCATACATTTTGAGCATATCCCAACCTGAGGATGTTGCTTTATTCTTTGGTACAATGTTTGTCACCAAAGCTATGGAGATGTGATGTAAATGCTATCAGTGCATCACACCCAGAAAGCTTCCTTATCCTAGATAACTATTATGAGATGTTGTATGTGTTTGGAACTGATAAGGAAATCTTATAAATTTTCTATTATCTTTGATTAGATATGGGTTTTGATTTTGATTTAGTGTTAGGCATCTACTGTGAGGAACAAAGGAGGTGTCACAGAGAGCAGAGAGATAGTTGTTTTAAAAAGTAAAATCCCTTAGAGAATAAACAGCAAGTTGTTGAATTTCTTCTCATTTTATTGATTATCCTTTCACTATGATTATCCATCTGTAGAAACATATGCTTTCAGAAAAGTTAATCTTATCTGTGAGATGACTAACATGCATGTAAATTTTCCATTATCGCGTATTAGTGACATGTCTTTAAAACAGGCCCTTTTCCCGAATGTGTCAAACACCAGTGACACTCTTCCTTCAGGATGAGGACAAGCAGTTTGCTTTGAATCATTGTGTTCTTCCTTCATTGCTCACACGTGGCTGAAAATTATTTGCAGGCAGATGCTGACAATTTCCTGAAGAAACTTCATGGTTCATTACCTCCCTTTATGATAGCAGCAAAATAAATTGCTGTAAAGTCAGTTAATGTGATAGAAAATGTTCAAATTTCCAATAATAATAATAAAATCTCAATCCTGCTTTCTAAACTCTTCCAAAATACTTTCCAAATCACCTCCCTTTCTGCATTTGCACACAGATATTGAGTATTACTTTCTGCTAAGTAGAACAAAGGTTGCCTCTGCAATGCAAATACTGCTGTTTTATGAAACTGCTTGGAGATACTCTTCAGGAAAAACATAACGCGTGTAAGTCAGTGCAGCTGCTAAATGAGCAGGGAGAAACAATGAATGGGGCTTGTTGCTTCTGCTGCATGTTGCTTGCTAGGTCCCTCACGTGTTAGCGTTACAGCATGCTACAGAATATTGGTTAAACACGCTCACGTGTTTCTCTAGAGAGGGATGGACATATATAATAAGTAGCATATCGCTACTGTGTGGATACTGGTGATCATAAAATGAATAAAGGCAGTGCAGTAAGAAAGAAAGAGCAGACAATCAGGAATTTCCAAAGTCCAGGGTCTTTGCCATGCTTGATATTAGCCCAGTGCAGAAATAGCTGTGCTGTTTTAGATTCTGCTGAATGGCCTGGTGAGCAGGTTTTCAAAGAGGCTTTAACTGAGCTGCCTGTCATGTCCCCTGGGAAATAACAACATGGGTGCTTTGGGGCTCTCTCCTGCCAATCAGGGGGGAGATTTTCTCCACGACTAAGCTGGGATTCTGGGACTGTGCTGGCACAGCCCCTGGGTATTATCATGGCACATGGCTCTCCAAAGGGCAAGATGCAACAAGGTGAACAAAAATAGGAAGCTGCAAATGGGGGGTTAACTAAAGTGGATTCTTTTGATCAGCAGGGGAGATGCTCCATGAACAAAAGGGAGAATGTAGCACAGCCAATGTGTCCTGCCTGGAGACAGGAAAAGTGCCTTTGAATACCAGTGCTAAAGAACTTGCTTGGGAGTCAAACAAATGATATCCCTTTGTTTTGAATGGTAAAGCAGCAGATTCTGTAAGTAACAGTGGCTGCACCCAAGGTGAACGGGTGGTTACAACCTCAGTAACGTATGTTTGTGTCAATAAAGCATGCAGGTAGCAAATGATAATCTCATAGCAAGCGAATCATTCTAAAGAGGAGATTTGCATCCTAAAAGCATGCCCTAAGCCAGAAGATAAGTCTTCCAAAGCCTGTATTTACCACATGTAGCACGTTTAACTCCGGGTGAGGTGATTTCTCTTACAGTTGAAGCTAATGCCACAGCTCAAACTCCAGGGGTATGCAAAGATGAGTTGTGTTTAAAACTGTGTGGCACTGGACAGACTAACCACCTCCAATGGAGGAAAGAAATAGGGTTTCCAGGGACCGGGTGAAGCCGGGGGTTGGGTTGTATCCTATTTTTTGTTTTCCCATTAAGCCTGATCAGTCAGTAAAGGAACAGAATCGAAACGCAGACCTGTAAGTTCATCGCTGAGATGAAAGAAGACACTCAGCATGAAGGCACAAAGCCACAAGAAAGAAAGGCAGGGAAGTAAAAGAGGGAGCGAAAGGGAAAACTTCAGTAGAAAAATCCAAAGGATCGGAACGGCTGATTTCATCTTCAGAGTCGCCCTGAGCATACATTAAACTGGGTTCAGCTGCTCTATGTACCATCAAATATTTCATATTAATAATTAACAAGTCACTGGCTGTCAGAGCAAGATTCAAATGGATGGAAGGGGAGTTTGGGTCACCTTTCCTAAGACTGAGAGTCTTAATGAAGCGATAGCTTTACTGCACTATTGAGGAATGATGATATACTAGACAGAAGGATTAAGGGATATACATCTTGAAGGCTCCCTCCACGCTAACTCCCCCATAGGAGAGTATTTCATTTCCTCTTTTTATTCTTCTCCTTGATACACTGCCACCGTGTACACATGAAGGGCTTGATCTTGCCTGCCCCTGTGCGATGCACCCCAGTGTACATCTCTGCAAAATTAGCTAGCGTGTATGCAAACTCAACTGCAAAGGTGCTGTGTATCAGGGACATGACTGCATCCAATGTTATAAATCAGAGTGCTTGGTGTGTCTTTGCTGGACACTTTCTCATTTATCAAGGTGATTTTTAAACCTGTGCCTAATTCCCGTTTGTGAGAAATGGGAATTCACTGAAATCTCTTGCAATGGCTCGTTCTGGCGTTAGATTTTCTTCCCAACACTCCTGTTCACCTTCAAACCTACTTGACCATGAACGTAAATGATGTACTACAAAGCACGGGGTTTACTGCCTTTCTGTTGATCACTGATGGGCTGTTACAACTCATGCCATTATGTGAAGAGCTCAAAATGGCACAGTCACACCCCAGGTTTTACTTGCAACTCTCATGTAGTGCAGAACTGAAACCGTAGGAGTTCGAAGAGGTACCAGAAGGCCTGAGCAGACTTGGCTGCAGGGCCACGAGTGACTGAAGCTAAAAAGAATAGCCCTACAGAAAGCGGTGTGCAAGCAGGAGTTAAGAGAGAAACTGAGGAAACAACAGTCCCTCCAAGATCAACTGGAAATGTTTATGAAGTCAAGCTGCCATTTGCGTCTCTGGCTTGGGATGAAAAGCAAGCATAAAAGCTGTGGAGAATTACATTTGTTCTAGTCACACAGAAGGACAGACAGACACACTGACGAAGTCTGAAAGCCCAGAGAAAAAAGTGGCACATTACAAAGAGCTAATTACAATTTCTTTCCCTTGGAGATTAATCCACCGAGTGTAATTAAGCTCCTTCTATTTTTTGAGATCTTGGCAAGATCTAAGAAAAGAGTGAGCGAGCGAGACTGCCCTTGCTAGCCAAGCAGATTTTTTACTAAGCTCTATCAGCCCTAATTAATAGACCTTTGTGTAAGACCAACGAGAAATCAGATTTCCAATGGCGCTGAATCAAATGGCTTTGGCTACCTCTGCACACACACTTGTTCAGAGCCAGGCCACGGCCAGGATTTACACAAGCCGAGGATGAAAGGGAGGCGCAGGGGGGAGGCAGGATGAACAAGCTTTCCCCCCCCTAACTCCTGCTTCTCCTTTTCTGCTGCTTTGTTCTGTCTGTAATCTTACCAGATGGCTGAGGCAGCCTAGAGAAGAGATTGCCTGAAACAGGCAGGTGATGAGGCCAGCAGCAGGGACTCCGGCAGCGATTGGAGAAACTGATACAGCTCTCTAACCCTTGCTGCTAGCAAAGTGCTTTGTTATTCTTCTTTTCCTCATAGCTACCTTGCATTTTGTGCTTTTCTGATGGCCAAGAAGGAAGCTACAAGCCAGATCCTTGGCAGGCACAAGCAAGGATAGTGTCGCTAGCATCCCTAGAGTGTTGCTGATCTTCGCTAGCTGTGGATTCAGCCCTGAATTTCTGCACACCCCAGCCCTGCTCTTCTCCTATTAGTATATGGGCACACTCTGCTCAGAGCAGGGAGGACCTAGCCCTTTCCCACAGCTGTACCTGGCAGACAACATGTTTTTCTTTCCACCCACATCAGGGTAATTCTACAGGCAAACAGTGGTGCAACAGAGACAGATTCAGGTCACACACAGTATTCAGAGATCCCCAGAAATCTCTGCAGAGAATAAATGTCAGCCATGCCAACATCATCCTCAAGAGCAGACTTGACTGCTTTCCATGCTGCAAGTTAAGTGCAGTCCCTGCCTGGGTTCAAGGTGAGCTCTCTGCAACAGCAGCTGCTGGGACCACGCTTGCCTGAGCTTGCTGCATAGGTTAGGATGCTCCCAGGTGCATGCAAAGAGGCCAAGGGCAAGCTATTTGTGAGGCAGCTGTATGGACTGAACGTGGGTGGGATGTGGGGCAAGATATGCTCACAGCCGCTCTGGAGCTGGTTTTCAAGCCACCAGGTCTGTTTATGTTCAGTGGTCCTTTGTAATCTGGATCAAAAAGGTGGCACTGCTAGGAAAGGTTGAAGAAGCTCATCCTCTGGTTCATTGCAGCTCCCAGCAAGCCCGTGTGAAGGTAGCCCTTTAAGAAAAAAAGTCTGTCAGGTATTTAATTCCATGCAATATATAATATGACCCTACTGTCATAAAAGTCAATAACGAAAATCCTGTTGAATTGAATGGGAGCAGAACTGGGTCCTATTAGTGCACTGATGAAACTGTAATGGCAGAACAATGCTCACAACAGTTTCTAACTATTGTACGGCATAATGATCCTGTCAAAGACCCAGTTTTGTCAATTCTCTAATAGTATTTTGGTTTGTGGATTGTAACAACCTAAATTAAAGTATATTTTAAGTCCTAGCATTCACCCACAATGATCTAAACAACAATATAAAGCTTGTATTTGTAGTTAAAAAAAATGAACTGAAAGCCACAGAACAAAAGATGAAATACCATAAAAATAAGGTAAGCATATTTTTTGTAACTAAGCTTATATGCAGTATAAATATCTCTTGTCAGATTTTTTCTTTTTCCTTTTTTTTTTTCCTCCTGGAGAGTTAAGCATTGAATAAAAAAATAGAAAGAAAAAGTATTCTAGTATTTTCTTCCTTAATCCTTATTATAATTATCTGTTAATTATAATTTAATCCTTTTAAAAACTTTTTTTGGACTAGGACCTTAACAGTATCAATTTCTCACTGTATCCATATCATTGTCAAACACTGTTAAGACGTTTTGTATATTTTTTAAAAGTGGAGGCACTTGTACAAGGAAAGTAGAAGTGTTTAGTTAGTTTTGTTTGAATCAACAACTCTTGAAAAAAGGATAAAGTTTGCACGCAGACATCTCATATAGGAGTTTTTTTCTGGAAGCTTGAGAGCTTTCATCTAAAAATGCAGCAATCAGGATGGGAAGAGCTGTACCAGTTATTTTGACCTGTACCACGTCATATTTGCTTCTTACCTGAACAAAAGCGCAGATGGTCTCCATGAAGTGGGAGCACCAGACTTTCTACAGAAGGTAGTCAAGGGTCTTAAAGAAAAGCTGACTGTCTTCCAAAAGGCCACAAATAAGAAAGCATTTCTGAATGATTTCCTCAATCTGGCCAGCATTATGGCAGATCTTTTGAGCTTTGGCAGCAGAGTTAAGTTGCTGAGGGAACATGAGAAACAAAGAAAGAGGCTGGCAATTTGTCATGACCAGAAGCAGAAGAACCGGTGTGTTATCTTCTCATCTGGAGGTATCAAATCACCACCAGGTGCTGAATTAGACATCTGAAGTGAAGAACCTGCAAGAACCAACTGGAAGAGAAGACACACAGGTGGCAGAGTAGGAAGCTGAGAAATGCTGCTTGTTTCAAACCCAGCAAACCTCAGAAAAGCCCATAAGGGCCTCCCAGCTGGTCCAAGTCAAGACAGATGATGCAAATGGTCCTCTATGCAATGCCAACCCGGAGGGGCCTGCAGTGCATACGGCTCTTGGAGTTACAGGTGGATCCCATGGCAGTTCTCTGCTTTCCAGAAGTGTGGGTGAAGGGCGTTGTCACAGTAATGAAGGACTCCCATGTGCAGGAGCCCACACTGGATGTTTTTGGTGGAGATCTACACTGATGACATCAGTTTCACCGGAGGCACTGTCCATTAAGGACATTTCTACTTTCTAGACAGTTATAGATCATTATCAGGTTATAGGTTACACTTTCAAGTGGTGAGTTAAAGAGGTGTTGGTGCTAGCAAGCATTTATTAAAGTGCGTTTCATCTTACTTGCCCTTAATCTTTCTATACAATGTGCAGTAAAAGTGTATTATCATGTACACCTTTCTCTTGGGACGCACTGGCTAGACTCCTCTGGCCAAAGGCAACATTTCCTGATTTTCCAGAAATGACGAATGATTTCTTAATGCAGAAGTGCCACGGCTTTACTGCAGTCACAAAAGCAGATTAAATTAGTATTGACCTCCATGCTGCAGTAGCTGTGCGAGTATCAGTAGAACATATGACAACTCCGCGTACTGGTTCGCGTTCTGCTTGTCAAAGATGAGATCATCACTGACCTAAAAATTGGCAGCTGCCCCTACACCAGGGAAATCAGCCTAGTTTCGCTGACCTTGTGAAGAAAGCACCAACATCTATCATGTACATTTGGAACTTCAAAAGGGAGAATTTTCCAAAACCTCAAACTTTTTGCTGACATAACCGATTTGTAATGTGGGAAGCATTACATCAAACTGAGAACTGTTCAATGCTATCCTACTGCCGCCCCTCAGCCTTGCTTCTGCAGTCACATGGGGAAGCTGAGCTGCTGGAAAGATTTCCAGGCTGAAAGAATGGAAGGACGGCAAAGCTAACAACTGTAAATAATGTACAGTGCTGTGAAGAGCTAAAGAAAAATCATTCACATAGTTTTGGATTTAATGGCTAAAGGCAGTAAGAAGGTATTTTTGTCGTATTAGAAATCAAAAAGTCCTAGGTCAGGAAAGGGCCTGCTGCTGCTTGCAAAAGGTGGATGTGTAAATAGGATCTAGAAAAGGCAGACATTTTCAGGTATTTCTGTGCTGTAGGTGGAGTGGAGCAGGAGGATATGCTTAGCTCAGGTGAAATTATAACCAGAAACAGAAACCTCTCATGTACAGAAAAAATGTGCATGAAGCAGCATCTGCAAAAGATCAGAATTTTCAAGTGAACCTCTTCAGATTACTCATAGCCAAGAGACTGAAAAGAGTGAGTCAGGGTGCTCAGATCTTTAAAAAACTTGGGTACTTAAAGAGTGAATGGTGTCGTTCAGGGAAGTATAAGACTGATGGAGATCTTGGTCAACAGTAGAACAGCGACTTCAGGACTCTATGAAGAAGAAACTAAGCTCTAGCTACAGCTAAAATTATAACTAATGTCAGTCAGCATGGTTTCAGGGATGGTACGTCCCATCACACAAACCTGTTGCCTTTTTTTTGACAGGATTACTTGCTTGCAGGTCTGCAGCAATATACACACTAACACTTCTCAAAGCCATTTGACTTAATACCACATTAGCTTTTGATTGAAAAACTTTCACAGAATGAGGAACACTTTGTTGGAAAGTGGTACTGAACAGAAGGACACAAGGGTCATTGCAAATAATTACCCAACCACAAGCACTTAATGCAATGCCGTGGGAAGAACTGGCCAATGCAACACATAGAAGTGTAATAAGAGAATATGAAATAAAAGAGGGAAAGTGATTTTGAATTAATGACTGCTATTATGATACTTTGTCCACTTCTCATTTTCATGCTTCAAGAAAAATGTGAAATACTGCAGAGAATTCAAAGGAGAGCTAAAAAAATGACCCAAGGGCTGGAAAGTAAGCCCCAAAGAGAAGGCTTACACAGGCTGAGAGGTGACTTGATCTGTGTTTGTAGATATTTACACAGAGCAACAAGATCTGGGGCGAAGTTTTAATGTCATGTATAAGAATGTAACAAGATCCAATATCTGTTAGCTGAAGTTAAATGAATTCAACCTTGGAATAAAACCAGCTTCCTAGCAGCGGTGGTAAATGAGTATTGAAATAGCTTAACCTATGCTGGTGGGCTTGGCATTGCTTCATGTCTTTAGGATGAAATCAGCTGCCTTTCTGAGTGATGTGCCTTTACCCCACTACTGTCAGAAAGTCAGTCAATGGAGATATGACCATTTCTGGCTTTGGGAACGAGGAGCCTGAGGCCCACCATTCACAGCGTCCTTCATGGACCAGTGGCAGAAATGCAGAACTGTCCACTTTGCCCTCAGGTGCTTACGTACTTGCAGGTCCCCGATAAGTCAATGACTATAGCAAATTCTTAGTTCTTAAAGGCATGTCTTCATACATCAGGAAAGAAATTTTTTGTTGCTGCACAACTATCTGTGTTCCCCTCTGGGCCGCCTGAGACTGACAGGAGCTGCAATAGAGGCAGAATGAGGAGGGATAGAGCTCTTGGTTGGGTTAAGAGTCAGGTCAATAACTTGGGGCTGTGCAGCAGGGGCAGAGGTTTGCTGCTGGGCACATCTGGGCATTTACCCCCTTTCCACGGCAGTGGCCACAGGCATTGTGGCAATCTTTATTTCTCCTGCTTTCGGTCTGTGGCTGCATGGGGGTTGTATACCTACCTTATATGCCTTTAAACTGTCCTACTGCCTCTGGCCCTGGCCTTGTGGTCCCACTGCTCCACACAACACTACTGAGGGAAGTTTGCTGACCTAACAAAGGCAGAGAGCCTGTAGGACACTAAACACAACAAAGTGAGTTGCTGCCTGCTGGTTCAGCTCCTGAACTGGAGGACCCTGGGCTCATATAAACACCAGTGCCCTGCAAGAAAGAGGACACAAATAACTCATGGGGATGAAGGTGAGGTGAAGGAATAGGACCACTCATTTTGGCAACGGTTTGGCTTAGATGTGATGTCAGGTTATCCTCAAAAGCAGCCTGAGATCACCCATGCCACCTAGTAATCTACATATCTGACAGTCTCAGATGGGGACCTTGCCATTGTGGGGAAGAGTTTCAAGGCCCCCAGTCCAAGGAAGGCTGGGGACAACTGGACTGGGTTATATTTTCCTTGTCCTTTCCAGTCTGACTCGGTGTGTTTCTGCAGTTATGACATAAAAAATCAACCAACAGAGGGAATACAGAAGCAGGACAAGTTGCGATTGCATCACATCAAATATGGAAATGTTTAGACCCGACTGTGGGAAACCATTTGTCCCAGTCTCTGTTGGCCAGCAAGTTGTAGACAGTGCTGGCTCAGCTAACTGAGTTCCTAAGGATCATCTCTGAAAAGGTCTGCTTTTTTCTCTTATTTGTTTTTTGATGCCATTTGTATTCCATGGGTAATGAAGAAATATCATTTTAAATTAAAATGACTGTGGAACAGTTTGTTATACAAATGACCTGTGTTTTTATGGACTGCATTCTCTAGTCCTGAGATAGCCCGATTATTGACACCAAATTTTAGAAAAGAAAAGGTAAATATTAGAAACTTGAATTACTGCATACAAGCAACATGGTATAATCATTTAAAAAGCATTAAGATAGGCATTAAGATAAAGAATAACAATCTTTTTGCTCAGTCACCAAGTTCAGGATTGGTCATCTCTTTGAACAATTCATGTAAAACACTTTTTCTTCCTCTGTTCAAAGTGTGTGGGTTTTTTGATCATACGTGTACATATAGATTAGGTCAGGAGAGGACCTAATATTCCCATCAGCCATATAGGCTATTAGACATATCCCCAGTTGGATCTGCTCTGTTTGTCAGCAGTACCCATATACATAAATGCACAAAGACATTTTTTCTATCAGGATCATAAATTTGTATTAGAGTACTTTTATTGTTGTCCATTTTTCTTGGCTTGAAAATATCAGAGCATAATTTAACCCTCCCCACTTGCTACTTCTCTTTCCTGTTCCTCCCCTGAAGAGAAGGAGCTTGCAGTAAGTGGTGGGCAAAAGATGCCTCAAGGAAAACACAGTCCCCCATAAATAGGAAATGAAACAGAAAGCTGCAATCATGAAAGAAGGGACTATGAAAGATTTTAATAACATTCTTCAAAAGGCGTCTTGTGAACACTCACCACTATTTAATCCTCAAATGATTAAGTGTTCCTGAAACATACGTATTCTAAAGGCAAAAAATGTCATTCTTCTCCAGCGTTTCTAAGCCCCATTATTTTTCAGCAGTACGTTGTCTTGTACAGCAAGTACATGAAAAAGGGAAAGCAGTTCACTTCCCTTGCTAAAGCAGGTACAGTTGGGTTTTGGTGAGGTTTGCCATCGTCCGGTGCTGCTGGCGGGCAGTTGTTGCTAGTGCTGCCTTCCTGGAGGCAGTCAGAGCAGCCCTTGGGCACCAGCTGCCCCTCTCCAAAGGGCTGACTGGGAGACTTCTCTTCAGCTGCTGTTACAAGGCAAATGTTGCAGGTCTGGCTGTTTTACAATTTGCTGGTAAAGCTGCACAGCTGCATTTTGCCTCCAGATATGACTGGACTTGCTGAGTAAAGGCTTGCTGTCTGAAAAATTACCTTCTAGCCCTGAGCTCGCTGCTCTCCCAAGGACAGCACATGCTGGCTTTTCGCTGAGGGAGGGCAGTGAACCTTTTCCAGCCCTGAAATGACCAGGGTTTTGCAATGGGAATTACCTCGAGATCTGGACTCCCCAGCTCTGCCACCCTGGACACTGCAGGACAGAAAAACCCTGCAGGGGAGGCATACGGTGAAATATCTGACTGTGGAAAGTCACTCTGAAGTGCAGGAAGCAAGCATGTACTGGTCAAGGAATTAGATTACTTAAGGCGGTGACTCATCCAATAACTATTCAGTGTTTGCGGTTAAAAGAGAAACCTTTGCCAGAGAATGACTAAAATCCATTGGCACGGGCTTTAAAGGAATCATGACTGGGCCTAAACGGCTGTATACGCAAGTGAATTATTTTTCTGCCCCTTTCCACTGAAGCGCCAATAAAGAAAACACACCGTCCCTGTGTGCGCAGATTATTGCCGTGCCGGAGCAGCCCCGGGGCCTTTCCAGCAGCTGCTCTCCATGAGGCCAGGCCCAGGTCTATATTTCCGCGTTCAGGCTGGGCTGTGATTTTGTGCTGTTTTAAAGGCTCGGGCTGGCAGCGTGCAGCTAGCTCTGGGGCACTCATTCCTGCTTGGTTGAAGGGTGGGTAGGAGGAGAAAGAGTGAATTCCAAGATCTGGCAGTTTGGTCCCAGAAATTAAGAAAACAGAGAGACTGGCTTGTGCGGGCTGTGCTGGGGTAACCTGGGCCGGATCTTGGCTCCTTCGCTGCAATCTGCTGGGTCTGGCAGTGGTTGTCACTCAGCAGCTGGCAGGATCACAGGATCATAGAGTCATCTAGGTTGGAGACGACCTTCAGGATCACCAAGTCTAACAGTCAACCTGACCTACAGAGTCCCGTCACTAAACCATGTCCCTTAGTGCCACATCCACACATCTCTCAAATACCTCCAGGGATAGGGACTCCACCACTGCCCTCGGCAGCCCGTTCCAGTGCTTGACCACTCTCTCTGTGAAGAAATTCCTCCTGATATCCAGTCTAAATCTCCCCTGGCACAACTCAAGACTGTTTCCTTGTGTATCCTATCACTTATCACCGGAGAAAAGAGACCGACACCTCCTCGCTGCAACCTCCTTTCAGGTGGCTGTGGAGAGCGACGAGGTCTCCCCTCAGCCTCCTCTTCTCCAAACTAAGTAAGCCCAGTTCCCACAGTCACCCCACATAAGTCTTGTTTTCTAGTCCTGTCACCAAAGTAGTTTTGAGTAACTCAGAGATAGTGCTGCTAATGTATGCAAAAAGCAGGAAGGATGCAGTGCAATTGATAGACAAACAAGATGCTTGGTTTTGTTCCCACTGGCCTCCAAAGTTGTTTTTACATGACCATTTTCTTTGCTTAATTCTGAGATCCTCAATGCTCTGTTGCTTTTGTTTCCCTACAGCCTAGCAAGCCGTGCTTACTGAATTTGTCAAAGGTCAGTGAAATATTCCAGTGGCATGGGCTGTCAGCAAACATGCTTAGAAGAACTTGAGAATATTTAGTTGCTTTTGTCAGTTTTTTTCTGTGGCTGTAAGGGAGCTATGCAGTAAGGCAATAGCCTGGCAAGTACAAATGTGTATTTCCCTCCAGTAAAGGTTAAAGCGCAGCCCTGGCATCATTCAGAGAAGCCTTCCCACACCTGCTTTTCATTTCCTCTTGCTATTTCTGGTAATGAAAATTGGAACTGTTGCTATAGATTTGGGGCGTAGAAGGCCTTATACACATTTTCTTTTTTCTTAAAAGCAAGCCTGGGATTAAATGAATGTCTAAGACTCAAAAAGATGAAACCAGAGAATTTTTGGAAGAAAGAGAAGAAACGGAAAAAGCTTGCTCTTGGTTATTATTTTTTACTACTGATCCAGCTGGGAAGCTCAAGTTGCCTTTCGTCCTTTTCAAACCTCTACTGTTTCTGCACCAGAGAATCTACTGTTTGCTGGAGCTGCCTCTTTTTAGGGTTTAACATGGAAACAACAGAATTGCAGTCTGTTTTACAGCAAGCCATCAAGTTTCCTGTAGAAATAAATTCCTTTCCAGCACTTTCTTCCCCTGCTCGCCAGTCAGCCTTTTGTTCTCTGCCTTTGCAAAGCTTGGCTGTGCTGCCTCAAGGAAATGTGTTTTCATAGCCAAATGCACTTTTTTTGCTTCTCCCTCCACCCCAAGTACTACTGAGACACCACCGGAGTCCTGCTCCCCCTGTAGATGCTGGCAGCAGCTGGGGTCCTCCAAATCCTCTGGGAGATCCTTGTTCATGTCTCACCCTCCGTTGTCATCACTTGGCTTCAGCATGACCTTTGGGTGTACTCTGTTTTTCTGGGTGGGGTTTCTCAACTCCCCTAAGGGAGCTCCAGTACCAAATTCCCACTGGCCCTGGCAAAAGAAACTGCTGCCTTAATATCTCTATAAACAATGCAGACAAAACCATCAGAGCAACACTGTAAGTCTCCCACCTGAGTGTTCAGAGTATTTCCCCACAGCCCAGGCTTCACTTTTGCTGTTTTATTTGGAGAAACCACTTTGAATGCTTGCCTCCTGCAGAGCCCCCTCCCTGTGGGCCACAACAACTGGAGTGTCCCTAATGGAAGAGGTTAAGAGAGGCTCATCCAAGGTGATCACAGTTTGGCAGTGAGGGCAGCCTCTGTACATAGTGGGAGTCCTGGATTCATAACCTGCTCCCATCAGATTTGCAGGGCTGTGAGTACAGCTGCTCTCCCCAGCTGGTGCTCTGTTTGCATGCTAATGGGCATACAAAGCTGGGATGGAGCAGGAAAGCTCTTTGCCTCATGGAAGAAATGCCTCAGCAAGTTTTGGCAGCTAGCTCCAGGCGAGAAGCCCAAAGGACTTAGCTGTCTTGGAGGGTCTTTGCCTAGTCTGCTCTCACCTGTAGTGGTAACCCACTTCCACATGGCTGGTTGCTCACTTGCCTCTCACCTTGCCAGCTCTTCAAGACCCCACTGTTAGGCTTCTGATCCTCTGCAGGCAGTAAGCAGAGAATGTGGGTTTCTGCCCTGGGGCTATGTTTCCTACTGGTCTGACCACTAAGTCATGCAGCACTGAGTCACCGGGGAGATTTAGCCCTGGGTGCTCCAACGCCTTTAGGCATGTTTGCACATCTCATCGTGTGACTCCAACCTCCTCTTTTCCTGACAATGCTTTTGCTCCTTGAGGGAGTTTGGTCAAATGATAAGGATGTTGTTAGTGCCTGTTAGTGCCAGTTTGAGTACATGGGAATGTGCAGATCTGAGCGTTTCCTTTTGAGATTTGGACGAGACTATCTCCAGAGGTCCATTCCCACCTCAATGAATGTGGGATTCGGATTCGGTGTGTGCGATCTTACACACAGAACGACATTCCTGCCCTTCCCGCTCTCCCAAGTTTCAAATCCCTTTTGGTGCCTCTCCCTGCTTTTGCATCCCATTAAGGTAATTAGCAGATACTTAGGAAGAGTATAGTTTGGCCCACCCACTCTGAAAGCATCTTATCTAAATGGGAGCTTTATAGGCAGGTTTCAAACCTTGCAGGTCAGTTGAGTGTTTTCCCGTACATTGTGCATTCCCTTTCAGCATTCATCAAGTAGACTGACTCCATCACTTTATCTCACAGCTTGGGAAGGGAATCTCTCTGCTTGCTGATATCCACATTTTAGCACATAGGACAGAATCCCAATTGCCATATAAAAAGAATGAAACTGAAGATGATAGACCTTGAAAAAATGAGCAGGATCTGCTCCTGAGTGAAGTGCAGCACTGTGCTTAGCTCCAGGGTAAGCAAGAAGGATGCAGAAGAGCAGTCTCCACTAAGGCATTCCTTTACTACACGCTTTGTATCTCATCATCATTCTCCATCAGAGTTTCCTCCACGTTCCTTAAACCACAGTGGATCAAGTGTGCCTCTTAGAAAGAAAGATGCAATTGTTAATTGGTGTATGCTATGCATAAAGAAATGTAATAGCTGAAGCTTTTCGCATCGGCAGTATCAAATTTTGCTGATTTACCCATCATCTCTTTTTTTTAGTAATACATACTGAAAGTGCTCTAACATCCCCCATCACCTTAAAGAGTTCTACTTAAAACAACAGTCCTATCCTTTCTGCCTGTGGCACTATTTGCTGATTAACCACCTGTTGCCATCAAAGTCCTGGTGAAGAAATGAGTGTGTGGCCACAGGGCTCTCAGCAGGCAGTGTTTGGCAGTACCAAACCATGGAAATACCAGAAACAACATCCCTGGAAAGACCAGCGTCCCGCACTGTGCACCACAGGCTGAGCAGAAGCACCTGAAGTCCATGTGCTGCAAACAGCTCTGATGAGCATCACCACCACTTTCAGCCTCGGCTGGGCTTTGCAGATGAAACGTTTTCCTCACTGTAGGGTGCCCTATGCGATTAGTCTCACTTTGGTTCAAATCTCCTCGAGTATTACAAGGATATCACATCAGCTTCTGTATACTGCCCTTCATATAAATAACATTTGCAGGAAATAATTGCTATGAATAAAAATGATGTGCTATCTGCTCTAAATTTTTAGGAAAAGAGACGACTGAAAGATCAGGAAGGGCTACTTAGTCAAGAGCACTCATTTGTGCAAATGAAGAAGCAGAAGTGCCTTGTTTGAAAGAGAGCTGACCTTCTGCAACATAGTTACTGCTCATTTGCTTCAGGTGCTTGTTGGTTTTCACTTGCTATGGAGCTCTTAACTCATTATTTTCTACAAGGAAATAACTGCCATTCAACATAGTGATGCTAGTCTAGACATAATAATAACAACAAAAAATGCAGCACACCAGAATAATACATTGCATAAAGACTCTCTATCAAAAGAGACCCTAAAAAATCACATTAACTTGCTCATTTTTCTGATTATGTACCACGCACTCAACTTCGAAGAGGGGTTCTGTGAATGCAGATATTATGCACGGGCATATGCATTGGCCTACAGGCATGAAGGAGGGACGCCGGTCCCCCTGAAGGGCCTGACTCTGTGCCCCTCTGGCAGGGGGCAGAGGACACCAGCTCCTCGTGACTCTGAGCAGACAATGACTTTTTTTGCCCCACTTGTACAGCAAGAACATGGGTAGGACTTGGTGTCATAGATTCCGTCTGATGCCTGTTGCCCTTCCTGCTGCAGGGTTAGGTAGGATGCAGACACCCCATTAAACACCCACGTTTCAAGACCAAAAGCCCTAAGCCACTTCCCATGTGAGGCTCACTCTGGATGCATTGGATTGAACTGTGGCAGCAATGTCAGGATGTGCAGAAAAGTCATGTAAAAAACTAGGGCAGGGATGGGACACCTGCCCACACCTGAAATTACTGGAGAAACTCTAGGAAAAAGAGTCTTACTTTGTGCTTGGAGATCTGGCTCAGGTGCAGCATTTCAACCTGCTACTAAAAGGGTGTTTGATGACCTTTTTTCAGTTTCTGGTTAGCTCTTAACAAAACGTCTGTTGCATTTGGATATCTACCTAACTGAACCCCCCCTCTCCTCTCCAAAACAAGAAAACAGAAAGCAAAACAAACCAGCAATGCAACCCAAACAGGTGGAGGACAGCAACAGCAAAAAATCTCCATGAAGCTGTTAGCTAGAGACAGATCCCCAGAACACAGGATGTGATGGCAAAAAACACACGCCCTGGATCTGCAGAAGCAGGCTCACAAATTTTAAACAATCCTCTGATGTCCTCAGTGCTTCTACCCGAGATTCGTACTTTATTTCACACTCCAGTTAAAAACTGTGTTTCTAGGCATGGCCGGGTGACAGTACAGAAGCCAAGCAGCAGAGACAGCCCCTACATTGCTATACACAATAGTTATTGCCATTAGGGAATAAAGGGACACAACAATTGCCCTTAATTTAGAAACAAATAGCAGAGGGATGCCTAGCAGCTGCGGGAGTCATATATGCACGTGCTCTAACAGAGAATCTATACTGTGGGAGCAAGAGGATGTATTTTCAAGATGACATGGAAAGAGCCCACTTTGAAGTTCCCAGGCTGAGTAAAATCAATATCTAAACGCTTCAGTGAAATTTGTTTGATGTTGTCTACATGTAGAAACCCAATAGAGGCCACTTATTATTGAATAGTACTAGACTGAGCAAAGTAGGTCATATTACAGCTTTGTTTGGGAAGCAGCATTGTACCTGCCAGAACAGCATCCTTAATGCATAGTATCTGGCACTGGAGAATAGGTAGATACATACCCGAACCACCTGCAAGAGTGAGTACACAGACAAACAGATCTCATCAGTGATTATTCTCCAAAATGATCATTGGTTAAATTGCCAGGTTCTGTCAAGTGGCTACTTGAACCCATATTGCATGCCAGGCATTTTGCAAAGGCTATTTATAGATTAACTGTGACTGTGGTGGTGCTGAAGGTCTGTCAGCATTTCCATTACAGGCTCCTATAACTTGGCAGTGTGATATCCACTCCAGGCTAGAGTCTGATGTGAAGGGAGGATTTGTTCTAAAATAAACAATATTTCTCCTTACTTTTGGGTTTCTTTCTCTAAAAGCATCAAAAATTGCTGCTACCTAATAGATTTTTGAGTTTCTGTTGCTTTAAAAAAATATATATAAATTTTCCTGATTTTTTAAACTTTTTTTTTTTTTTCATGGCCAAAGATCAAGCTATATTTTGCTGTAGGAAAAACAAAGATGTCTAGAGAATTGGAAATGGCAAGTAGCTGCCCCTGTGCATTATTAGCAGCACTGTTGGCTGATGCCTATACATGATGTTAGACACAGGATGTTGTGCTCCTGGGGAGTGTGTGTGTGTAGCACGCTCCTGTAGCCACGAAGAGGTCTCTCAAGTGTTCCTCACAAGACATGGGGAGCTGCTCTGCTTGACACCATCTGACACCATCACATGTTTCCAGGCACAGTCATTCACAAACACTTGGGTCTGCCCACACCTGCTGCTGGGCACCACACACGTGCACGTGGACACTGGTGTTTCTGGGGTCAAGGAAAGAACTTGCCATTGCTCCTCTCATTGCTCAAGGCCCTTTTGGATCCCATCAGGCAGAGCCTGGGAAGAAGACCCAGCTTGCTCGGTGGCTTTGCGCTTGGATGGCTCCACCCACGCTGTACCCAAATTGTGCGTGACCCCAGCTGTGGCTTGAGCACTGCACTCACGAGCAGGATGGAAACATCCTACGCCCACATGTTTGGCAGCTGCTCTGAGTGTGTCTGTACATGAAACATGGTAAAGCCACCTTGTTTGCAACTGGGGCTCAACTCCAACGGGAGGTGGGCTTGCAGGGCAGAGGGTGTGCAACGCCTGCAGCACTGCCATCCTCCACCACGGCCCGCGGGCATGGGAAGAGCCATTTCGCCAATGTGCCCTTCCTCGCCCTCCTCCTTGCTCCCATCCTGCACTTGCGGTGTGGCCCAAGAGGAATTGCAGTGCCTGGCAGCCCCAGCTCCTTGCCCACTCTAATACAGAGTCTGGATGTTCATTGATTTTTCGGTTTTTCTCAGACAGCACTCATCTGTTATTTTATATTACTGGAGATACCATTAGCAATAAAATAAAGGATGAAAGGTACAGAACCCATTAGAGTGCTTACTTCATCTGTATGAGAGAGTGAGTGAAACAATTAAAAGCATATCAGCTTATAAACATGCTGATACAGTTATTAGCACAGTGAATAACATTCAGAGCATGATACCAAGGGATAGAGATGAAATCTCCCCTTTCCTTTCTCCTTCCCTTCCCAGGTAGAAGAGGCAGGGATATGATATTTCATAATAACGCTGAATGTATGTAGCCATAGATATTGTACATGATGAAGATGAAAGGAAGATTAAATAATAAAATCAAGGAACATTGCACAACAGCCATTCCACAGTTGTTTTGTACGTGGGTGAATTTCAGACTCACAACGGTAAAACGAGAGTGACCAGAAGGTTAAATATAAAAGGAGTCCTGGAACTAGTTTATAGTAGGCTGGGAAAAACAGAATCGCTTCAGCACAAGAAAAGAACAAGCGTGATTATTCCCATTCAGAGAATGATTTAGCCAAAATCCTTCCGAGAACTTGATACCCTGTGAGAATGATGTGAATAAGAATAAAATGTGTATAAATATTAGATGATAAGCAGGCACTCAACCACCTTTCTCAACACTCCAGTGTCATTTGCAAAGAAGAATGTCTGCTGTGTGTGTTTTGCAGCTTTTGTTTTTATTGTCTGCCTTTTTTCCTCAGCAACCTCGTCTGATGTGCCTGGCATCTGGAGCCCCAGGTAACTTTGCTTCCATCAGTAGGAGTGCGCACACCTTGCTGGTGACATTAGGTCTCCTCCTGAAGGTTTTAGACCCACTTACTCCAAAAGTTAGTGGGTTTGGTGCTCTGTGAGTTACTGGTTCCTATTGCAGATGGTCTTCTGGCTCTTCCAGAGTATCCCAGCAGAAGACACTGTGTGGTGAGCTCCAGGCAGTCACCATATCTTCTGTCAGAGAGACAAGTGAGCTCTGGAGGAGTCTCTGGGGATGCTAAAACCCAGCACTTGGGTGTTGGATGCAGAGGGCCATGGCACGATGGAGGTGGCTCTTGTTTATCTCCCTCTGGCAGCTGCAGAAGTCGTGAGGGGCTGCGACTCAAGGGAGCTGCATTCCCTGTTGAAGTACCGTGGTCACAGGTCCAGGAAGGCAGAGGGAAACTAAAAGAAAGAGAAAGGAGTGATCGTCTCATAAGCATAGGCAGTTCTCCTATGCCATGCAATTAAAACAGAACTTGGAATAATCTACATCTGTTTAAGAGAGGCTCAGACTACCCATAACAGCAAGGGTTGTGCTCTTTGTCCTTGAACATCTTTGCCCTTACAGGACTCTTCTGCCTTCCCCGATATCAGAAAATCACTGTCATGATACTTGCCTCCTAACAGAAGACGATAATGTCCCAAAGTGGGGTTCGTGAGTCAAGCACAACAAGGGCTTGACTCTTGCAGAGGTGACACAAACAGCCCAGCTGACAGCACCGCATGGCAGGTGAACCACTCTGCAGCTGCAGCTGCACCCGTGTGCTTGCATGCTTTCCCTGCTACGGGGCCTGCTCTCCTTGGTCTCCATGTGGTCCTTGGTCCTGTTGGTCGCTGTTGCTACCTGCTTGTGGCTGAGAGCTCAAAAGAGCCAGTCAGCCAGCTGCACTCAGTGAAGCATAACCCAGCAGCCTCCATGAAGTGCTCTCTGGGGCAACAGTGCTCCTTCTTTCTAGAAAATGGTACCTATCAATACAGATCTTAACTCTGTGGAGAGACTGTTGCTAGAGGTCAACTGCATTGTGCTAGAAGTTAGGGAGTTTGTCCACACCCACACCTCCACTGGTTTAATTGTATCAGTGCAAATCTTCGGACTGATGTAGGAGGTGGCTGTCTATACACACTGACCTTGCTATACGTGTAGCAGCTTGAGCTAAGTCCTCTAAAGGATACCCATGTACAAACATCTGCCCCAGGTTCAGTGACCAAATGTATTCACCATGATCAAAATCTGCTCAATATCTCACCTATAAGCTAAATGAAAACCACAGTTAATAATAGTTCCTTATAGAGCAAAACTGTGGTGCTCTGATGCATAAGTTCAGTCATGTTTGTGCTTGACAAGGACATGGATCAGAAATTGAAGGTGAAATACAAGAGAATAAAAAGGGCTCTCAAACAAAGTTATTAGTTTGGTAAAAGGGGATCATTGTGGGGGAGAGAAAAAAAAAAGAGGAAATGGAAATGATCTTCTTGTTTTTTTCCTGTGTAGAGTTTTAATCTTGCTTTGAACAACAAACACTGCTGTACTTGAGCCTCTGATTCAACACCAAGTTTAGAGCTGAGGTAAGAAAACGCGAGATGGATCCTGCGAGCCCGAGCACGTAGTGAGAAGACGTACAGAGTCAGGACATTTCCATGGCCAGGGGGCAGACGGCAGGGTTGCAGCACACGTACGGGTGGTGTGGAGGCTTTCTCCTTCCCTGGTGAGCAGGAGGTAAGTGTGCACAGGGAGGGCTGAGCACAGCGCTGTCGCACACACACCTCGGTTCCTGTCGTGGGATCAGGAAGGAAATGCTGACTAACAGAAGCGCTCTCAACTGTTTCTTTTTTTTTTTTGCCACCGATCCTCTAGCATTAAGCAATAGTGACTTTGCATTGACTCATTTCAGATATCCCAACTACGGAAAAATAACTGAAAGATCCCAAATCTGTCACAAAGCTTGTTTTGATTCAGGTATTTGCCTACCCAAATATTTAACTAGATCTCATCGGAACAGCCACGCGCTGCTTTTGGATGCCTCAGCTTGTGTTCTGAGGGAAACTGCCAAATGAGATTATGATTTCCCTTTCTTGTTTAGAACACCAGTGCCCAAACTTTTTAGGTCGATGGGACACGTGATTTACCGTAGGAGCAGGCAAAGCTGTGCCATGCGATGCCTCCGGCTGAGTGCAGCACAGCCGAGCTCCTGGAGGCCCATGTGTCCGGGGCAGCCAGCAGATCTTACCTCAAGCAGCTCATGCAGCTGGACCTGCACCTTCCCCAGGGGAGCAAGCACCCAGGCAGTAGGGCAAGCTGGATCATTTTGGGGGGCAAATGCCTGTCTTGTCTCCTGGGGAGGCTGGCCCATGGGAAAGGTGGATATCAGGAGCTGGCTGCTGTTGTCACTACTGGATTTGGACCACCCCTTTGGGTTTCTGGAAAGAGAGTAAGTGGGCTATGGGATGCATGATGAGGCTGTTGCCAGTCACTTGCTGCTAAGCGGACTGGGGAGTGAGCAACCCACAAGTCTGGTTAAAGTGAATTCTCAAGCACAGACCCTCAGAGGGGATTTTTGTGGTGTCTAGCTCCCAAGGGCTGGGAGGCCTTTTTAAACTGAGGAGATACTTTATTTACATTATTTTCTTCTTCATCAGAACAAATAAGATTGTTGGAAGTAGAAAGCTTCCAAAGACAAGACCTTGTCAGTGTGAAAAGACAGAATAAGAAATAATTAGAATAAAAGTATGAGAATAAACCAAAGCCACTCAGCTCCTTGCTTTGCCACAACTATTTCCTGACCTGTTTATTGCAGTAAGTGCCTGTTAATGGATTGACTTGAGCTCTCAGATATGTGAGCTCCTACTCCAACAGGTATGTCGTGGTAAAAACAAAGCACTGACAACAACAACCCCAAGGCCTCCACAACCAGCTCTTGGCATTGAAAGTGTTAGCAAGAGCTAATGTAGTAATTAAATGTACCCAATGCTTTCTGACTTCACAGATGACAGTCTGTGGTTTGCCTGCCCACCCAAAATGCGTGGGAGGGCAAACCCAAGTCTTAGAGCTCTAGCTGCACTGAGTGTCTCATCACTTTCCTTATCAAGATTTTCACAGTCACTGGGAAAGGGTTGCACCCATCAGCATGAGACATTCCAGCTCAGAACATGAGATGACTTTCCTACAGTTCAAGTTGCACAGGATTCCTGCATAATCATACTCCATATCTCATCTCCCTCTGCTGTGCACCTTTTCCCTGCTGTGAAATTTTGCATTGCTTCTTCGTATGAATGTGAAGGAAACTCACAGGAGAAAGCAGGAGTTTAAAGCAAAGAGAAAACATTGTCATTCCCCAGAGGCCTAAGATGCATGGCCAAGGTTTTTCTACAGTGACCCAGGCAATTCTGAGCCCCTGCACTTTCAAGAAGCCTTTGACAAATACTGACAGAAGTCCCTGACAAAAAGCTAATAGAGCAAATAGCAACAGGAAGAAGGGAGACACATTTGAGGGTTGAGAAACAAGGGCAGCAGTAGGCTGGCAGTTCTCAGCATGGCTAAGTGCTAACAAGGAGAAACTCCAAGCACCTTATCTAGAGCAAGTGTTTGAAATATGTCAGGCTGGAAAGGAGGGGAAACCACTGTGGCCACAAAGCTGTACACAACCCGTAATTGGTTCATGAGTCAAGAGAGGACTGTGAAGAGCAACAAAGAGACCAAACAAGATGCAGTGAGCTGGCAGGAGGGAAACTGCTGTTCACAAAGGTGGTGCAACACTTAGAGGCTTGGGTTGGCTGCCCTTGTGAGGTGTTTGCTTGACAGCTGCATGTGGAGGTGGACCTTCCTTCTCCATGCCCTTAGCTTTTAGGGGTCAGGTAGTTTAAATACTATTTCTAGCTTTGGAGTTGCAGGCATTCACTCTCACCAATGTTCAGGTACCTACATTTTGAAACAGGTGTCCCATCACAAAGCTTTCCCTCTCTTTTCCCCAGAAGTCCTCTGTTGGCTTGGTGCTGCTGATAGTTACCATCGCACTCCTCTTCTCCCCTCTCCTTCCTTCTCCTCTTGCTCTTGCTGCTGACCAGGACTCTCACCTTCTCTCTGGCCCCCACTACGCTGCTTGTAAGGCCAACGGTGAAGCTGATCCAGCTACCTGATCTGTCAGAAAACGTCCTTTGCTCCTGAGGTCTGTTTTTCACTGGTTTAATGAGCTGCATCAGCTCAGTGAGATATTTAAGAAGCACCAGTGCTGGAGAATGTGAATCAGCGCAACTACATGACCAGAGGTGTAGAGGGCTGGATTCCAGCAGCAGACTGGGAATGAGGTTCAGGTCGCCAAGTGTTGTACAACTTTAGCTCAAATTGGGATTTTTCCAAAAGAACTGGAAGGATTTGTAATTATCTTTGTAAATGGCAAACATCAATGCACCACACAATATATCATAGCTATTAGAAAATAAGCAAGATGCTTCAGGCAAAGAAATCATGAGTAAAAGGACACTGTTCACATCTGCAGAGGCATTATAAGGTAGTATGTCATGCTCACTTTTGTAGTAGGCCACTCTTTCTAAAGGGGATAGAGAAACCTGGTGATAAAACAGCTAAAGTGATGGGGGCTTCTCAGCGGAAAGTCAAGAAAAAGTCCGGGCTTGCTCATTTAGACAGGAGGTGAATAAAAGGGGACACAGAAGAGAATCCTATGGCACACAAACAATGAATATAGCACTATCTGAGTTAAAAATGAAGTGAAACTGAAAGATAACCATTTCCAGTAAATGGTAAATATTTTTTCAACAATCTGGCAAGTTCATTTCCACAAGATATGAAAAAAGTCAAGGCATTATTAGTCATTTAGACATTTAATTCAATAAAAGAGTATTTATTATTATTCTATGTAGGATAACCAGAAAATCTAAGGGGTAAATACTTACATCACAGGTGATAAGCCACTGTCTTTTCCTGACACAGGTAAACTGGAAACTGTTTTGGAGATTACACTGCTCCACGATTACTTAACAAGATCTTGGCACCTTTTTCAGAAACATCTAGAGTTGGCCAGCCTCAGGCAGGACACAAAATGCTTTACCCTTCTACGGAAATCCTCTTATGCCTAGCACAATAAAGAAATCCCATGTGAACATGAGTGCAGTGGATGTTGGGAGCTCATTTTTCTGACACTAAGAATCAGGAATGTTTGAAGGAATGGGTAATGGTGTGACCCCATCTGCCCATCTCTGACTCCAAAAATAGCTATTATGGGGTGCAGCAGCAGCCTCTGAACAGCCATATAAAGGCATCCAGGGCAGAGTGCAAGACCCATCCCTTCTTCTTCTCAGCTTTGACCCAAGAAATATTGAGCAAGTCATGTAACCCAGAACTGTAACAGATTGTCTCAACAAATGGCACCACAGGCCTGTGTGAAGTGAGGTTCTTCTGGTGTATATCGCCATGGAGGCTAAGAGAAGAGCAGCACCCACCCATGAACAGTGTGAGCCAGGATATCAAAATTAAGAAGCCTGTTTCATGTTAGATTAACAGCTCTTAATGGCTTTTTGATCTGTCATTCTGTATGAATTTATAGTAAAGAAACTGACTTGTTTTGGATCCATAAATAATCATAAACAAATGTTATACCAGATAATCTTGCTCCTCCACATAGAGGAGGATTTTGCAAGTCGTTCAGAAACATCACGTCTTGTTGCATTTGGGTACAGAAATTAAAGTTGCCTTGAGGCAGCTTTAACTTGTGTGACCGACACTTACAAAGCAAATCACAGTAGGTTTTACTGACCTTCGCAAAATCAGAGGTCATATTTTCACAGATATAAGCCCTTTTAGACATATTCCCCTGCTGTATTCACTGCAAAAAGGTTTCTTTCTGTACCTCTACAGAATGTAATGCATGTCCTCACCTTCATTCTTCTCTCTTCAAAGTATTACTGAGGCTATGGAGAAGGAAATTAAGTTCCTTTTAGAACATTTCAGTACAATTATTCAGGGCAGGATTTTCTGCCATGCTCTTGGGTATTTTTATATTTATGAGTTCTCTTTAAGGCTTTAATGGGGCAGCAGCTGGAGCAAGATGAACCAAACAGAACTCTTAAAGAGAGACTTGGTACATTAGGGGCAGATTCTTGCTCTCATTAGCTTCATAATTTTTAATCCTCTAGACAGCTGCAGTGATTACAATGTGACTAGTATCTGAGTAAGGTACAATGTAGGGTGAATCCAGTTGTCAGAGTATGACCCTTCCTTATTCTAGTAGAAAAGCTCAAACCGAATGGCAGTAATTTCTTATTGAGGAACAGCTCATGGATGGGGAAGTTTATAAAATCAGCATATCTTCATTTTCCCAATAAAGAAAACACCACTGCTGACATTTCCAGTAAAATAAAAAGACAAAACTTGGGAAAAGAATAAGGTCAAGAGGGTTTGCAAAAGCCTAAGACCAAGTATTCCGCTTCCCTTCATGCATTCTGTGGGATGTCTCTTCTATTTCAAAATAAAAGAGCATGCAGTGCCAGGGAAGGATGGAGTGGTACCATAACTGTGTGTGGGCTATTATAAATTTATGGTAGATCTGAAGCAGCTGATGTAGATTAGCTTTCAGTGAAAAGCATTCTACCTCACATTTAGCACGGCCTGAGATCAGTTCCTGTGGCTGAAAGATGCACTATGAGAGGATGCTGGCCATCCAGACCGAAGGCCCAGCTAGCTCAGTACCCTCTCTCTAACAGTGACCAACAATAGACAGTAAAACAGTAGCAGGACGACAGGGATGCAGGTATATTCACAGCTCCTGGCAATCTCTAACCTAGAAACTTCCTGAGCCAGAAGTGGTATCTTTGTGCATAACAGCTCATGATGATATTTTCCTATGACTTCGTCTAATTGTATTTTGGAACCCACGTAAACTTTTGGGACTTAGAGCATCCCGTGGCAACTGCTCAGTATAACCTTTGCTTTGTAACGAAGTGCCACCATTGTTTTGAAGCTACCTCCTGGTAGGTTCAAAATTTGATGCCATATACTTCCTGTAGTATGGGAAGAGTGAATAATCATTCGCTCTCCAACTCCTCCTTGCTCTTCAAGGTTTCCTAGATGCCTGTCATCTCATTGCTCAGTCATCTCTAGGAGAAAGACTCCTAAGTTGTTTACTTGCTTCTTGAGCCTTTTTCTGGACTTGTAATCACTTGTATTGCATGTTTTTGTCTTTTTTAGTGATTGTATTGCTTTTTTTTTTCCTCTTTTTTTAAAAGATGGGAGGACTGGAACTCCACAGAGGATTCAGGATATGGGGATAACAAGGATTATTAATTTTCTGAGGGGTAAGAGGTAGCTCAAAACCCACCACTGTGTCTCTGAAGTTAGGGTTGCCTTTCCCTTTATGCACAGTTGTTGTGTCAGACTGAATTTTGTCTGACATCTTATCGCCCTGTTGCTTTGTACCATAGCACTCAATTGTGATTCTGCACAGTCATCATTCATTTTTACAACTTCAATAGCTTAGTATCATCAATAAACCTCATCAGCTTATTCTCCATTGCCTTTTCTAGGTGGTTAATGAATATGCTTAACAACAGAGAAGCAGAACAAACCTCCACAGGACCCTAAGATTTATTCCTCCTCTTTGTTTCCTTTAACTTGAATCGATGAGAGAACTTTCCCCCTAGTTTAGCATCTTTAAGAGCCCTCAGTAAGCGATAGTGTGAAAGCCTGTTGAATATCCACTCCTGCTTTATCAACCAAATGAGCTACATCTACATGCTCATTGCCTCCTCTAGAAAACTAGTAAATTTGTGAGATACAGTTTCCCTGTACAACAGCTCTTACCAGTCTTCTCCATTATATCGTATTTTTTCCATGTGTTTACTTGTTCTATGCTTTTAAAAAAGTTTCTATTGATTTGTTCGGTACAGCTGTCGGTCTTACTGATAGGGCAGCTCCCTGTTTGCCCTGTCCTGACTTCATAAAGCCACAAGCCAACCAGTGATGTCCAACCTGCAGGAAGAGAAGCCTGCAAGGCAGAGTGTTTCTGAAATGTCCAAGGGATGCAACGATTGCTACACAGACATTTTCAGGCCTCCTTCCTGGAACTGCCATCTGCTAGCAGATATGTGAGCATCAGTTGCTATGGTAGCACACAGAATACTTTGTCCAAACCCTGGAAACACAGAGTACAGGTCTAGAGCTGGGCTATGGACCAAGAATCTCTCCAAGGACTCCTCCAAGGACTGGAGGATGAGAGTTTTATCCCCTTCCCGGCCTTTGCAAAGAAATCTTTCTTCAATTACTGTTGTACAGACTCAGGGCTGACATGGCTTCAGTGGCAGATGGACCTCGTGTTTGGGTGTGACAATATGCGGAGCTTCTTGTAGAACAAGCCCTACCTTTGTTTTACAAATCTCCCAGTGGAGAGGCCTGCATGGATCACCAAGGGGGTGCAGCGAGACATTTGGGTGACTGTTTCCCAGTAAACTTATGCAGCATCCATTGTGCTTGTGCAGCCTGTTGCAAAAAAATGGATGCCATCCCCAGAATGTCGGCTGAATATTGATTTTGTGAATGGGGGCGGGGGGAAAGAGGATGAAATAAAAGGCCATTGTAGCCGGTATTGCATATAAATAGCTGGGAGGTTAATTTATGTTATTTATGGAAATCTGGAATACTGGGAATGCTCTAATGCTTATTCCAGCTAGGCTATTAGTGCTGTTCAAGTTCTTGTATGCATGCATCGCCATGTTATCTGAATGTCTTTAAGCCCTCCTTAAAAGCAGTCAGGCAAGGCTTTAAAGAAGCTAGAAAGGGTCTGTAAAGAAACGTATCATTTCTGTAACTATTTATAAACCTAAAGGATGCAAGCAATACAAGTGAATGTAAGAAATGTTTTTATTTACCAAACACTAGAGGAAAGCTACAATAAAAGAAGTAAAAAAGAATCCTCCCCCAAAAGAACAACATTTCAGGGTGCTTTTTTTATTTAAAAAAAACCATGTATGTAGTTCTTTCCTTTTTTGTTCCTTCCAGGATACACATACGACTAACAGAATCTCTCTTAACCAAAGAAAACACTTCAGGACAATTTATGTTCAACATGAATTTACCTCACAACCTTGTACAAAACACACACTCATCACCCATTTGAGAAAGCGAACTAACACAAATTAAGAAAACTAAAAAAGCACACCAGTTCATGTCTCATCTTTTATGGGGATGACAGCCACAACGCTTTGACGAGGGGCACCGTGGTTTGCTCACAAGCCTTCTGTTTTAATGGCTTGTGAAAAAGGTGTGACAGGGAGATCCAACGGTGAAACGTCTGTGCTAAATCAGCTAAAAATACTCCTGTGGTCAAAGCAAAGAGCGGATGAGAGTATGCCAGAGGTAGGGAGGGAGGCGAGCCCGCAGCGTGCATAAACAAATGCCCCAGCGACAGCGGGAATGTATACACAGCCATTGTCTGAGATTTCCTACACCTTCGGGGGCTCATTCTTCTGCTGAGATGCACAAACATAGATGCTTTTTTTGACAGTGTATCTCAAAGAGTGTAAAAGCAAAAGCCACCGCTAAATATAGAAGGCTGTCACATGCTGCGTTTAGTCACATTGCAATTCATTGTAAGCTGCAGCATGCATCGCACCACAGCTCCTTCAACCTTGGCTATGCGTTTGAGGCATTTTTTCCTTGTGCACATCCCTTTCCCCTCCCTCTAATTTGGAAGTGCAAATGTGGATGAGCAGTCAACAAACAGGCAGTTTTGATGGTCCCGCTGAGCTCTAAAATGTACAGGCATGTCTGAAACAACATGAAAAGTGCTGGTGATAGGGGGGTGAGTGGATGAGTCACATTTAAAGCAAGGCAGGCAAACTGGGGGAAAAAAAGAAAGAAAAAAAAACAAAAAAAGAAAAAAGAAAAAGATCTGTGTCTTGACTCAGTGCCCAAAATCTTCAGTTGATGCTTCACTGCAGACTCTGAAGTTCAGCTTATTTTTCTCCTCTCATTTGTTCTCTTATTTTTATGTCTTACATAATGGAGCTTTGATTCATAGAAATCTATTTATATAGTCTAGGATTTGGGCCAAACACTGAAGTCCTAACTCTGTCTTTACTCAGGCAAGATGGCCATTGTTGTTAACGATATGAATGAGGTTTGCTAACCCTGTTTGTTCAGGGGTGGACTCCTGGGGGCTACCCTGCAATTTCTTATACTCTTGACAGAGGAGTGATTCAATGTAAGGAAACCTAGTCTGTATTGCAGCTGCAGGACAAAATGCACCCTTTGCTGGGGGTGTGAGCAGGGCACCATGCACACCAGGTCCGTCTAAGGAGCTTGCGGAGCCAGCTGACCTTTTATCTCTTGAGCTGGCAGGGAGGGGACGGCTGCCAGGGAGAGAGCTCCCCACTGACATCAGAGTTATTCCTGGGGCTAGCTGGAAAACAGCACAAGAGAGTGCTCTTTGCTGCAGCGCTGAAGCTGATTTCAAATACGTCCTGTGAAAAGAGCAGCCCAAGCCCATCTAAGTAGGTTAGAGGGGCAGACCCGAGGGAGGCTCCTTGGCTCTGCACTGGGACCAGGGGTTGGGGGTTGTGCTCCCTGACAAGGTGTGAACCCCAAAGGAAGCTCCTCCGGGGGCTGGACGTGCCCAGGTATATTCTTGGCAGTCTGCTAATGCCTCAGTTCATCAGCCAGTGTTTATTTCAGTGCAAACGCTCTTATAATCCTGTTTTTCATGGCTGCTGTGAGAACGTGGCATCTTTGATACTGCTGCCTCTTGGTCATGTATGATGACACCATGTTCATATTTTTAGCCGGGCTAAAAGGGATTGCTGTAATGATTCAGGGGGAACCAGGGAAAATGCTTTCAGTTTATACTAAAACACATACATACACACTTATTTTTATATAGCTATATATATATTTGTCTCCTCACTAATTTCTCACAGTTCAGAATGCGAGTGCCCTAGATAAGGTGCTCCAGTTTTTGGCAGTACCAGAGTAATGAAATAGCCAAACAAGCACTCCTTCGCCCTTCCCTCCCTCAGCTATTATTCCGTGAATGTCGGAGATAAATGTCATTTGTAAATCCCACTCATTGCTAACATTAGTGCTATGCATATGTACTTCCTCTGACAAGTAACCCTAGCAGTGAAATCTGTAAGGCAGCAAACTTTAAGCAGTTTTCTTTTAAGCATGGATAATCGGTAATTGGGGGCATCTGTCTCCACTGAATACCCACACTTGCTCTTCTTTAAGGTGTTCCAGGTTGACGACTTACAGTCAAGGTAAAAGAGCCTTGAAACATTTGATATCCTTTCTCCTAGTTACAAACTCCATTATCAACCTTCTCTCTGCTGGAGCGGCTTTTCCTTTCTCTCCCTTTCTCCTTCATTTTCCAGAGCTAACCTTTGCGTAACACAGACTGCAGCCAGGCACGCACTCTGCCAAGTGCATTAACTCCCATTATGAGGGGCTGCTACACTATCCCCACAGCTGGGGAGCTGCATGCTCGGCTTCTGCTCCTTTTCACCTGCACCCCAGCAATGTGGGGAAACAGACCTGGCCCCCAGGGGCTGGGACAGCCCTGAAGGATGTCAGTCCTTTGGCTCAGCCCTCCTGCAACCACTGCTTTCCTCCCACCAGCTCCCCAGGAGACTCGCGAGGCTGAGAGCAGAGCCGTTCTTGTAACGATGCTGTCCCTTGCCAGGAAATCTGAGGTCCTCACTCATGTGGGAGAAAACATCCCTCTTTCACAGGAAAGATGCTGTTCCTTAGGAACCTGCTTCATCCAGGTTCAGGTCTGTGTCTGGTTGTAGTGCCACAGGAGGCACCCGTGACGGGTGCAACCTGTGGAAATAGATCATCCAGCACAGTGGGCAGATCTACTCTTCCCCCTCAGTGCAGGGAGGAGAGAGCATTTTCTCTGCCAGGTTTTACAATAACAAGAGGGAAGGTGATACCATTAAAGGTACCTCATCTAGAAAGCTGGTGCCCCTTGGTTCCTGCTGTGCTGGAGAGCAAGGGCTCCAGGAGGCTCTCCAGAGCTGAAGTCTGTTAAGGTCCCCCCCAGTTGCCTTCTGGAGGTGCCTTTTTCTCCTCTGACTCCAGGCAGGCCCTATGGAAATTTGCCTCCAAAGTCAGGCCTGGGAGGTGGTAAAAACTGCCACTTGTGAATACCTCTGTCCCATGTCCTTCCCTTCCATCTCATCCAGGTATCTTGAAACCTTGAAGCCACTGATAGTGAAAAAGGGATGAAACAGAAATCCTGAAAGATAAAAAAAACCTCTTTGCTTAAAATAAGCCACTTTGTGAAATTATTTTTCAAAGTACAGTGATGACAATACTAAAACACAGAATTTAGAAAATAAATATGCTTCCAGGCTGAGATATTTATAAGTCAACCTTAAAACCTTTGCAAATACTGCCATGGTTGCGAAGCTATAAACTTCTAAGATCAGAAGTTAATAAGAGAGACACTGTCGCTAATAGACATTTAACTGCAACAACACTAGTAGGTGATAGAGCAATAATGAAAATAACGGTCCCTTGCAAATAAAGGACGGGTAATGTCTTTCTGTGATAGCCCTGCACCATGCTGAGCACACAGTGCAATCATTGCATCTGCACTTTCCCGTGGTTTTATGAGAAGCAGGCTGCAACTCACTGGCTAGTCCCATTGCGTCTGGGATTCTGTGTGGAGGTTGCAAGGCGTACAAGTACATCTAAACTGAGGTGACCCGTAAGAAAACTGGGCTTCCTTGACTTGCCTCTCACTGTAATGATTTTTATTCTTAACAAGCATCAACCTATGTGAGCAATGGGGTATGCATGTAACAGCCCAGCGTCATGGACCGGTGCATTGGCCAGGAGGTTCCTCCACCTTTCCCCAGCCAGAGAGCTCCCCACAGCCCTGTCAGCCTCCACCATGGAGAACATGGAGGCACTGTGATGGTCCACGTGGGACCCCCATGCCGCAAGGACCTTGCATGCACCGTGGCGGCCCCTTCCAGTCTCTTTCCAAAGCTCTTCTTGCAAGTGGTGCAGTACTGGCATGACCCACACGTGTAGCTCTCCCCTAGCTGATCTCTCCCAGCCTTCTTGCAGAACGACTTTATTTCATCCTGGAGATGGACAGAAGGAGAGAAATGTCCCAGAAAATTGACTTTCCAGAGTTAAGTCTGGAGGACAGCAGGTAAGCTGCAATGGCCTCCCCTGTGCTGCTGCATCCTGTGAGAGCACACCTGACCCAAACGGTGACGCACATGCATATCGAATACATATTCACAAGGTGGATATGCTTAAAACAAATAAAAGGAAATTTATCTTCTTCCTTTCAGCCCTGCCACTTCAGTGCTCGAGTAAAATTGCCTCCCAACCTGTAATTTGCCAATTATTTAAACAAAAACATGCTTGTGAGATGGGCTTGCAAAGAGGTAGTGTTGCACAAAGTAGGTGGCTATTTGTAGTGGTGGTGGAGGGCTGCAAAAAGATCTGCATCCTTCAGACTTGGTGGGACCTGGGAGCAACAACAAACATCTGCTGTGGCTGCCTCCTTCGCCCCAAAGCATGACAGGCAATTTTCCTTTTGCTGTTAGCAAATGCGGTTGGTCCTACGGGTTGTCGCAACTGGATGCTTATGTAGGAGCTCTTAGCAAGAGCACAAGCTTGGGAAAAAATAATATGCCTGAAATGGAGATATACTTGTGAAGTGGTAACCTCAGTTTTCTTTCTATAATGCTTGTACAATATTGTTAAAATGCGGCCACGTGGGTTGGGAAAAGGCAAAACCAACAGGAGTATAGATGCGGCTTGTACATATCTGTTCTAAAATTTTTACCTAATAGCCACAGACTGTTTTGCAACTTTCTCCTCCAGTCCTAAACAAATGCCCACTGACATCAGCCAGGCGAGTTCAGGCCTTATAAAACCCCACAGCTGTGTACGTACTTAGCTTTGCTTTCCCCTTTATCCTCCACTGGTGATGCGTTTTTGTTTTACCCCATAGCAATCACCGCCGTCTAGTCTGTGGTCCTAGTATTTTTTTCCTAACAGGGAGGAGTCTGTTGGTGCTTCCAGGAGCAGAGTGAGTGTTAAGTAGCTTTCGGGGATGGTAGGGGAATCCCTGCTGCGTATTTAACCTACATTTGTTTTCAGTTTACAGGAGTGTTCGGTTCTAAGTCTGCTGTTAAAGATGAAAAGGAAGTAACTCAAGTAATTCCGTAGGATTTGTCTGAATTGCTGAAAGGGCTACAGGAACAATCCTTGTAGTGTCTTTTCATTGAGACCACAAAGTCTTGAAACAGGGAGGAGATTACTGAACAAGCTAGATTTCCTTAGAGCTGACAGCCTTACCTTTCCCCAGATAGCAGCTCATTTTAATTGTAAAAGAAGATGTTCTGTGTTTTAAGCTCAGCATTTGACTGTCAAATTCAACATCATGAGGGCAATATTAGCCCCTGGCAGCCCTCAGCAGGTTGACCAGAGAAGCAAATTCTGCAAAACAGGGAAACAAAGGCAAGCTCCACAATGCATTTTTTGTCTGCATGTATGTGAAGTTCGTTGTCAGAAGCCACCCTTTCCTCCGACTGCAGCAGAAGGCTGTGATTGTGGATATTGCCAGCAATGGTTTTGAAGTAACAGGGGCTCCAGCTCATCTAGGCAGGAGTACTGGATATTCAAAGGACAAAAGGGAAGGCCCTCTAAAGCCCGAGGAACTGCAGCATGGCAGGGGAAGGGGAAACACACAATTTCTCACTGCAATGCCAGCTACTGAGAGGCTGTGCTTCCCTCGTAACCCCCAGCACTGTAAACTCTGCTGCAAGATCTGCTGCATCTTAAATTCAGTATTCGGTGCTGCATCTCATAACAAGGAATTGGTAAAACGCAGGGCAGCGGTTTAAAGTTCTGCTAAAGGACTTTGACCAGAAATTGTCTGCTTAGGAGCATTTTTGCATGCTATGGTCCTGTCTGTACTTTCAATGCGAGTCTGCAGTTTCACATACAGAACCTCTGTAGGGTGTGTATAAGTAGTGAAGCTGACAGTGGACGAAGCAATTGCTATGGTGAGTCAGGTAATTGCCAGGCAGGTTACCCAAAAGAAAGGCTGACCTCTCTCTTGACAAAGGCAAGGCAGTCCTTGTGGCATACGAATTTTCAGATGTTAGTGAAATGATTTTTTGTTTTTCTGATGTATTGGGTTTACGTGGTAAAGGTTTGGTAGCGGGAGGGCCACAGGGGTGGCTTCTGTGAGAATATTCCAGAAGCTGCCCCATGTCAGAGAAGAGCCAGCTCCAGCCGGCTCCAAAAGGGACACACCACTGGCCAGACCTGAGCCAGGGAGCGATGTTGGTTGTGCCTCTGGGAGAGCAGATTGAAGAAAGGAAAAAACTGCTGCGCAACAGCAGCTGGGAGTGAGAGGAGTGAGGAACAGCCCTGCAGACACCAAGGTCACTGAAGAAGGAGGAGGGCAGGAGGTGCTCCAGGCGCCGGAGCAGAAGTTCCCCCACAGCCCGTGGTGAGGCCCATGGTGGAGCAGGCTGTCCCCCTGCAGCCCATGGGGTACCACACGGAGCAGATCTCCACACTGCAGCCCATGGAGGAGCCCACGGAGGAGCAGGTGGATGTGGCCTGAAGGAGGCTGCAGCCCATGGAGAGCCCCCGCAGGAGCAGGCTCCGGGCCGGGGTTGCAGCCCGTGGAGAGGAGCCCACGCAGGAGCAGGTGATCCGGTGGGAGCTGCCACCCGTGGGGGACCCGTGCTGGAGCAGTCTGCTCCTGAAGGATGGACCCCGTGGTA
>VXAL01010980.1:323377-354091 GCA_013399475.1 Chauna torquata | reverse complement strand
TTTTCTCCCCCTCTTCCTTTGAGGAGGGGAAGTGAGAGAGCAGTTGTGGTGGAGCTCCGCTGCTCAGCTGGGTAAAACCACCACACCTGATGACCCAAGTAATTAGTGTTTTCTCTTTAAGTAATCTCACCCAGTTTATGCGTTGCAGATTTCTTGTTTGTACTCTATTGGCATATAACCTTTCCAGGCTGCCTGCCTAGCTTCTTAGCACCCAGCAGCTTAACGTTTTTATTGCAGCAGGAGATTCGCTGCAATGGTCATTTCCTTCTCCCATCACTTGGATTACTCCATCATCACTTTTTTTCTCTGCCAGCTCTCCTCTCTCTGTCTTGATCATATCCCTGTGCTGGCTCTCCTCTCTGTGATATCAGGCAGAAATAATTTCTCTTCACTTGCAAGCTCTATTAGAGCCTATCCCCACCCTGCCCATAAACCTTCATTCACTGTCAGGAGGTTGACTTCCACCTTCATCAGACATAAGCAAGCACCTCTGCTATTTTCTCCTCGGGCTTGGGAGGAACTCCTCATTAAAACTTTGCAACGTTCTCTCTCTTTCTTCCAGCCCTTGTTTTAAGAAAGACTTTCTTTTGTACAGGGCAGGCCAAAATCTTGCCATTATTTTCCTTGACCTGCTTCCCACCAGGAAGGCTAAAATTGCTCCATGCTATCTCGTGCTCTCTGTCTCTGGGTCTAGATTTTCACGTTTGGGTTGAAAGCAAGGACTGTGTTCTCATGTGCTGAACTATACGATGGGGATCCCAAGCCTGTGACAACCACCGGTGACTCATTGTATTGGAGCGTGCTTGGGCAGAAGGAGAAGAAGGGAGGGGAAGGTACACAAAGTTTTTAAGAAGCTCCTTTCCCTCCCTTTAAACACTTTCTTTGATACACCTCAGCACCGTCCCTCCAGGGGAATGCTGTGTAAACCTCCCGGACCTTTACCTCAACCTCCAGCTGCCATTTCAAGGGGCACGCTCCTGCCTGGCTTCCTCCAGGAATGCAGGGAACTACACAGGATGCTTTCAGATATTGCGTTACAGTCTGAAACCGAGGGAGTGCTTTCGAGTGGAAAACCCAAGTCAGCCTCAAAGAATTGGGAATTTGGTTGATATCCAACTCCTTCTGTGCAGCTCTGCTTTTCACATCGTCCTGCCCTCTCTTTTGCTCTAGGCTGGGTTGTGAGGAAAGTTAGGTTCTAGCTTTCTCCAAGAGTTTTACTATTCTGAACAGTGCCGTGTTTTGCTGTCAGATATGTCCTCCCTCCTTTATGTGATTATCCATAAGAGGAGAAGCGTCACACACAGGAGAGAAAAGAGTGTTGTAAAGGACAGCTTATAAATGACTTCAGTGAGGCAGAGTGATGTGTCATTCTGGCAGAGAGCCCATTAAAGAGGAAGCGTTGCTCGCATTGCTCTTGAATACATTCAGCTGGGGTTTCTCAGAACTCCTTTATACCCACTCATTATCCATTTCACATTCTGGAAGTGGATGGTTATGTTTGTGTATGTGACGCAGATCTTAATAGTTTTCTGCAGTACTACATCATTTAGCTCTCAGCTAATCCAAAACTAAGCTAGTAATTAACATTAAATGCTGAGAAATGGATCTGATGTGATGAACACTCAGCACATAATGAGAACACAGAGATTTCTTACTTGGAAGCTGTAGTGGTCTTACAACATAACCCATGGTTACAGATGCCCACACAGAGCTGGGATTAACAATAGGATATGATGACACTTGCAAACCTAATTGTTGCTAGTCTGGTAGAAGTGGCACTCTTGGGCTCCGCTTCGATGGATAACAGCTCTGGCATCTTTTGTCATTTCATAATGGTGTAATGCTATTTATTCCACAGAAATCCCAGCTGAGCCATGAATTACACACAGATCAGGCATACCACTGAAAATGCAGCTGTGTCTGGGGACGAAGCTTGCAAGCAACTGCTCTGCAAGTCCAACTCACACGCTGTGGAGTGGGACAATGCAAGTCAACCAAAATAATTAATAATAATAAAATGATTTGTTAGGACAGTGATTAAAGTGCAGCCAGAACTGGAACCTGAGTGTGCCAGGCCCTGCAAAACCAGCACCTGGATCCTGCTGGACGAAGAGACAGACAAACACAAAGCAATGTTTAAGAAAATAGGATAGTAGGGTGGTGTCCGTTGTCAAAATGTCTTCACCTAGTTCTGGACTCAGGCAGAAATGGGAGGTAATGTTCAAGCACAGAGAATAATGTGATGGCAACAAAGACAAGACTAATTGCATGCTTCTTGTGTGACTTATGTTTTGGTTTGCGTGTGGTTTTTTTTTTGGTGGGGGTGTCTTTTGTAGGGTTGTATCTCCAGTTAGAAAGACACAATCCAAGTGCAAATAAAAGGCGAGCAGGAGGATGAGGTAAGGAATGAGAATGGGGAGAAATAGGTGAGGAGAAAAGCACAGAGTGAACCCAAGGTGAAGAGATAGCAAATGATTTACGTAGATTTGAAACAATGAGCTGATCAACCCAGGGCAGGGAAAACTCAGACTGTACTGTGGAAAAATTTGAGTGCACCATATCAGACTTCGGCCTCACCCTGACAAAAAAGTTCCATGTCTGTATCAGGCAGATAATAATGAAAGTTCCCATAAAATCTCACACAGAGCAGTGGCTTGGAAAATACAGTGCTGTGAATCCTACAAGTGTAAAAATAGATGGAGCACTGACTGTTATTCACTAGATTTACCTTGGAAATAGTGTTATGTAGATTCTGCTAAAATTTGAACTTGTCTCAGACCTGAAGGCTGGATAACAAAATGTGCATCCCTGGCGAGTGCACAGCTCTTCCTCGCAAATGGTCATTAACCTGTGGCTTGCCATGTAATATTTCATTTTGCCCTTTCTGATAGAAGTCAGTTTTTTAAACTGTCATTAACAGAGCTGAATAGAAACTTTTCTACCAAAACAGGATGTTGAGCATCAGGCTTATTACTTCATATCCATCTACCTTGGGCTCATGCCTTTGCTTTGAGCATTTTTAAGATCTTATGTTGCTTAGAATAGCCTGCAGTTGAAACAGCAGGCATTTCTACCTTATCCACGGTCATCTCCTTGACTAAAATAATCCCAAATGACACAGAGACAGGTTCTCAAGGGGGAATTCTTCATGTACCTTTCAGCCAGTCCTTCTTTTCTCTCTGCCTTTATGTTTTATTTTTATTTTTATTTTTATTTTTTTAGTGTGAAAATGCCACTGTCATGATCTGTCTTGTTTGTATGCTGGTAATTTCATTTCCCAGCTTTGTTCAGTTCCCCTTAAGCTCTTGGATCCAAAATTCACAAAGGAAAAATGAAAATATTTGAGCCTAGTGGGGTAGAATCAGCTTTGGGCCTGTAGTAGGAATGGGGAAAGGGTAATCACTGGGAATGTGTCTTCATGCACATTCTGCAATGGCATGCATTAATTTTTAATCTATTAATTTTCTAAATTATTCATGTCAGAGAAATAGAATAAAGAGGAAAAAGAACGGCAGTCATTACATAAAAACAGTGTTTCTGTGCATCTAATGGTCTTTTTCCTCATTTTGTGTGCTCTAATTCTCCTTCTCTCCACCCTGGTTCTCTTGCAGGCACAGCTGTGAACGGGAGTGAGTTACCTGGCAGCAGCGGAGGTGCCCATACTGATGCTCCTGATGCTGAGCTTTGCCGGCATCCCCATGCTGGTGTCAGTGCCAGCTTCAGGACTCTCTGCCAGTCTTTCCCCAAAGTAGGACTCCTTCCCTGACAGCACTGATTGTGAGTCCACATGGCAGATTAGATCAGGCATCTTTTTGGTTTGGAAAAAAAAAAAAAAGGAAGCAAAAGTATATTTTTGGGTTTCCTAGGTCTAGAAGAGGACATGGTCCACGAACAGCTGTACTGATACATGTGAGGAGAGGGCATGCTGTGGCTTGAGGGTGGGAACCAAGTCTGGAGACAGGGTAGGGATGCCTTGTGCCAGCATTGCTGTTGGAGGCTCTGCACTGTGGCACCATGGCCTGAGTCCATCCCTGCACGAGTGGTGTAAAGCACCCAAGCTCTGGGGGAAGCAGGCTTCAAGATGTGCAGCTTTCCTGCATGCTGCTCAGTAGCTGGCTCATGGCTCAGATGCCTCCCCAGTAGAAATAATCACAGTGACCACATGATGTGTTACATGTACGTATGTGCAAAGGTTGGACTGAGGATTTTGAGAATCAGCTCGGACACCACCCACGATTCAGTTGAAAGTACTCCCAGAATGGACACAACGCATGGACAGGTCTGTGATTTGGCGAATCAGATCAAGATTTTCTTTGACAACACCTTGTTTTACTAGTGTCAGTAGTGCACATGCCTACAGATAACACCAGGCAGACTGGCCTCTGGCTTTTTCAGCCTCTGCTCTAGCTGTCACGTGAAAGCTGCTGTTACCTCAAGATGCTATACAAATCAAAAGCAGCTCGTTAAATATGCCCGCAGATTTTCAGACCTGCAGCTGTATCTCTCTGTGTATTTGGGCGACACACAGCACAACTGATGCTGATCTTGATTGCACCTTTTTTGCATTACCGTCAAACAAACAATGAAAGAGCTCTGAGCAGCATCCTCTAAGGTATTGCTGTCTGCATGCTGTCTCCCTGCTTGATTTCTTCAGGTCGGTAAGACTGTAGGAGCAATCCTCTGCAGTAGCTTTTGTTTTAAATTAAAGATGCTGCAAGACTATGTCATGAGACATCATAAAAACACCCTTTCAGGAGATCAGATTGACACTTCCATGCTGCAAGTGCACAGTGCAACAGCTACACATATTGCTGATGTTTGTGTAGGCACTGCATGAGGTCCTCGAGGGCAAGCAGGGACGCACCACTTTGTTCTCACCTGCGCTGAGTAAAGACTGTTATCGGTGCTCCGATAAATCCTGCCACAGAGTTTTGTTATGCTTGGAAGGAAAATAATACAATGTGTTACAAAGCCCGGTAGGTGATAAGAAAAGAAAAAGGTTGCTTTCTTTGTTTTAAGTAGGGGTTGTTTTTTGCATAGGTGTCTGCGTAAGGGGATGCAACAGTGGTGAATTTGGCCTGATGAGGAGTTTAAAACCATGGGGTTTGGAGGCCTGAATTCCAATGCCCTGCTCTGCCACTTCAGCATAGTCTTTAGGTAAACACCACCAAACAAATAGTACCACTGCTGGCAAGTTCAAGGCCACTTTTCTTCATTGCACAGGAGCCCAGCTGTCAAAGCAAGATCCAGCAAGCACTTCAGCTAGTATGTCTGGGGGTGAGACCTATAAGAAACCTGGCCTTAAGTTACCCTCCACAGCATCTACTTTTGGAAAGATGGATGGTGCTCTGCAATACCTTCCTCTGAGTTTGCTCTGAGTCCTCCACACAGCCATGAAAGCACAAAGAACCTGTGTGGCAAGATCGATCGCATCCTCATGCACCTTCTTGTAGTTTGCCTCAACAAAACCACAGAGGCATGAACAGAAGGTATGTCCATGTGACCTAGCTGGAGTCCTGTGTTCTCCTTTCCATAGTGAAAGAACAGGTATAAGATTACTGCTTTGGAAAAGCCACCTGCAACATCCACTGCTGCAGGGAGATTGCTGCTGAATGGGAAATGGGGTTAGGGGCCACATGGCAACCAGTGCCACAGAGAAAGGGAAAAACGGAGGACAGCTTACTACCAGGCTGGAGACGGGGACAGCCATGGGAATGAGGTAACGATGTGGGGAGCTAATTCTGCCTCAGGCGTGAGGTGCTCCAGATGGCACCAAGGCCTGGGAGGGGTGAGTGGCACAGCTGGCTCAACTGCAGGGTTGGAAAGGGCTAGTGGCTCTAATTTTTTATTTATCGCACTTCTGCAGACTCCAAGTAACTGCTAAAAGGGCAGACTATATTTCTTACTTATCTTTAAGGTTTTGGCCACATTATGTTTTTATGCTTTCTGTTTTTCTGCAGTAACCTATTCCAGCCATAAACCAGCAATGGTCTGGGCATATTTAATCTAAGGGAATTCCAGATGGCTGTAGTAACAGAGTGACCAGCCTTTCAGTGTGTGGTCTGTGCTTAATCAGAGCTGGCCCAAATAAGAAAGTGATATGAAAATACCTCTGTATCTGTGGATTCCCCAGTGAGGAAGTCTGGAACTTTTGTAAATGTTTTATTTTATTTTTAGTCATTAATGACATAGAGCTATTAAATGTGGGCTGGCTTTCAGGTTTACCCTTTGCCAGTAGCCTTTCTGCAGGAAACCATTACGGTTTTCTTGTGTTTGAGACCAGCAGAAGTTCTTGAATTTGGCAATTGCAAAATATTTTTGCAGTTTAAAACATCTGTTTGTTATTTTGAGTTAGGGCCTTGGGCAAATTCTTAGTTCACTCTCAGTCTTCCATCTCATCTGTGCAAAAAGCAAGTGAAGTTCATGATAGGTGCCCTGAACTTAACAGGTCTGAGCTTGGTGGAAGCAGCCTCCAGAGATTTTCAGAGCTCTTGGTACAGGGGAGAGCAGTCTGCCTATGGCTGTAGGCGAACCATAGCAGGTGGCTCTCTGAGATGAACCAGGTGTGTCTGAACACAACACAGGTGGTGTTATCACTCTCTTTTCTAAAAGCTCCCTTTCTGCTTATGCTTATCAGCCTACTACAGCACTGTGATGAGGGGGAAGCTGAAGGTTGCAAGGGCTGGACTCTGGACTTGTCTGCTTTGCTTACACCCTCTGATCTCCCTCAGTGAAGGGATTGGGATTGGGGGTATAAGCAGTTCAGACAAACCAGGCATGGGACAAGTGTGAGAAGGACCCTTTGAGGTTGGTTGGTTGGTCAACCATAACCATGGGTTAATGGAAGCAGGTGTGTCCTAGGGGCTTGCACCATGGTGGTGGCCTTCGGGAGCGACCTCACCAAACTGTGGATGCTGCCTTTATCTCCTGGGGCCTCTGCTCCGAGCATAATGGAAGACAACAATGCTTTGTGTTCGTAAGGTTTTTTACAATGGCAGATAAGTAATTATCTGAGTAAGGGAAACTAAGTACCTGAAATAAGTAGATGAATTTTCTCTTTTGCTTTGCCTCATCTTTAGCTGGACTGACTCCAATCTCCAATTGCAATTCCCCCTCTCCTTAAAAAAATCAATACTCCACTAAATCATTGTCTTTTTCAACTCCAAACACGAACATTTTATTGCACAATGACATCTATCTCAAATCCAAGCAATCATTCACCCTGAATGCCCATGAATTTTAGGGGCCAATATTTGATGATGTAGAAAAGAGCATAAATGAGTTACCTTAGGTATTTTGGTCTACAGGTTCTGAAAAACACTGATAAACTTGAAAGAAATATTTTGTCATATGCAGCAGGGAGTATACACTGACATGACATAAGCACACCATCTACTCTCACTGGAAATACAACATGACAAGTTACTAGTCTAGCATAAGATCTCTTCATATAACCGGTCAGTCCGTACCATATGGGAGTCACCTGCCCGTATCTTAATTACATCTTATAGTCTGGCACCAAAGCCACACTCACTGTGCGTCAGTAAGCAACCCATTTTCTAGTGTTATCAGACCTTATCTACAGAAAGGAGAGGAAGTGGTGGAAAGCATGTGTCATGTTCTGGCAAAAAATGCCAGAAAGCACTGATGGGGACTTGTGGGATTGTTGCTGGCAGGCTTCCAGGCTCAAGGTGAACATACCTAGTTAGGTTCCAAACATGCCACAGGATGGGGCAGGGTGGGCAACCAGGGCACTGATGCGAGCACCAGAAATTCATCCAGACTTGAGTCGGATTGTCACCTGCACATTTGTGACCACCAAGGTTAGTACAGAGTGATCTGAGAATAACTTTGGGCCTGTCATGAATACAGGTTTAAACTTAGGCTAGTTATTTGGACAGCATTGAACGCTGCCAGCTTTGGTCTCATGGCCCAGTTAGATTCTGAATGAAGTGTCCTTGCTATAAGCTATGAGTCATGTCAGGACAACGACTTGTTTGCATTTTTATCCATTTCTTTACTCAAAGATGAAAAGTTTGAGTCAAACTGTGAAGCTTTTGTTTGGAGTGGTGGTGTCTGTGCTTGAGTTGAGGTGAGCTTTGCCAGAATAATTCCTGAATGAAAAAGGAGGAAGGGCTTCAGGTTTTAATGGTGTGTTTTTACTGACATTTTAAGTTGAAGCATATTTGCAAGAGGACTATGACTGAAAGAAAGTTTTTGTGGTAAATATTGCAATTTGGGATTCAAACAAAATTGTAGAATTGTTGCCATGTGTGCCGGATCCTGTCCCCTGTTGGAAGCCTTTGTACAGACTTTGACTAGTAGAGTGGGTGAGATTAGTAATGATTTGAGTAGTATATATAATTGAAATATTTTTGTGGAGTTTCTGCACTTCCTACGGATGTCTCAGTTGGCCTGTGGTGTCTCACAATTTTGAATACATGATTATAAGTGCATAAACAAAACAAACATGTAATACTTTTTCATGCTTTTCACCCATTTCTAGACATCCAGAATAATAAAAGCTGATCAGGGCACAAGGCCTCCTTTCATAAGATCTGCTGTGCAAGTATCTTTTGAAAATAAAGGCATAATGAAGGTACTATTATTTTCTCTTCACACCATTTGCACATGCTACAGAGACAGAGAGGATGAAAATTTACCAAATAAAGAGGAAAAGGAAAGCTTTTAAGTAGGTCCCAAGTGGGTTTCTTTTCCAAATGGAGCTTATTTGTCAGTGCATTAGCACAGAAGGAAAGAGCAAAGGTGGGATCACAGGGCAGCCCTGCCTCTGGGCACATCTCTAGTTAGAACTGTCACATTGCATCTTCGTGGCTATGTGTGCAGTGGCAGGGGTGGAATATGTGGCACCTGCAAAGACTTGGCCTGGAAAGATGAGGAGAAAGCCTGAGCCAACTGCAGACACTGTGCAATGCCCACTGATGGCCTCCTCCGTAGCATCACTTGAGTGCTCTGGGCCTCCTGCTTGTTGTGCTGGTCACAGAGACTGCCCCAACCTTGCACGTGTGTTGTATTCACCTCCTATTTCCCATCAATGCTTAAAATCTTTGAAAGAAGGATGTTTTTTTCTCTGTTACATGAGTGTAACATCTCATCATGTTATGCTGTGGTTCTCATTAGTCCTTACAAATTCAGCTGCAATATGAGGAAATCTTCCTGCTGCTGTGCACTAGAGCTCCAGTACTGAATCCAGTGTCAAAAAGGTAAAGGTTAGACATGAGCCGCTTAAACAACATCTCAGACATCAGAAGAGATCTAGAGGAATGAAGCCTCCTTCATCCCTGTGGGAAAGCTGTTGTCCCTTCCCGTCCTCCCTGTGTCCTGGAGGGTAGGGGGACCCTGACAAGACCACAAGAAAGAGCTTGGTGAAAATGAGCAAACATCATTAAAATTATCCAATGGCCCTCAGTAAAAATGTACTGAGCCGTCCTGGCTGAGACAGACATTTTTCACACTGTAATGGCCACACAGCTCCCTAAGTGGAAGAAGGAAGGTCATTTACTTCACAGGAAAAAAAAAGTCTATGAGATCATTTATAACATTACTCACAACCATTATCTATCCCAAATCATTCTTATGCCTTGTCTGTGATATTGGCTGCCTTGCAGTGCTTTGAGTCTCTCTTAACATAAAACCCTTTCTTATTCCTTAATGGCATACCAGCTGAAATATTTAAAGCATTTGCAGACAAATGTACCTAATTGTGTCCTTGATGCATGAAGGCCCCAGGGAACGCTAACTGCTGCCACAGTCACATTTACCTGCCCTCGGGGAGTCTGTTGTTTCAGTAAAAACCCTGTCAAATACAGGTTGGTTAATAAGAAAATGCTTTTCCACAAATAGAGCATATTTGGGCTCACATCCTGCACTGACTCATTCCTCCACATGATAAAAGCTTCCTGACCTCTCCCACAGTCCGCCAGCTCGCTACACCTCAATTAAAGGGCTTTGCTGGCTAGAGGGCCCGCAGGACTCGACCACCTCACACCTGCAGCCGAGGTCCTCATTCGCTCGAAGAAAGGAGAGGTCCTGGACCGCGCCGTGCTGCCTGAGGCTTTCACTTTCACAACTAGCCCCAAGTGCATGGTTACATACAGATGCAGAAAGGAAGACTTAAACTCAGTCAGGAAGGTTAGGCAAGGAAGAACAGATTCTCACCGGCCCTGAGCCATGCAGTGTCTTGTTTGATTTATCCTAGAGTCCCATATCCCAGCCCCTACGTGTGTGGCAAGGGCTTTTCACGTGTGACCCTTGCAGAAATCACGGGGTTCCAGCCTGCCATGATCTAGTGAACATCTTGACTAGTTTCTTCTCTGCCTATGGTTTTCAGTAGTTGGACTAACAGTTGCAGAATGATGCCCAGCCCACTGTGTGAGGGTCTAGTAAGGATCGTTCAGGTTCTCCTGAATATTTTTTTACTCACTGCCTTCCTGCATCTGGGAGTCCTACCCTGCACTTTCTGAAAACATTTGTTTTTGCTTCTGAGTTCATGCTGCAGAGCATGACGGATGCATTGCAGAGCCCTGTGGAAGTATCTGGGGCCTCCTGCAGGATCATCATCGTGTTTACTTCAAGAATCTGGTGCGGCTGCTTCTTCTGAGTTGGGCTAGCGAGTGGGTCTTATTTACCGTTGCCAAGAATGCAAGAAAAGATGATGTGCCTTTCTGAGGTAGGTCGTCCAAGAAGAAAAACACTCCTTGGTGTGTCCTAGCACTGACATTGCTCAGGATCTCTGCAAGCAGCCTGTGAGCCCTGCGTGTTCCTTAGCATACTCAAAATGACCACTGTGGTAGTAAGACATTATTTGAATAGCAGACAACTGTGGAAACATTTGGCAAGAAAACATGTGAGAGATAACAAAGCAATTGCAATTTTTGGCTGCCACAAAGCGGATTGTTTGAAAATCCTGCCCAGAAAGTTCTGAGGGGAAAATGTTACGCATGGTGCCCCAGATTATTTTATATGAGACATTAACATTTTTGCTGGTTATGACTATCACTTTTCCCCTGCTACTGACAGTGCCCTGAACTGATACAAGGGCAAAAATAAATCGTCTTGCCCAGACCTTATAACTGTGAAAAAGCATGCCCTATTCCCCGAAGCAAAAGTGGCTGAATGATCTACTCTAAGAAACACGACTCCAAGTATTTAGTGGCAGCCATCTCAGATCGCTGTTGTGCAGCCTCAATAAAAATTTGTGAGGTGGGTGGAGAGCAGCTGAGAACACTATGAATGAGAATGGTTAGTCCTAAACCTGTGTTAAGGCTAATAGCCAAAGAATAAAGGAGCTGGTGAAGGGGAACATGTTGTTCTCATTATCTGCCAGTGGTTGCACATCTGCACTAAAAGTCAACAGAAGGGCATTTTTTGTACAATAGTACATTGTGTAATAAGATAAGAATAAAACTAATTCATATTTATCTAGAATTTCTTAGAATGGTTGTAGTCCCTGTAGACATAGCCGACTTTATAAAACGCGAAAATCTGAGTCACACCAGCAGATTGTACATGGCAGAGAAACTGATCTGATGTAATAGAAATGTTTACAAGCCCAGTGACCCTTCTCTCTCCACCCTCCTCCGCTTAAAAAAGCCACATAAGGCCATGGATCAAAGCAATGAAGTGGCAGCATGCTGAACACTGAAACAATAACAGCCCTGACTTCCTCAGACGTCAATAGAGCAAGTTACCAGAGGATTTTTGCATTCACTGAAGAAGAAGGTAATATAATCATATGCATCAAAGACTGAAAGTGGAGCTATAATGCCACCAACTCTTATCACTAAAATATTGTTAAACGTGATTAAACATGGTTCAGTGGAAATATCAGAAGCTGACTACTCAGTGGGATCAAAAAAATAGCAAACAGTTCAGAAATGTGTACTCAGTTAATGCTTACCAGATGCAATCAATTTAGAGTAATAGTCAGTTCCAGCCCTTAATTCATATCTTTATGAAATGAGTGCAGATACACTCCTCTTACGTCTAACAGATTTCCTGCCTCTATTTTTTTCTCTCTTTTCCAAGCAACACACCACCTTCTGTTTCTTGAACTCTTTGTCCCTCCCTAGGAAAGCTGGAGGTTCCTCACAGACAACAACCTGCTATTGCTTCCTGAGCAGATCTCAGGTTTGGTAAGGGTAAATGTTCTGACACAACACATTTAGGGTTTTGTAAGACACGTGACTTCACTGCGCATGACGTTGTGAAAACAAATGAGAAGTGCAAAGTCAAAAGAGCTCCCATTGAACAGATTAAATGTTGCTTGTAAATGAAATTTTGTCACCCTGGGAGAGAGATGTTCCTCTCAGGGTCCCACAGGGTTGCTTTCTGGTCCTTGTGGGAAGTCTGCAGATAACTAAAGAACGGTGAAGAAATGCGAGGGCCAGGTCAGCTAGAAAAATTGATCTGGATTACTTGTTAAAGGAAGGTCAGTTTAACAGCATCCATTTTGACAGCCAAATGAAAAACCTTGAAGCTAGGGACAAATAAAAGCAGCTTTCCTACAGGAATGGGGGTTTTATTTTAGAAAGTGGTGGTTTAGGGAAGGATTTAGGTGAATAGGCTGGTAATCAATCCTATAGGCATTCTCAGGATAGCTCATAGCACAAAGGCCAATATGAATCTCAAAGAAGAGCAGCGATATATTTAGCTGCCCTACAAAAGTGCAGGAGAAAGCTCAGACGAAAGCAACAAGAGTGATCAGAAGTCTAGAAAATGTGAACCTGGGGGGAAAAACTGAAAGATGAGAATGGGTCTAGTCTGGAAAAGAGAAGACAAGACAACAGCCTTCAAATACATAAAAGGTAGCGGCAACAGAGACTGTAGCAAAGTCTTGTCCATATCTGATGGCGATAACACAGGAAGTAACGAGCTGAAATTACAGCAAAAAAGATTTATGTTAGGCATCAGGAACGTTTTCTAATGATAAGGACAACTGAGCGCTGGAACATATTGCTGGTTACTATAGGATTAAGAAGTGTTTAGGCCAGTGGTTTCCAATCTTTATTTTGTACCAAACCTCAACTCAGAAAACTGGCAGTGTTCTGCCTCCCATTGTTAAATGGTAAAATTGTTTTGTCTTAAGACAAAGAGCCTTAAAGGCTTCGGAGTACTTGAAATGATAATGATGATGATGATGACACATCCAAAAGACATCACACAGGGAATGCACCAGCTCTATTAAAAACAAATGAAAAGTTAGGCTGGGAGGTAGCCACATTTCAGAATGGTCTTTAAGAGGAGGAAAATACTGGAAAGCTGGCTGGGAAATGACAGGGGTGCACAGGAGCTGACATGGTGGTAGAGGCAGGGAGGCTGTGCAAGAGGAGTCATTGCAGACAGCTGCGATGAATCAGACTTAAAGCAAGCAAGACATAAGTGGGTTTGGGGATGAGTGGAAATGAAGGGAAACTGAGGGCTTCTGTGGGGTGGCCGTGGGGTTACTGGCAGGCCATGGGGCTGTGAGCAGAGGGTACCGAGGTGAGGGACACAAGATAAGAGTAAGGCAGAGGGCACAGACAGGTATGGCTGACCCAGTCTCAGGGTGATGGTACTCAAGCAGACCTTTCTATGACTGCAAACGCCTACTGAGCAATCTTCAGATACATTGCATTTGCCAACCAAAAAGTGGTGCAGAGCTGCTGACAAGAGAAGGGGTGCATCTTTCTGTTTTCTGTGTATCTTGCATTGGTTAAACTGTCTGAAGGCTAAGGAAAAGCACACTGAAGTAGATATGCTCATGAAGTCGGGGAGGCCCTAATCTGCTGACTGCTGAGGGGTTGTGTGCATGGTGCCCTCAGGTATCCATTTCCCAAGAGCCCGAGGATGTGTCCTCAGGTTGCATCGCTCATACCGCTCCGTCTGAAATCTCTTATTTCTCATGTCTGATAGCTAGAGTCACGATCTCAAATGTTGTCACATTAGCTGGGTAGAGAATTGCCAGGCCTCCCACTACGCATGCGTGGGCAGCACCTTTTCTTTGATTAGTTCAGAATACTTTCTAACAGTAGTTAACCTTCACGACATGCTTGAAGGACTGGCCTGCTCTGACTAATCTTAATATCTCTGTCTTACCAAAACTTACTCAACATCATCCCCTATATCATTGCTTGAGCCTGGAAAAGAATGTGTTATTTCCTTTTTTTTTTCTCCCCCCTCCCCACCCCCAGTGAGTTGCTCTATCCATTAAAATGCACTGCTAGATATAGGGAAGAAGTCAATCTGGAAATACAGTTCCTTAACAGTCTCTGTACATTACAGAAGGCCTTACTGATATCATAAGTCCTGCCTGGATGGATCCTTACATCCTATCTCGCAGTTCCTGGCCTGATGGAGACTTAAAATGTGTCTGGCTGAAGTCACAAGCCTCCAGCACTGCTCTAGCACTGTATATACCACAACTCCTCTTGGAGGGAGTCCCAGCCCATGCGCAGCAGTCAGATTAAGAAATGCACAGAACTGTAAAAACACAAATCACAAACAAGCTCGGTGAATTTTGAAGAGCAGTTTTTGAACACCCCAATGTGGACGGTAAACCACAACAACAGTAACAGGAAAAGCAGCACCACAAACGAAAACCCAGTACTCCATTTGAAACTAGATTCATTTAATAAACTAGAAGAAATTGCTCAGCAATGAAAAACTCCAGCACCACCACCCTGACCACATAAGATACATGAGAATAAACAGAGTTGTGGGCACACCTCAAGGAAGCTTAAAACAGCAGCCTGCTCCAAAACAGTCTCCACACTAGCAAGGTGATCTCACTGTCTGGTAGAAATAACGCTCATCGGCCAACTGTAATCAATCAATTTCACAGGACTGCTTGCTGTATATAGAATTTGAGGTTAGTAAAATGTACAGGACGTTTTTTCCAGACCACTGTCTTCTGACCTTGATGAGCAAACAAACTGAAAATATTTCTCACGGAAACCAGTTTTGGGTTACAGGTCAGGTAATAACCTGGGAACTTCAGCAAAGGACAAACAGCAGCTCAGCAAATCAGCAAAACCTTCAGAGAATGTTTGCAGTGATGTTTTTGATTTGGTAGTGAAACCCCACTTGTGGTCTGTTTTTTGCAGAGGGATCCAGGAGATTAGTTTTATTCGTGCTGGTGCCCGGGCAAAACAACTTTGGAAGCTGAGCGACTCGTGTTGGAGAGGCAGGTCATGAAGCGGATGAAGGAAGGTCTGCTTGCTGCAATGGATAGCAGGTAACCATGAGCTTCCTGATGCTCGTGCACAGGACTGGTTGATTGAGCAGGGAAAACATCTGACTCCTCCATCACAAACAAGACTGTGTGTACAGACACACATGTATTCCATATCAGCAAATGGTAAAATACAACTCTTCTTATTCATCGTGTGAGAACTCATTTTCCCATGATTCGTGTCAAGCAGCTGTTGGGTAGACGTGGGAAGTCAATTAAAAGTGCAAAAAATCAGATCTTTTATCATCTTTTATCATCATTTGACAATAATAATAATAATAATGAAAACCCGTTTCAAATGTGCTCAGTGTTTTGTGGGTAAAGTTGGATAGAAGATGCATCAAAACAAGTTTTGTACTTACATCTAACAGACATTAAATAAGGGAAGTAGCAAATGTGTTTAGTGAGCGGACAGGCTGCTTCTGGTCACTGTGAACTAGATATTCAAAGATATAAAAGCTCTTAAAGATACAGATAAATGCTCTGTGGTGTTTCCCAAAGCATCTCTCTGCTACCTCCTGTGGAAATCAGTGACAGTTGTGTGAAGTGGGAACGGTATCTGCTTGAGCAGTTTGGAAAATCTCACCCCACATCCTTCACGTTTCTAAAATGAGTGTGTCTTGACCTTGCCCACCTGTTTCTATTCACAAGCTGGAAGAGGAAATGAGCTTTGCTGCTTCTTCAACTCCCGACAGTTTTTTAACTGTGAATGAACTTAGCCCAAATGAAGAAAGTGCTCTCTTCACACCCATTAGCTAAACCGAAACCAAAAGTCGCTACTTGAAACACTTTTCTGCATAACAGAAACCAAAAGTCTTTGTGTTTAAAGAGGGTAAATACCCAACAGAAAAAAAATATTGATAACGAGATATATGAAGTTTCAAACCAGTCTTAAGAGTTAAGATGGTTTCCTCTTTTTCCTGTGACTTTGCAGCTTGTCTTGAAAGTCACTGTTATCAAACTGACAAATCAAGGGCAGCGATTGCTGGAGCTGAAGAGAAAAGTATGTCTGAAAGTCTGAAGTCTCTGACTTCACTGTGTGACCTCTTCTGCTGGGCAGGGTGGCCAGTCTCCACCTGAAAGCAGGGCTTGATGGCATTAGGCCTTCTCTGTACATACAAGGCGTAATGGAGAGTGCAGATGGAAGGGATGAAATGAGAGGGAGTGGAGAAAAAGAAGGATTCATGAGGTGCTGGGAGGTTAGGTGGCTTGTCCAGGGCCACACAAGACATTTGTGGCAGGCAGGTGAACCAGCTGCAGGCGCCAAGAAGGGCGCGTGATGAGTTAAGTGCCTCTTCCCCGAGCAGCTGCCATGAGAATTACATGTAGATTATCAGCTGTCACCCAAGTGTTCCTTCACGGTAATATTGTCATTCATCAGCTCCTGAGATAAATATGACACATGGCATAAGCTGCCCTATGGAGGTGCCCACTGCTCTCCTATGAGTATAGAGAACCCTGGGTCACCAGCTTGGATTTACTTAGCCACTTAGCCGGTGAGGAGACATAAATCCTCCCCCTGCAATCATGGGCATACTTTGCACCGTATCTGGCCCTGGGATGGAGGAGTGAGAGGTCCCTGGGGCCAGCAGTGATAACTTGGGTTCTGCTGGACACTGCCTGCAAAGGAGAGCTGTTCCACCACAGCTTAGTTCCTGGCCCTCTCTCTCTGCATGGAAAAAGCTCACCCAACTGAGTGTGACAGCAAGGAAAAAAAAAGGTCTTTTATGCTAAAGGATGTCGTGCTGTATTTTACACGATGCAGGAGGTACTAGAACATCTAGCAAAAACTGGAGCAACTGGTAGTCACCTAGTGATAACATCAGGCTAAGCTTGAGACCTAGCCATAACCATTCCTCTCTAATTATTGACTAAGTCAGCTCAAGCCAGGCACACAGAAGCTGCTAGGCTGCGTCAGAATTTGCAAGATCGGTGCTTAACATGGTAGACAACTTAGTCTTTATGGTGGCAATCATTTGGCAGAAGGCACTGTAAATTACTGTATCTTGTGGTAGCTGCTTAGGAAGGACTCTCTGCTTAGACAGCTACTCTGCTTTCCAGAGGGGATACTATGAATCTTGGTGTAAGCAAAGACTACAACAGGTAAATAGCCCTAAATTAGTTTTAAAGTACACAGAATGCTTGTAAGCATATCTACTCCTCGGTGGTTATTTTCATTAGGTGGGGAAAACAAGGCAGAGAGTTATCTGGCTTTGCTAAGGCCACAAATGTAGCACTCGGACCAAATTCCTGTGTCTTGTTCACAGAGATCCACTGAGTTTCTTTGTATCTTCCCCACACAGCATCAAGGCTGTGAACTGGATGGATCCTATAGGTGAACTTTGCAAAACAGTGAGCATCAGGCGTTATTTAAAAGCTACCAGTGTTGGAGAGGGGAAACAGAGAATGAAAGAAAATACTGTATCTTTTTCCCCAGAGAAGTAGGGCAGTGCTTAGGAGTGGAAAATGATGGGTTTCCTTTTGCAACATGCATAAATCTGGACTTCCTTCCCTCGTGGGAGCTTCTGCTGCATTGTAGCTCCCTTGACGTGTCCCTCAGAGTAGTGTGTGGCTATCAGCCACAGTGTTTCTAGCTCTCTTTGGGATACAAATTTTGGGTTTCATTCAAGAAAGCACTTAGGTATGTGTAATTCCTTAAGTTTCAATGTGACTGTTCATGAGCATAGAGTTAGCACATATTTAATTGCCTTCCTGAATATGGGCCATAATAGAGAGTATCCCATGAGTGCAAGGGAAAGAGACTTAGTTTTCATTACTTTAATAAAGATAGCTGCTTCGCTTAGAAACATTTCACAAATGGTTTGGGAAGGTTTGGGACTTCTTGCTGGCACATCTCTAGAGGGTGAAGCAGGCAACCAACCCTACTGCAAATGAGACAAAGATTGTCTGTGCCTGCACCACCCCAAGGGAGAGGACCCACATGAGAACCGATCTTTTCTTGTTAATTTTCTCTAGATGGCAGCCCAACAAGTGCTCAGATCCAGCGTTCTCCCCATCCATTTGTGAACATATCAGTTTTTATTAACATCATTTGGGAAAGATCTCTGGATTTAGAGTATTCATCTGTGCAGGTAAAAATTGCGTAGAAAAGTTTTTAAAGTGTCTCATTTTTAAGAATCTGCTTTCCATTTTAAAAATAAGTGGAAGTTGATAAATAGGAAAACATACTTTTTATGTTAACTTCGATATGGTAACAAACCGGAGGTGCAACACCAGTAAAGATGATATATTTCATTAGTCTAATTCAAATTGCCACTTGGATCCCACAGACCTCCACAGCATTCAACTGAAATTGTTATTGAATGTGAAAACCACCGAAATCTTCAGTATTTGCAACCATTTCTTGACCAAATAGTGCAGATACCCCTTTCACTTTTCAAAACCAGCTTTAAAATTTGATATGGGTTGTGAGTGAGTATCAGCAGATTTCACTTAGCTTTTCGGTTGTAAATAGTCAACATCTGAAACTGCTGGAATTTAAAGATTGAAGCATTTTGCCCAGGACTTATATTCATTTATCCTCTTGCAGGTAATTACAGTGGAGGCCTCCACATCTGTGACGAGATTGATCTCGTCTTAAAATAGATGTCTTTTTAAAAGAAAGAAAAGTATGTTTCTTTATCCACCGCCCAGGGAACTGTTTTAGCTGGTGAGCTCAGATGTGCGCATACACACTTCTGACATCTCTACAGAGGTGAGATGAGTCCCGCCTCACACTGCTGCTTTCTTCAGTGACCTAACAACAGCTAATGGACACAACGAAGCCAATACAGCTGCAGTGCAAGAGAACAGATGGAGGTATCTTTTCCCTCTGCGAACAACCCTGCTATTTTTTGGCTTGAGCACAGCCATGAATGGGGAGAAGGCAGAGGCTGAGAAACCATTGCTTAGTTTCCAGACCCCAGTTTGCAACACTGGCAGCTAGAAAGAAAAGCCTGCTTTCTTCGTGGTCAGTTTTAGTGGCAGCTTGGCCTGCTACAGTCATGACCCATATATACACCAAGCTGGTTGATGCTGAAGATCAGCACATTGACCACTGCTGCAAGCTTAGAGGGTGCTGGGTGGAGTCATACGTGGGTGGGTGCAAGGCTTTCTCCTTCCCGACCAGTGTTATTTTCACTGACAGCCTGGGCGACATGGGGGAGGAAGGAGGTTAATGAAAATGCGTCCGTGTCCTGCTTATGGCAGCAGCAAACGCGGCTGCTCAGCACACTGGGGATGAGGGCGGGCGTCCAGCCTCTGTGGTGGGGACGTTCTGGGGGCTTGGTGCAGTGTCTGTGTGCTGCCCAGAGCCACCTCTCCTCCTGCCCTCCATGCAGCTGAGCTGCTCTTCGTGGCACCTTCACCTAAGGGAGCCTGGGCCATTCCCAATTTTGCAGTAGGCAGAGCTGCTTTGGGCTGTACAGTGAAAATAGATTAAGCCATAGTCAGTTCCTGTAGCATAGGAAATGGGGTCAGCATGCACAAGAGCACATGGCTGACAATGCTACGTAGCGGGGTACGTTGCTGATATTGCAATACACTTCTCTGCCCGACGTGACGCATGAACATCTCCCTGATGGAGGCGAGAGAAGTGCTTTTGAAAGATGTGAGAGAGAATCTCGAAGACAATTTCTAGTTTAGCTGTTCCTGAGGACAATGGCTCAGGAAAGGCAAAATACAAAGGGGTACTCACATTTACACACAAGTACCCACATCCTTATATGTCTTGTGTAAGGATAGTGATCATACGTGGAAACACACAACAGAAAGTTTACCCAGTGAAAGTGTAATTCTAAAACAAGGCTGGCATGTACAAAGATAGTGCACTCTCACTGAAAGGACTATTTTAAAATCAGCAAAATTTGACCGTTCACTTTGCTTTTTTTAAAATCTTATTTCGAGATATAAGGCCATGCTTATAGTGGCATCTAGTGGCTATTGTGTTTACGGAGGTCTCCTCCTCAACACCGCTGTGAGTATAGGACACGGGGAGGTAACACCAGCTGTTTTCCTTTTTGTCTAAGACTGACTTTTCAGTAGCATTTTCCATGTGCGTGCTTTTATCCTAGAGAACCTTCTACTGGAACAGTGCAAAGGTCAACACTGAAGTCAGAGGAGTCCCAGAAGTTAGGGTGAATGTTGGGTTGGAGCACCTTATAAATAGGTGAAGTTCTGGGTTCAGGGTTTCGTTTTATTCCAGGATTGTAGGAAAAGCTAAAATTGAGGGTGGTTCAGATTGACAAAAGCTAGAGGTAGCTCAGACCCAAGTCTCATTTCATGTGAAGTTTTAGTTTTTCAGGTTTAGCAAAAGGGAAATGCACACAACCAGGTTTATCAAAGGGCAAGAAAGCTGGGGTCTCGCCACGTCTCCATTCGTGCTGGTTGGTGCAGTGTGCTCATATAGTGGGACAAAGCCAGAGCAATTGATGAAAGAAGGGCTGTGCATTCTCCAGCTATTGAGTATCCTAAAAGGGGACTCTGACAGTCAGGCTGCTGCTAAGATGACCCAAGACCTCCTTCCCATGCTGTGGACACCATTGATGGAAATCTTGGTACGATGCTGTGTTTTTCCAGTGCAGGTGCCTCCTTTTTCTCATCTGCTGTTGTATTAGCTGGTCTCTCCATCTTCACTGACTCCTACGCCAGGAACTTCAGCTCCTTTTCACCTAGTTTGGCCTGTGCCCAGCTGTTTCTCCACCACATTCCCTGATGCCCCTTTCTGCAGAACCTAGCAGGTTTTGCTAAGAAAAACAGTGAGCTCCGCTGTGACCAATCTCTTCCGTTTGACCCACTGTTTCCTTTAGTCACAAGCACAGCTTTGACTAACAATGTTATTCTGGGGACTATGGCTTCTCCTTCTGTGAAATTCGAACACAACAGCTACGTTTCTGCTACAATAATCAACAGGTCAAGGGAAAGGGCTTGAGCAGTAGCATGTCCTCTGTGCGTTTAATTAGCAAGGTCCGGGCACATTAGCACTTGTCAATGCTGAGACGTAGCCTGCGACTACTTCTGACAGGCTGCAAAGAGGGGTTACCTGTATGGTGTGAGCAATACCCTACAGGTTTGCGGCAGACCAAAAAAGCAGTCTCAGGCCCATGTTATTTACTAAGGTAGATGTAATCAGCGTGATCTAAACTGTTATGAAGAATGACTCACAGGCCAGAAGACGACACCATTCTTCACTGAATAGCACCCTGGTCGTTCCCTGTCAGCAAGCAAGAGCTGAGCACCAGCAGCTGCGCCGGCACCAGTGTACCTCCCATGAGACCTGCTCTTCCTTATGGTGTCTGTTGGAAAGGCGTAACGGATTTGGAAGCACTGAGATAACTCATAGCAGAAAGACCCACCAAGGGACTTCAGACCCTTCATGCTTTCTTCAGAGATCCCCAAGCCCCAGGTAACTGCAAAGCGAGAGGAGCTAGGGGAGGAGGAGGATCTCTTCATGCCTGTTCTGCTTCTTCCGTGGTTCCCTAAGCATCCACCCACCGACAGCTGTCAGGGATGGGCTGGACCTGTCCCTGGTGCAAGCCAGGGTGTCTGTTCCTCTGTGTTTGCCCTGTGCACAGTAACAAAAGTGGGTTGAAGGGCCAAAGGGTGGTACTTTCTTTAGTGTGAGGGCAGCCAGATTTACGTACTGAATCGCTAGGTTAAAACAATTCAGGCAAAAATATGGGGGAAGACCTAGAGAGCTCACGCTGTACAAAAACCCAAGGGAGTCTTTTCTTATGTGCATACCTTATATTGTAATGTATGAAATATTGTAGCTAATGAGTCCCATTTACCTGAGATGTTAATACATCCACATCCTGTACCACTTTTATCTTTTGACATTTTAGAACTTTTTTTTTTTTGCAAGTGGTAATTTTCTTGAGTATATTATCATGAATTCATTTAAACACCTAAAAGCTTAGCTATAGTCTAATTGTGACATAGATATTGGTAATATGAAATCTGCTTTTGCAATGCAAATGCCTGTCTATTAGCAGAATCTTGTAAACTTGATTTTGAGTTGGGAGCAGCAGCTGTTTATTCAGTTCGCAGGTTTCTTGTGGTTTGTGGTTTCTTGTGGTTTAAACATTTGCAGGGTGTAGACACTAACAAGAGCACTGAATTGTTTATGGTGATCTTTGAAGCAGCATTGCAGAAATGTTATGATTTTTTGCCAGGCCAGCAGAAACATATTAGCCTCTCCTTATGCAAAGTCCCACGTGCAGAGTAACCTCATTAATCCAACACTTTGGGACCATGCCACTGTGCAGGTTAGTGAAAGTTTACCCTGCTACCATATGGCAGTTGATCACGTCCTTTCTTTAGATCTATTATTTGGAGGATTGTCTCTTCCCCAAAACAGGGCACTCAGGCATAAAGCAAAACAAAAAGAAAACTTATTTTAAAGCTCTTGCAGAAAAAGCCGATGTAAGAGCAACCGACAAGGCATCAGGTTAGCAGTCATCTCAGTGACTTGTGAGTTAGCTCTGTAATGCTGGGTCTGCACTGGGAGTGCATGAATGGGCCCTCCCAGTTGGAAACCCATCTCTTACAACAACAATCTCCTACCAGACGCTGTGAAGTAGAGCTCCTCTCACCTTTTTTTTTTTTTTTACTTTTGCAGGTACTTCCCCCCCAGTTTCACCCCTCCCTGTTTTCCACTTCAGTACTCTGCAGAGATTTTCCCGGAGACCCTGGTCNCAACAATCTCCTACCAGACGCTGTGAAGTAGAGCTCCTCTCACCTTTTTTTTTTTTTACTTTTGCAGGTACTTCCACCCCAGTTTCACCACTCCATGTTTTCCACTTCAGTACTCTGCAAAGTGATTTTCCAGGAGCCTGGTCAGCTCATGCTGGTTTGTATGAGCTACAGGGCAAATGGGTTGGTTCTCCCAAACTCAGAGAGCATGTGACCAGATTTCTCCTAACAACTCCTAACTTAGTAAGTACTGATTGCAGAGTTGTCCGCTAGATTGTTATCACATCTGTAGGGAAGGAGAGGAAGATTATTTGAAGTAGGCTGGGAAAACCTCTCAAGAGATACACTTGTAGGAACAATATAAAACCATGGAGGAATAGGAAAACTAATCTCGCAATCCTTTCTCCCTAAGCGTTCTTCAGGACATACCATCTTCCTTAAGTACACGGCAAAAGGGAGCCCTCTAGGGTAAGTTGTTATGTAGGAAGATCTCCGTTTTCAAGGTGCTCTGTAGCTAGTTTCATTTTGTACTTCAGCAGCAATGAAGGTTCACAAAACACAATGACCTATGTTGCAACCTTTACCTCAAGGAAAACCTACACTGCTGCTCACCCAAGCCCAGGACACTTTGCCAGCAGAAAGATCTCTGTATCTTTGTCCTGTTTCTCTAAGCATCCATCAAAGATCAGATGGAAGGGCTGGAAGGCCTTTGTAATGGCTCAGACTGGCCATTCTCAAGCTCCCCAAAACAGAGTGTCAATGGGTGAATGGAGGCCACCCCTCTTACCAAAGTCTCATGCTGGCCTTCGCTTTTATACACTCCTATGAGTGTTTCACAGCTGCCAAAGCCTCACGTAATTGTAATGCCTCTCCTTTTCCCACCATTACCCATCATCACACTGCTGCTCTCACTCTCCATTACCCATGCACTATCAGTACTGAGAGTCAGCATGTCCTATCCATCTACTTTTTCTGTAATTAGCATGTCTTTTCCTCCCACTGCTCTCAGACTCCTTCAACAAACAATCAAACCTGTTCTGCCCATCTTGTACGCACTCAGTGGGGTGACGAGCACAGAAGGGCAGGAAGAGGAGCGCGGTGCTGGCGTCAGCATTGTGTGGGGGAGAGATGAGGGAGGAAAGGGACAGCTGGAAGGAGTAGGGTCGATTGTGATATGTACAAATATGAGGAGATCTTTGTGCCCAGCAAGGTAAGTGGCTTCTGTGGTCTGTTTTATGCAGGGTCCTTTCCTTGCCATTGACTGAACATAGGACTCAGACCCACTCTGGTCTTATGGCAGCCCCAAAGACAGTAGGGTGCCATGAGACCACCAATGCCAGGTGGGATGGATGTCCTTCAAGGTGGGCATGGCAGACCCTGTCCAGCTGCAGCCTTCCTGCCATTGTGTTGCAAGCCTTCCCGTCTCACATGGCCTGGAGGCATCATGTCCACTGTGCTCCCATGCCCCATGCCGTTTTCTCAGTAAGGATTTACTGTTGTTTCAGATCTAACGATACTGTTTCGGTTCTTCCTGCCATTTTGCTAAAGCAAAGGGCTGTAGCTCAGGTAAATTACAGGCCTGCAACAGAAATGAGTGGGTGTAACCACCTGGCCTGCGTTAAAAGGATGACAGACCCCGCGACTGCAGAGCCTCCTACTGAGCCTGGGAAACTATGAACTGGCTGGCGAAGCCTGCGGCTTTGCAGAATACTACAAAGGCTTCTTTTTTTCCAATCCTTTTTTGTTTACCACCCCAATGGCAGTGTTTTTCCTGGCTCTGGCAGTTGCATAGCTAAAGGATCATATGACTGTATATTTTCTGGTCTTTCCTTCTAATCCAGAAATACCACAGGCAGTAAGAAATTCTTGTCCAGAAATTCCTGTCAGGGAGAAAGTGTAAACCATTTCCATTTTTAATGGGATTTCCTGTTTCTTCTTTTTCAATTCATATGCTGAAGAAATAGAAACAAGTGATTTTGCCTTGGGTGATGACCTGTGTTTTTTTCTCTGCCATGCATGGCAGCTCAGTCTTGTGCTTCCACTGGGACTGTGCTTTTTGTACAGCTCCTGACTTTGGGCAATGACATATGAGGTGAGAGATTTAAGCTGTTTGTTTGGGTGTGAAAGGCACCAAAACTGATGCATTGCTGTGCCTGTTAATATTGGAGTAGAACAAGGGTAGCAACATCAGAATTAATTTCTGTTTCTTTCCTAATCAGACGCCACGGTAGTGATACAGTTATGTCAAAAGTTCCTTTCAGACTTCACTTGACCTGGAGTGAGCTTTAGATCTTGATTTTAGGTCTTTTAATTCCTCTGCTCTACAAAGTTCATCCAGTTTTGAATAGGCTTCACCTAGGGCCATTCCTGTATTACTGAGCCCCTCTACTATCTGCTGGGCTGTCTGATGAGTGCTGAGCTGTGTGTCACGCTTTGCTGTCTTCAAGGATGCTTTGTTCTCCCTGCCTGGCCTATGTCTTCTATCATTTCTTGCATCTGACTGAATTTCTAAGGCACATCCAGGTGAGCACGTAAGCACGGAGGTGCTCCAGGTGTGGAGACCTGACTCACGAGAGCGCTCTGCTTAGTGCAGCTCATGGTGAACTCCAGCTGGAAGAGAAGGCAAGGGGAGCACTCACCAGCAGGGCAAAAGGTTTGCAAGAGCTATCTGGCATGCTGCCCTTACCTTCCCCTGGTGGGCACAGTGTGTCTCCATCAGAAAGGCATGAAGACTTCGTCTTGAGCTGCCAAATAGTGTCAGTCTCCAAAAATACCTTTCTGCTTCTAGCCCAGACCTGGTTACTGGGTCAAGTGTACTCAATACCCGGTAACTACTACCAGAGTTTGGCTGTGAGAGATGCTGATTGCAAAAGGCTTCACCTGATAAAGAATTGCTCACTTAGTCCATTAGCTCCATTAGCAGTTCTGAAGTAGCAGAGAATGGCAAAAGACCAGATCTGGGGTATTGGCTGCCTCCTCTGGAGTGACAAATCGGAGTCTAAAATGCAGCACATGGCGTGTTACACAGTGTTTCCAGCCAGTGTCCTGGGTCTCTGAAGTAACAAGTGAAAGTATCATGAGCTTTGCCGCAGCAGAAGAGAAGGGGTGGAAACTCCAGGAGCTCCCTCAGGACAGCATTTCTGTTGCCTCTTGAACTTGGGAGACTCAGCTCCCACGGCAGAGGGGCAGCTTATAATGCCTCGCTAGGTAGCAATGATGTCCCCTGTTCACTGGTGTCATCCACTGTATTACAGAGACTGGCTACCCAGATGCTCATACAGACACTGTAGCTCCCAGGCACTTATGAGAGGCAAAGAGTAAATTAATGGCTCCGAATTAGCTTCTGGAAAAGAATTCATGGTGCTTAAGGTATGCCAAAAAGGCAGCATGCGACTAGTCTGACAAAGCAATGCTGCTACTCCTTGTGATGCTTTAGCCTCCCGTGGTGCCAGATGTAGCTAGTGTTTTACTATTTCTTTCTTCAAATAGCAGTGCTCAGGGGGGATAAACTTTACTTAACCTAATTAATTTTAATCACAGCTTTCAAATCTCATACTGTGCAAAGAATTACAAATTGGAATACATTAATAGAAGCCATGGTTTATGCTGCAAGCTAATCGGGAAGTGTGCATTTACATTTTCTGCATGAGTTTGCAATTACCATTAAAATAAAATTCAGTTATGTCCTTTTAAATTACTAAAATGTGAAGAACAGATTGAGCTGGTCTCATTTGTTGTAGAAAATGACTTGAAAATGGCCTACATTTCAAAGAATTAAATGATTCTTACTGAATAAGAGGTTTTGGAAAATGACTTCCAGTTGTCTACAGTTAAGGTGCTTCCAGGCATTCTGGTTTAAGCAACCTTTCTTTTACAGTAATGGGTTGCTTAATGTTTCCTACCTGCTTCAGTACAGATTCATGGAAGGAACAAGGAGAGTTCTTTCACAGAGTCAGTGATGTTTTCCTGTAGGAGTAAGCTGGAGAAATAACACCTCAAGCGACCACATCCAAAACCCAACACTGAGGTACTACAGCACTGAGAAGCAGTCCAGAAAATTTGCTTCCCAATGGAGGGGTTCCTCACCTGATAAATAATGGGGGGGACATGACAAAAATACCCCCAAATCTTGAAGTCCAGCAGCTCTGGGGTTTCATTACAAACACAAAGCTCCTCCAGGTGTTTTTGAAATTGTAATTCTGGTAGGGCCAGGTTGAAAATTTTATATACACCCAATGATTTTGGAGCCTATGTCCCATTTAAAATGAGTAACAGTATGCACAGAGAAGACTAATCCCTTCAGCCACTGATGGTGACCTGGGCCCATTCCCCAGCGCCTGGCTGTGGGATATTTGGACCACTATTCAGCAAAGCCCACTTTTGTATCCATGTGATTATACAGGAAAGTTAGGTGCCGAATTTCCAGGGTTTGTGTCACCCTGAGTTCAAGGGCTTCATTTTTGGGGTGCTGGTGGCTACAGAAGGAGTCAAAAAAAAGGTGGTCTTGATCTTGCTCACACTTGCCAGAACAGCAGGTTTTTTTACAGGACTGTGAAGCCAGATCAAATTGATTTGGCTGACTAGCACCTACTCTCAAAAGCAATGTGGACTTTCAGGAAACTAAGTCCCATTCTCTTCAGTGGAAACCCAGGTTTTGAGGAGCAAAGTTTCCCTCTGAGCATGCAACTCAGACTCCTAAGTGATTGGACTCTTGAAAAAATGTTACCTCAGTGGAAACTGACTCGTTCTGAAGAAAAGGTGAATTGCTCCCAAAAGGATCACTGTCTGCGGGAGTGTAGTCTGTGTTACAGTGTGCCAGGGCACCAAACTGTTTTTAATATAAAGTTTTACATCGTATGATAATGACAGTGTTCAAGAGAGTACAGTAGTGTTTGTATTTGTTTTCCGGCATAAACCTCTTGCAACGTAACCTTGTTTTTTTTTTTTTTTTTAATTCAAGATCATGCAATGCAAGCAGTGCAAAATAAAGAGGAAAACCACAGTCTCATAGTAGTTTGTACAGACACAGAAACAGCTTACTCCTTTTATAGCAAAAAGGTCAAAATGCATTGCTTTTGGGAAAACACAAGCAGATGTATATATTATAGATGATAACCTTTAGCTAAGTTGTAAGCTTTGTGCTTATTAAATAATTGATAGTACATCAGAGCTTCATGAAAACGATGTTTAACATGCTGAGTTTAAACAAAATGGCTTGTGATAATGATTTTTGTAAAATATAGTATGAAGTACAAATATTGACTCAGAGACCAAGAGGATGAAACATTCCCTTTTTATTAAGCAGGTTATTACATCTAAAATCACGCTGAAGCTCACTGAAAACTCTGGAAGAGGAAAATTAACCATGTTATCACTGTGAAATATCACTTCAAACTTGTATTTGCATCAGAAAGCTTGTTGAGGGTTTCTTCTTTTTAAAAATACAGCTGAAATGCTGCATGGAGTGCTCATAACCACAGAATGATATAAGTAGCTTTAAAGGAAATGATGAGCTGATTCTTGACTGATGTAAATCTCCAGAGCTCTGCTAGAGTAAGTGGAAATCTACTCAATGGACTATTTTAATTTTAAATAAGATATGGACTGCAGATCTACCAAAATAGTTTCCATGCACTTCCTTTAAATTGCAGCGAGAAGAGGAAAATTCGCTTTTACACCCCTCCGGTTTCTGTAGGTGCCTGTGAGCTTACACGCGCATGTGGCAGAAGGAAATGCAAAAATGCACCTCATTTTCCTTTCTGTCACACTCAGGTAAATCACCGGCAAATTTAGAAAGGTTACACAATTGCGGAAAAATGGTTAGAGGGAGCATGTATCTACACTCAGAGATGTCTCAGAGTGGTTCGTCTGCATCTTTTATGCCAGGTAGGAGGACGAGAGCAGTGCAAGTGCCCCTCTCCTGCCTCCAGCTGAGCACTGCCCGCTGCTGGAGCAGAAGTTGGGCTCTGTTTTTGAGTCATTTCAGGGTTAAAGGTAAGAAACCAGCGTGGTATGAGGCCATGGTGGTAATGAGAGTGCTTGAGGTACACTGGGGCTTAACCAGGGCAGCCACCACCTGGAGCAGGAGAGCGCAGTGCTTGTTCGTGTTTGGCAGCAGCTGTCAATACTGTGAACATCCTTTGGCCACTTGACTGATTTCAAATGCTGGTTTGGTAATTCTTGTGGGAGACTTAGGTGCTGNATATATTTAATGTGGAAAATCCTAAAGCAAAAGTAACATCCAAGGTGTTTCTTAAAAATAAATAAAGACTGATTTCTGATACTTCTAAGATTTATTGTTGCTAACTGCCATAATCCAACTTCTCTGCGGCTGAGCCTGTCCAGCTGTCATCCAGGTCAGCCCGGGTTTAAGTAGGCTCTTTGCAATACCTGGGAACCCCAGCCGCTACCCAAGTGGACATTTTCTTTGCTCTTAAATTACTAACTGTCCAATTTCAGACAGGAAACCACTTCGCACCCATTAGAGCAGCTCTGTGCATTGAATTGGCTCTACGTGACGCTCCTTCCCAACAAGTCCATATGAAAATGAGGAAACCACTGCAATTCCCAATTCCAAACCATAACACAGCTTTCAGCAGCAACAGCTGACGACTTAGCACAGTTTAATTAGCTCGAGAGCATTCCCAGGCCACTGTGCTGAAATGAAATCTGTGCACAATTTAAGGCTCACTCATTGACAATCACAATTTTTTAGCTGCCAGGCCTGGGGAGTGTTCTTTGCAGAGCAGAGCTGCTTCTTCAAAAGCAGTGATGTTCCTCTGGAGGTCAGGGAAAAAAAAAGCCATATTTTTGCGTAATCACAGCTGTCAGTAGTACAAAATTCATGGCTCTGTGGAAAATTACGAAACAAAAAGTCTTAGTAAGTATGAAGTCCTCAGTGCATTGACATGTTAATGCCAGAGAAAAACTGCCCTGCACTAAGGAGACCAAGAGGGCTGTTTGGCACCATTTTTCTCTTGCCAGTCCTTTATTCAGGTTCCCGTTGCAGTTACAGAGCGGAGCACCGCGGTTTGAAGGGTTCCGTGAGTAATATAGTTCAAACCCCAGCTTTCTCCTGCAGTGCTGCTCAGCCCTCCTTCAGCAGAAGTCTCTCTCACCTCCCGGGAACCCCAGACCTGTCTCTCCACCTCTGAACTGCAAACTGCTGCAACGCTCTTTCTACCCAACCAGTATAGGAATACAGGGGCTTGTGGAGAAAAGCTTGAGGACCTGAACGTCGACAGCAGGTAGAGAAAACAAATAAAATGAAATGTCGACTGTAAAACACAAAATAGTCAAACCTCAGACTTGTTAAGACAGTGTCAACACTTTTGAAAACTCGTTTATTCTTGCTTGCCTGCTTTAGGTTCACAACACAGAAAAAATGAACAAGAGAGAAGAAATGCACATGGAAAAACACTAAAGGGAGAAAGACTAATCTGCTGTATGACCACTGAAGCACACTGATAGGATCAAAACTACCGTCTTGATATAAAAATGTTAGCTCTGTGTGTGCCAAGCCACTTGGGAACTTGATAGTCCATCTCTTCTTCTAACCTTCACAGTAAATATTCTTCTCCTCCACATGCTGCAGAAGGCTTTTTTTGCTTAAAACTTTAACTCCCAGATTTCATTAGCCTAGCTCTTGCTCTCCCTCTGCTGAACAGGAGCATTCTAGGATAATCATTTATATAAGAAGCAATTTTTAACATTGAAGAATGTAAAAAGGAAAATGTGAAAAAATATTTTAAAGAGAGGACTTTCTTCTTCTTCTTCTTCTTCTTCTTCTT
>VXAL01010980.1:308806-323199 GCA_013399475.1 Chauna torquata | reverse complement strand
CATAATATCATAACATTTTGTCTGCAAGCTCTCAGGTGACACATATGGTCCATTCATACCCAGGATGAAGGTTACAGCATGACATGATTTAGCCTGTGCTGGCAGTCTTATTATTTTTTAATTAACTTTTTCAAATTTATTGTGGTTTCTTGCAGATCCAGCCCTATTCCTACCAGTGTAAATACTATGTCTTGGCTACTGCAAAGCTGACACTGAGAAACTTTGCAGAAAAACTGCATGTATTTATTACCACTCTCACTGTGAAAACATACTGCTTTTCTCCACTAGTATGCAAAATAAAGAGCAGAGTAACAAAGTTTTCTTTTTCATCATGCTTGAATTTAGAGGACAATCTGTGTATATAATGTATTTATTTCTATATCAATATCTGTGTATTTACAAAAATCGTGTATTTAGCAAAATCAGAAAATAAGGTCAATAATTAGTTTAAAACATACCCATGCACATGTCCAGTCTTACTACAGACTGAGATTACAAGCAGAGGATGACTACATAAGACCTCTGTACTTGCCTAAACCCCAGTAATGAGGGCTATGGGAAAAAATCTATCTGAGCCAGGCATGAAGAAGCCAATGATCAAAAAAAATTGACTGATCATTTCAATAGGGCATAATTTAGGGTTCTGGTGACCCAGGTCTCATGCATGTTCCTCTAGACATGTTCCTCTCACGCACGTTTCTCTTTGCTGGCTCCCTGGCCAGGGCTGAGAGAGACCCCCAGCAGGGTATGGCCTCCCTGAGCCAAGCAGGTTCTCAAGCTTCTGCAACATGCACTGAGGTGCCTCTCCCCAAAACGGTGACAAATCAGATCTTCAGTAAAACAGCAGTGGTACGCGGAGAGCAAACACACAACAAGATGCCTTTCTGTACTGTGCTGGCTTTTGGTTTTGCCCTTCTGAATTTAGCTTTGTTTTCTGGATCATTGCAAGGGCCTCTGCTTTTTTTTTTTTTTTTAAATTAAAGAGACTTTGGCCTGATTTCTCAAGCCAAGTAGGCTCCAGCTCTCAAAATGACGGGAGTCCAGGGAGCTGAGATTAACTGAGCTAAGTCAGGAGACTAGCAAAATTTACTATTTTGTAGAGCTTTACAGGTTTTCTCTAGACATCAAGTGAAACATATGTTTCTTTATTTTTTCTTCACTCTTTCAGTGGTGTCACAAGAAAGCAATGTATTTTATTGATGGCTTTGCAGCCAGTGCTGAATTTCATAAAAGGNCCAAACCTTGAACTTGTTGAGAAATTCTTTCTTCATATGTACATTGCATGTGGAGATACAGCTTTAGGCACATTCTTCAATAACTGCACAGCATTTTGATGTAATCAAGTGCAGTCACCTGTAAGGAGGATCCTGAAGTGTATAATGTAAATAGATCTCTGACAACCTCTTATTTGAACAAAAAATGATATCATAATTTTCAACGGTTTTACAGAATTTTTAGCAAGTAACAATTTGTTTCATTTAGAATATTTTACTCTCTCCTTGAATTATAAAGCTCTTCCGGGCATTACCAGAAAGTTGTCTCTTAGATTGCTTTATTTCATTAATAGTTCTGATTCTGAGTGAGATTAAGCAGAGTCAGCTAGTTTGCAGTAAGCCCCAAACCCAGAGTCTTTTATTAAGACCTTTATATGTAGCAGACATATCTCACACCAATATGCAGTTTCATCGCCCTGGTGTACGTCTGTAAAACACGTATCCACTCATTCATTGCTATCCCACTTTTGCAACAACAGTCGACCTGTTTTGCAATTGGTTAACTTCCATTCATATCAGTCTAACCAACTTAGCAAACAAACCTTAGTGAAAGTCAGTGCCCCCAGTCCTTGCTGGCTTAAGGGATCTACTCTCCAGCCAGGCTAGATGTAGGACCTGCTCTTTCACCTGGAACAGAACCACTGGAGCCACTGAGAAACTCCTGGAAAAGCAGGCAGGAAACTTGGATCTTACTCCCCAGTCAAGTATGAGTCTTTTAGGTCAGCCGCACTCCCTCGGGCCCCTGCTTCCCTGTAATCATGCTTACCTGCTTTTTTGAAATTGACTCAGGTGAGAACTACTCTGCAAGCACTACATATTGTCAATAAGAGTAGGCCTGATGACCACGTTCATATCTTTTTCCCCTAAAGGGTTCCCATGGGGCCAGCATCACCCACAGAGACTGCTGGGCAGCCTTTTGCTGTTGTTTTAACCTTATGACCTGTTGCAAGATGGGCTCCAGTTACTGGTTTGTCATTAGCCTGAGCTGAGACTTGTGCACCTAAATAACCAGTGAAAATCCAGTCGTTACTGTATTTTTTCTTATTACTGTTGTGCTATACATCACCAAACAAGCTTTTGGCTTCAGGTTGCTGCTGTGATGCTTTCACAAGACACTGATGCCTGCGAGACCAGATGACAGTGCTAATGACCCATGTCCTTCTTCTCTGCTTCCTTTGCTTACGCCTCTTGTTTCTCCACACTCAATTAAGGAAGGGAATTGAGGTTAATATTCCTGTCCTTGAAATTGAATCTATCCTTGCCCCACAGTGCAATTAATGAAAACAATTTGGCTACAGAGCCTTTCATCTCTAGGTCAGTGGTTTATTTAGTAGGAGTTGATAATGACTCACGCCATTAATTTGTCTGCTGGGTGGCAAACACCGAGCGAACTGGCTACGTTAGCCTATATTATAGACGTTCACCTTGCGAAACCACTGCCACAGCTACGCATCCCCACTGCTCTTTGAGGTGGAGTTGTGGTGACAGCAAGACTTCTCCTCGTACCGCAGTTCCTCCTGCAGTCTGCCTGGAGACACCGAGGGCACACGTGGCCTTTGACGCTCGTGGTGCTATTACTTCCAGCGATGATTAGAAAACACTGGCTATTGTATCTCAGAATGTTAACCATGTTCAAAATAACCGGGCAAGTTACGCTGTGCACTCAATGTGAAAACCGCAGGTCACTTCTATGTTTGGCTATTTCAAGGCCCAGAACCCATTCAGCATCACAAACACAACAGTTGGGTCAAAATGGGTGTATGCATCATCTCTGGTTTTACTCATTGGCAGATGCTGACAAATGGGGAGTTTTGGGGGTATTTACAAATGCTAACTTCAGAGATCTGAGAGTAATCTCTCCCAGATCCTTCTCTGTAGTCTACAGTGGGGCTGATTCGCAAGGCAGAGTGCTGTCTGCTCTGCATCAGCCACGTCAGGAGCCTAAATTAGGCTCATAATTTGAATTGCTCCCTTGCTAGTAAAGCAAGTGGGAGCCTGTGTCTTGGTGAATACTTCCACCACCCCTCCAGCTATCTGCTCCAAGGCTGAGCACTCAGAAAGTGGTCAACATGGGAAGAATAGTCACATACTGAGTAGAGACAGCATCAACCCTCTGCAGCCCTGATCCTCGTGGAGAAGGCTGCGCATCTTCAAGCTCACAGCAACAGGAACTTCCTCCAGTCACTGCTGTCCTAGATACACTGGGGTAGGCTTTCCATCTCTGACGAGCACACACAACTCTTGAAATTAAAGAGAAACCTGTAGTTTTCTTTTCCTTGTCTCTTCAGAACAAAACAAAAATGATCCCCAGAGTCATGGCTTATTTTTAATCATGTTGAAAAATTTTGAACTTTGCTGTGCCTGAAAACAAGCGGAGGCAGCATTAGTGCATTGTCATCACTCACACTGCAGCGATTAGGCCTGAGCAGATATCACGGGGAACATTAGTCCAAGTAAACGCCAGACATAGGATCATAAAGGTTCAGGAGAGCTCAAAGTGCTTGGTGTTCATCATCTGATTCTTAAGGGATTTGTATTTATGCCAAGTTAAGAAGTGAACAGCATAGCCTGTGATGCACTGCCACACTGCACAGTAGATGCACACTTTTATGCAATGAACCACAGTAACACCGATGCTGCATTCAGCTCCTGACTTGCCTGGGGAAGCAGCCACTTCTCTGAACACGCTCGGCTGGGCAGCAGGTCAGACCTTGGTTAGTAGCAACGAGATTTGAGAGACCTGTTGTGATGATCTTGCAAAAAGATTCACCACGCAGAGCACTGCTGCGGTGGCTTGAGCACAGACAAAAACGCCTCGCCTGAGCACCTCTGTACTTCAGGCATATTTACCAGCTACCACAAGCTTGTCCATTACGCAGCAGGAGGGAACACAGCATAATCACTCAGCGCTTTTAAGGTTCTTTTAAGCACCTTTTAAAACATTCGGCTTATTCAGTCATCCTGCAAACTAAAAGGCTCTCAGGAGCTGGCAGCACTGGCTGGGAGCAGGCTATGGCAGGTCATTTTACACTACACTGCCAGCATGGAGGGATCTGCTGTTTTGTTTAACAAGTGATCTAAACCTCAGATTTCTTAAATATTTACAAATTCTTTTATTTTATTCTGACACATTTTGGGCAGCGAGGAGGGGGGGGGGGATAACGAATTGTGAAAAAAACCCTGTCTCTCAGTGCAAGAAGCTAACTCAAAGCAAGGAACCTTAAGCAGCATGTTGCTTATCACTATAAACCATTCATAAGAAACTCCTGCATTGCAGATACTGCTGCTGTGAGATTAGTGAGACTTCCCTGCAAACACAGAGAAATGGGAAATATGGAAGATCACGCACTCTCCCTACTCCTGCATGCGCTGTTACCGATCAAGGACTGTGCCGTCTTGGGAGCCTGCTGTTTGCTAAAGAGCCTTGCTAAGAGCAGGCAGTCGCAGTAGTGTCTGTGGCTGACAGTGACAGGTTCTCAGCCAGGCAAGGTTTGCTGGAAAGCGACTGTCTCTCAGACCAACTGACAGAGTTGGAAAAAAACAAATTTTAGGAACTTCATCCTGCTGCAGGTGTGAGGATAGTACATCATTTGCTTCCCTGCTCAGACAGTTTTAGACACCTGGATTAACATGCCAAAGTGACAGCAAATTCATTTTTCTCACTGGCATTCTCTCTTGCAAATTTTTGAGATTTCAGCATTTTGTTTGATTTCAGAAAGCGACTTTGCAAGCTCACTTCCTGTGAACCTGATGCTCTCTCTGTTTCCTCCCCAGCAACTTCAATAACCAGACCAGAAGTAATCACTCAGGCTAATGAAGACAGTAATGCTTAAAACCTTCTAACGTAAATCCCTGCTATTAGACTCTGATGTTCTCCCTTACTGATGGTACTCTGAAAATGACTCACCTCACTGTTTACAAAACTTGTTCCCAAATAAATCAAGTACAGGCTAGGCTTTTCTAGAGCCATCTTCTTTTGTAATTAGATTTTATTGCTTTCTTTAGCAACTGTCTAGTCTCTGTACATGAGTCTCACTGGCAGGGACTAAATTTGTGAGAGCTGAAAAGAACACAGGAATTGGTTATAGCTAGCTGTTCTTCTAGCTGAGAAACTGGATGCCAGGGAAGAAAAAAAATCCCCCAAATCTGATCTCTCAGCCAATTGAAAACCAAGTTCGATTCTCAACGTTCATCCTTCTTTGCACCTTTCATGAGTTGTCACAATAGGGTTATATGCAGAAGAGATCAAGTTCTTAGCCTGAGGTCCTGCTCCAGAAGTAGCTAGATGTACAGGCCGGAGCCTCTCTCTGCCCCTCCACCTTGCTCATATCACCGAGCTGGAGAAGAGAAGCTGTTGCTGCTGGCAGCGCTCACGAGAGTACACGGCTCTGGCTCCATCCGTTGCCAGCAAGGAATGGACTCTTCACCTGTGCCCGCGCAGAGCCGGTGAAGGCTGAAGATTTGCCCAGGTGGTGCAGGTTGCATGGTCTTAAAACATCAGAATTGTAACAGCTGAGATTGAAAACTCATTTTGAACTATAGCACTTTTTTGGGGGTCAACTCGGCTCCCCAGCCGTGTTTGGAAGGCTTTCTACCCTCTTTCCTTTCAGCTCTGTGAAGTCAGAGCACTCAGGAAAGCACCATGAAATAAAAATAAAGCCTCCATCGTGCAGCTTGTTTCCCCCTGCTGTTCCTCCGTCAGTGCTCTCGGAGCAGGACTCTTGCCAGGGCTACAGGTGCATTTCCCCGATCGAGAGGCAGGACACATTGCACTCAATGCCCTGGCACTTTTTTTTTTTTTTAATCTAAATGAAAATCCCAAATCCTTCCTCAGCTATCTCTTGGTACACAGCGCTTTTGGCGAGCATGAGAAGATTGCCCCCAGTCCTCAAACTCTGCTACAGCTTCAGCATCTCCCAGCATTCACGGACACCTGCAGTGGTTGCTAAAACCCTCTAACAAAAATTAACAGCACTCCTCTGCCCACCAAGGCTACCAACACTCAGCTACTGCGCTTCGCTTATTTAAAGCACGGCTGCACCGACCAAAATGGCTCCTTGTGCTGCCCGTCTGAGGTCCTGTCTGTGCACTTGAGTGACAGAAATACTTCGTGCCTGGCAGCCCCGCAGGCCCCAGGCTGAGCCCAGAGGACAACCTAAATTTGCTTCACCTCCTACCTCCCAAACAATTCTCAGCTATGCTCTAGCCCTCTTGCTGCCGGTGATGTAAGAAACTTTAATAAGACTCTGATTTGCACGTACCAGGTTTAACTTTTGGGAGGCAGCTGTCTGAGGAGCCCTCTGGTGACTGGCAAAGGCAGAGTCCTCTGGGGCCTCAGGAGAGAGCAAAGACACCTGCAGCATCCCTTCTGCACTGGTGGTTGGGCGAATACCGACATCCTCCCATCACGGGACAACTTATTCCCTCTCTTAGGCTGATGTTTGTAGCTCGTCTGTTTTCTGAAGGGAATCTGAGAAGTTCTAAATGTGTGTGGTGTTGGCATCAGTTACGCTGCATAAAGGGCTCAGTGCAAACAGCTCTCCTCCTTTTCTCATGCCACTTTTTGCCCACCCCTCTGCTTACCCAGCGGGAGCTGCCAGGACAGTTGCAGCAGCTCCACAGTTCCCTCAAAGTTGGCCCAACAGGTAAAATAAACTTTGCTGCTCCTCTTGAATAAGGAGAGCAACATTCCCAGGCTAGAGCTCTAGGCAAAGCTAGTTTTGATTTTCAAGTCTCCTAGAACTAGGGATTTTTTTTTTTTTTTAAATTTTCCACTATAAGCTAAAATTGTGACCCATCCTGTGTGCTGAGCCCATGTGCTATATGAATGCAAGTCACTCCTTGGTCCTCTGCCTAAATACCACAGGAAAGCAGCCTACATGCAGCTGCTCCACTGCCTCTCCCCTTTGACGCTTGGTGGTTGGGAAAAGGCAAGATGCTTGTATTTCTCCCGGTTTGCATGCCAGTGTTAAGGGATTTGCATTTATGCTGCGAACATCAACTGCTTAATAACAGGGATAGGTCTGAGGGAAGACAGCGCTCTGAGCTGCAGTCTGAGGACGGAGCTGCATCACCCCCATCTCCTCCTTGGCAGCAAGAAGCTGCGCTTTCACCCCATGGAGGCAGGGGCTCCACTCCACCCGTGTCCCCGTCTGCCTCTGCCAGTGACTTTTGCTTGGTAAGAAGTTGAAAACACATCCAGCCTTAACGCAACAATCTGCTCCTCTCTTTCCAACCGTCAGAGTAGCTGGGCTGCCTTTAACTACCACCACTCTCCAAATTGGAAAGGGGGTAATGACGAAGCACCCCTAATGATGGGAACACAAGCCTATTTCATCCTTTGGAGTGTCTCAAGTTTTTAGCTACTTGGTGTAAAGCACACGTCTATGGATAAAAACCTTTTTTCCATTAATTCTTGTTTAGATTAAAGCCCCGGGATCAGCGGTGCTTTTAAAGTATTTTAAGACTGCTTTTTATTAATAATTATAAATTATTTGGTTTAAATTCAGTTTTGCTCTTTCATTAGGTATGCACCCACGACTAGAGTCAGGGTGCAGGTTTGAAGTCAGAATATCTGTAGCAAATCTGTCAAAGCATGGTAGGAAATCTGAGTTGTCCCTGCAAGCAGAAAAGGGTCGCACAGGCACAGAAGATAATCGATGCACTCTTACATACACACATCTGTATGTAGCTGTCTTTATGGAACTTTACCCTCACACGCTTAAAACACTGCTTACCGAGTGTCATTTTTAAAGTAAATAAAAGCTAACTACAGAAAGATTGCCTGCCTCAGCTCAGCAGATTTTGGAAATTAAAATAAATGTATCAATTCTGATTTGATACATGTAACTCTCCATACCTGTACACATTAGTAGTATGCATACGTGTGCATAAACGTATACACTGACTTACAACCAGTTCAGCACAGGGAAACATTCTGAGGGGTCAAGTGGGCACCTGTAATGGCTGAGCTGTTCCAAGCAGTTTGGAATAGATCTGAAGCAAGATTTTGCGTTCCTCACAGGCAAGGAGGCAGTTAACAGGTTGTAACCGTCTGTGGTTATGTCAAACTAAACTCTTAAACAATAAAATCCATTATGAATAGAATAGAGAAGCTCCAGGGAAAAAAATTTGTCCATACCAAACAACAAGAGAAGAGCGCTTATCGTTTTACAGAACACCAGTATGAAAGATGTGGCATTCTTAAAATATCTTGATATTCAGTTATGACCACGACTATTCATCCAACACCCTACTTCTGCACACAGGAAGGGAAGAGCTAATAACAGAAGAATTTTCTTTCAGTGGTGGTAACAGCTGTATGATGATTATCCCCCACCCACTGTGGGATTCCATCAGAGATCAAGGATGCCCTGGCAAGTGTTGGGGCATTATTACATGTTTGTGGAAGTCTCTCAGCTTTAATTAATTAGATTCCTGATCATGTAATAAAACCCGGCAGCAGAAAGCCACACTGCTCATTCCTGAATCATATGAAATCATTCACCATTTTATGTACAAGTTTTGAATTACAATCTTCAACTTCTCATCAGAAAAAAAAACAAATAAGCCTAAAAAAAGCATTTTTGGTAGAACTGCACAGTGTACAGAAGCATACTTTCAATTATACAATATCTTACAGTACACATACTTTAACAAAAAGCAGAGCCTGTTACCTTTTCTGAGAAGGCACTGCCCAGACAAAACCAGATGTTTCACCCCCATCATTAGGGGAATGGCTTTAACTGGACAAAAGAGTACACGAAAAATTTCCTGAACACTCCAGATAGTTTAACATAAAAATAGAAGTACATCTGTAAACAACTTTAAAACAAGAGTCTTATGAAAATAATAAAGGTCATTATAAAGTTAAGCTGTTAAACTCTTCTTAGCCCAAACTGTTATGTTCCACACTTTTTTTTGATACACAAATTTTGCCACACAGAACACTTCACTGAAAAATATAGGCAAATCATTAAAAAAATTTTTGGTGCATTTAAGACAGGGACAATTTGAAAGCCAAAGGTGAAACTCCAAATTCCCTTTGTAAATTACAAGAACAGCAATATAATCTAACTATTGAATGGAGCCGAGTTCAACAGTGCACAGGTAGCACAGCACTTCTTTTACAATCTGAGACCCTTTTTAATGTAAACTCTGAAGTTATAAGCAATTGTTAGAACTGACTTTTGTATTATGTACCATAAAGCTAGCGTTGCATTCACTTTCATTAGTCAAACTTAGCCATAAAGTGACTTTTCATATGCAATACCGATTTACTTTAAGCACATTTGTTTTATCACGAGGCAAACCATAAAAACTGTCCTGGGAAATGATTTTGTGTATGTAATTATCAACCACGCATCTGAAGTCGAGCATTAGTATTTATGCTGCTCTACTTGATGCTTAAGCATATGTTAAGCAAGCTGCTGAGCACTGAGTGTGTCCGTTTTGGTAGATGGACAGATGTATGCGAACAGCAATGCTTTGGATAACTTGTGCTATTCCTAATACTACAGTTATTTTCTCCGCCAATTACATTTTGCTATAAATATGTGTGCCCTTAAGTTGATCCCAATATCAGTTTCAGCTAACTAATCAAATTATCTGCTAAGGTTTTGGGAATGATAACCCTTCCTTTATTTAAGTAAAAGAGGGAAGCGCTTCTTACTCCCAAAGGTTTGCCAACAGCAGATTTATTTTCAAGACAGAATGACACTGTTCAGTAAACTGTCAGAGACTTTTGTTGTTCACAGATTAAGCACAAGAGTATTGATGTTTATTATCAAGTATGCAGGAAGGGGAAGAGAAAATACTGTGATATTTTTACCACTAATGTTTTTCCAAGTTCTGCTAATGGGCTCCTACAAATAATTATTCATTTCAAGTAAGCATAAATCAAACTTCAGATTACTTCGCATATTTTGAGGGCTCAGCAGCTGAATTTCAATTTTCTATTTTCCTGTTGCAAAAGAATGTTATTAAAATCCCGCCCACAACTGAGTATGCCAAGAGCTTATGTAAGGAAAAATTTATTATTATATTTAGAAATGCCTCATTTCTGTACCAGTTAAAAGTTAACTTCTAAACCAAGTAATCAATCCGCAATGTAAACGAGTAGTTATTGTCTCCCATGTAATAATGGTAAATAATGACACTGATCATTACATATTCTGCTTGAGTTCATTAAATAGAATTCTTCAGTCACAAAGGCAGCAGGCATTCTGAGATGGACTTCCTTTGAACTATGTTCAAATGAGTGGAATAACTGAGATTCCTGATGGAGATCTAAGCCATTTCCCTCATTTTCTTAATAGCTTCCGCTATTTTCATACTCAACTCCATTTCATAATTTGCTATTTAAAATAAATTCATTTCCTCAAGCTCTTTTCTTCCTATCCAAAACAAACTTACTTGCATTTATGGCAAATGATTTTCAGCAAATAAGCTGCAAAGAAAAAAACATTCCAGTAAGTGGTACGAAGGGAATATTTAAAATTTTGTGTTAATTTGCTTTCTGAATTTCCTTTTAAGAATTCTTCAGGGACAAAAGCTTTAGAGGTTTAAAACACACCTTTGCACGTCTTTGTTTTTCTCTTTTATACAAGGGATCAACTTTGCCCACTGAATCATGTTCATAACTCCTGCCCAGAAACTAGATGAAACTGCAAGACAATTCCCCCCAAGAAAGTAAAGAAAATACAGCCTTTTACTTCAAATATTTTATGAATGCAAGGTTACAACAAATATATTAGTCAAAATGCAGGGCTATCAAGCACTGAACCAAGGATGCTGGCATCAGTTTGACTACCATTTTGCAGGTGGAAAAAAATACACTACGTCTACAGGTAAAAGGCATCACTAACGCATCATGAATTACTCTGGTCAGCCAACATCACCTCTGCAACTTGGTGCATGTTTATGTCCTAAAAATAATCATCATTATAAATTTGTTTGAGATGAGACACTGGAACAAAACCATTCTTAAACAGGAAAGTTTTTGTTTTGCTCTTATCGAGGTAACACCAAAAACTAAAACCAAGATCTTACAATTTAGCAGCCTCTTTAACACTTGTTAGGCTAGCCTTCACACAAGGAGCATGCATACATCCACTGTTCTTGCTTTACATTGAGGGCTGTTGGTTAAGTCAAGTCACTGCTTTCTCACCTTATCTCATTAATCTGTTGAACTGGATGTCCACTGTAGGAAAAGGAAAAAATTAAATGACGTTAAGTGTAGCAGACAAATACAGATCACACCAAGAAGCTTACACTCATGAGTTGTCATAACAAGGGATAATAATAACAATTAAAAAAAAAAATCAGTCTTTTCTGTGCATATTTTTCATTTGAAAGGTCCCAGGAAATCATGATGTGCCTGGCCGTTTCTGTTGCTGATTTCTGATGACCTCTAATTGTTTTTTGCATTGCTGATAGTAAGTGGAGAGACTTTTATTTTCATCTAACAGCTTTTTATGTTCTTGTACCAGACGGGATGTATTTTGCTGGTCTTTTTCATCCTGGTCCAGTTCTGCTATTAGTTCTTGTCTACAGAAGAAAAAAAAATATTGTCATTTATAATCTACTTCTATGTGTGTATAGATGACCTCATATGCTTCAAATCTTTATTTGATTATCAGTCTGAATTCATAACTGGTGATATTTTGTGCAAAAAAATTAAATTGACAAAAAAACCTTATTCTTTACTGTAGTCTGGGGAGAAATGCTCTTCCAAATCAAATCCACATTTAAACTTTAAACTAGCTGCAAACCATAGGCTCAATCTCTACAATTGTCCTTTTTATAATAGCTTTCAGATGTAATTCTACAGGTCACAGTAGAGCATCTAAGGATCCACACATGAATTTATAAACTTATTTAGCTCTAATTTTGCTTAATTATATGTATATTTAAAAATTCAGTAGGCAACTTAAAAGGCAAAACTGCAATAATTTAGGTAACTTTTTAGTGAAGTGCTGTTTTCTATTTGGAGTTGAACTTCTTAAAGCTGTGGAAAGAAGAATCAGGCAAATCATTTTTACAATTGTTACTTGACGTAATTTATGCAATAATTGTTCAAAACGTTTTTAGCAACTACTTTTACAGAAACAAATTCTCTACAACTGTATCTCAATTTCTATAAAGTATATTAATTTTACATAAAACATGAGGTTGCAGTTTTGTTTTTTTCTTGCATACTAATTATTTATGGATAGAGTATTAAAAAAATGAAAACCTTCCGCACTTGGAGTTACCTGAACAATTCAGTTAAAATTTCATCATGCAGAGTTTAAAGTTGCAAGAACATTATTCTGTGCTTTACATACCCTTACAACCGAAGTTCATTCTAGAGCAGAATTTGTTTAACTCTTGAAAAAACACTGCAGTAACTCTAGCAACTTTACACTGAAAGACTGTTTTGTACTTTGAGCTGTACATCTTAAAGCAGTGGAAAGCAGAATCAGGCAGATTATTTTTGCAACTGTCATTTCACTTAATTTATGCACAAAGCACTAAAATTGTTGCTAAAAAGCATATTGAGAGGAACAAATGCGCTGATAAACTTGCTAAAAATTATCCTACAAAATTGACGTAGCTAAATAGAATGCAGTTTGTTTTACTATTTGTTTATGAAGTGACAAGAAGGCAAGCTGCCAACAATATTTTAGCAACAAAACAGTGGAGGAGAAAGTTCATCATGTTAATTAATTGTTGCCATATGGTTTGTAATTACAGTTAAAGAAAACTATTAGTTCAACCTTTATAGAATAATTACTACATCAAACAGCATTAAATACATCAATCACAGTACCACTTTTCGTTTCACACCTAAGGGCAATTGTGTTCTGACTAAGAAAAACCAACTTGGGAGAACTGTGTATATACAGACCTTCCAGGAAAAAAAGTAAAAGGAGGAACCTAAAGGTAACAATTAACAGTTTTGAAACAGAAGCTCATTTTTATGTAATTTATTGATCCTGAGGGCCAACAGAAATTAAAACAAAATTAAGATCTACACACTAGTTTCATCATTTCCTCATGAGGTCTTAAAATTCTAACTGTACTTCAAAAAAAAAAAAAAAAAAAGTTGTTCTCAAGACGCTTAAGCCAAAAGTGAATAGATGATGTGAGGTCAATCTTATAGTAGCTTTTTTCCCCATTCTGTCTGTTATTTGTAATGTAGAAGAGGTTTATACAAACATTTTTTCTCATTAGCTATTCCACAAGCACCAAGACCTGCTGTGGCTCAGACTGCTGGGTAACAAGCTGGTTACTTGGTCTACTATGTGAGTATGTATGACCTCTCAGAACTGCTCCCCAGCATCACGAAATAGAAATGAAGAGAAGCAGAACACAACAGAATGCATTGCAAACTGAAGTTCTGAATCAGCAATAACTTTGGCCCCAGTCCAACAACACATGCAAGCAGTTGCTTCATTTATACATCTACACAATGTAAAAGGAAAGAGATTATTTCTGGTGCACAATGATAAGAAAGTACGTAATGGTTTTTATGTATTAGGTGCTAAACCCCCGGTAGAAAAACACAATGTATGTCTTGATAATACTGCTATAAATGCGATGATTAACAGAAGTCAGATATAAGATAAAAACTAGCTGCCAAATCAGCAAAATTGAGATATTACTCAAAAATCTGTAATGCATTATCCAAATGATTATCTACTATTTACAATTGAAAGTCTTTCACTGGACAGTGCGTGAGATAGAATTCCAAGGTTCCTCAACAGTCCAGATCTTTCATTTGAGATGATACAAACAAACATTATTACTATGAAGACACACAGATGTGCCATGCATTTTAAAGTAGGAACTGTCCAGAAGAAAAGTCTTGGTATTGCCTACAGCTTTAGTTACCTGCTCTGAATATCTCACCTGTGGTGAGTAGCTCAGTATTTCTAAGAGATTAGGTCTGGAAAATAATCATGCTCTATGAAATTTTACTTCATAAAGCCTGAAACAGTAGTCACAGATAACTGATTTAGTGTAAAAGAAACATACAGAAGAACAGAAAAGGTTCGAGACATTTCACTTACTTCCTCTGCAACAGCAATGCAATTTCTGTCTGAACTTTCATATATTCTTGTGCCATTTTGCAGT
>VXAL01010980.1:274596-307832 GCA_013399475.1 Chauna torquata | reverse complement strand
AACCCAATAATCAATCCATCTCCTGGGCCTGGCTGCTCTTTTCTTACACTGCAGTTACTCTGGAGTTCTCTAGTGCTTTCAATCCACATTTAACATGTTTCTGAATTCTTACAGGTCATATCTTTTGGTAGCCCAGAATCTGGGGATTACTGTTAAGCTTCAAGAGACACAGGAGTAAAGACACATTGAGAAACTACTGATTTTATAGCTGCATTATTGCTACTAGAGGATTATATGGAGGAGGGTAGGTGGGAAAAAAAAGGGGCTGCTTACCCATACCCCAAAAGCACCTGCCACAGAGTAGTCGTGGTAGAGAAACTAAGGTGTTGCCCTCAAAGACTACGCTATCTCCGAGAGCAGCTTCAAAAGGAAACAGAAATAAGAGGGTGGGAATGGAGAAAAAGTGGTTAAGTGTATGCTTGTAAGGAAACTGGAAGGTGGTAAAAATAAATAAAAATAACCAAAAAACTAAAACCAGAGAGACTTAATCACCAGAGTGTCTTAAATCAGAACAATATAAAAGGCCTTCCCTATATTCAGCTACTGCCATATATGGAATACTGCTACAGCAAAGAAATTATTGCAATGTTTCAAATACATCGATACATGCAAAGTACTTCAGATTACATTCCTGAGCTTTTGGCTTTGTGTCACAGAACTGTAACTTTTCCAGTGATTGATCAGATTCGGCTGTGTCCTTATTTTATCATTTTGCCTCATTAACTTAATAATGTACTCTCTTTTAAAGAAAACTAAAATTATTTCTCTGTTTAGAAATGCAAATAATCCTTTGTCCATGGACTGCATAAACCTAATAAGAAAAAATATAAACGTGGTACATTCTGTATTTACCTGAGTATAAGGTGAGGGATTTCTGTAAGCAAGAAAGCCACTAGATTAATGGACCTGACTTTAGCTCTAGCGGTGTGATGCATTCAAGGCCAAAGATTTAGGACAAACTGCCTTTGCCTTGGCATAAGATCAGCAACTTTCAGTTCCCAATGAACTATCTATTTAACTGATAGGTAAGAGCTTGCTTCTGTGTGAAACAGCAATTCCCATAAGTGCTCACTGCCTAAAGGAACTTGGAACCAAAGTTACACAAGAGAAGGCACAGGGTGGGCTGTGGCGGAGGGAAAGGGCTTTGGGAATTGTGTGTTACCAGGCACGTGTGATTAGGCAAAGTGATAATGGACAGCAAGAAGAAAGCACAGAAGCAAAGTATAAGAGTATGCTGCCCTCCTCCCACTAAAATAGGGCAAAAAAGAAAAGTACACATCTTACATTCAGAATCACCTTATATTTGGTAACATACGAATACGCATATATATATGCTGGCACAAAATCAGTCCATATGTGAGTTTCCATTTTGCAGTTGGTTACAGGAAAAGAATGACAGAATCTGATCAGCCAAAGATGAAACGGATCACAAGCAAAAGATTTCAGAATTTAAGGCACTATGAAATACCAACTTGAGATTAGGTCTAAGATTCAACATGTACATTCTGGTAATGAAAATGTAATTCGTCTTTGTTTTGGTCCTTATCATAATGGTGTGTGTTATGACTTTTAAAATTGAATCCAGCTATTAAACTATGTTTACTCAATCACATTTCACAAGAAAAGAACAGTGATGCTGTGGTAGAAGGTTTTACATTTCTGTAGACACACCTACATTAGTTCACTTAAAAACAGTAAGTTTTTGTGTGTACATATACATTCTGCATAAGCAAAATTACATCACACAGATAAAGAATTAACATATTCCAGCTGGTACTCACCAAAGTAGCACTTCATTCCAGAAGTCAGAGCAATGAAATCTTTATCTGTGCATTCATAATACAAATGCACGACACCAAAATGCTGCAAGATTTCTATTCCCCTCACTCCCCACCAACACATTACAGCCAAAAACTGGTGCTCAAAGATCTTCATTAAACAGTAGCATCACCGCATATGTACAATACTTTGTAACAAGCAAAATACTTACAAGCTTATGTAACTTAACACTACCGGTATAAAAAGTTTTCAAAGCCACTATCTGAAACATCACAATAACGTAATGATTTAACCTAAGCAGTATTAAAATGGATTGTCACTCTAACTGCCTAATTTTGTTTATATCTAGGCACATACCCTACACCACACTCATATTTTCAAGACAAAAGGTTAACTACTGAACAAAGGATTACCTGCATCATCAGGTGTCCATGGATTACGAGTTGGCTTTTCAGAGGTTGGTCCCGAGGTAGTGATCATTCTCACACTAGGACTAGATGACCTACTGCTGTTTCTACTCTCCTGAAACGATAAAGCAAAACAAAATGATACGGAAACTTAACAGAAGATTTTTGAAAATGTTCATTTTACAAAATGGTATTAAAATGAAAAATCAATATGAAGAAACCTTAGCCTATATTCCTCCCAAATACCCCCTGGCAAACCTTTTATCCTGAAAGCTTTCCAGATAGCTTAATAAAGCTTACATGCCTTGCAGGGATTTCATCCCCATCTCTCCTTCATCCTTACCATATAAAAAAAAAAAAGGATAAAATTTTGCTATTCAGCATAATGAAAAGCACTGTTGAACAATGCGTTCAAGATCTTTATATAAAAACCACGATACTATGCCTAGTAATTTTCACAACACCATTCAGTGAAGTCTATCAGCTCCATAAAATAAGGAAAGAATAAAGTTTTATTTCTGATGTTTAATCAATGAATGTAATTACATTCAAGGAATGCACCCTAGTAATTGCACTAGACTGCAACATATTAATCTACAGTTTTTAGTGTGGTTCCTATGTTAACTTGGAGGTTTTATGATCCATCCTCAGAAAACATGAAAAAGTGTTTAATCAAAATAATCAATTAAACGATTAAAACAAAGAAATGAGAAAAGGAGGAAATTCTCTCAAAGTGAATTAAAAACTAAAACAAAATTCTGTAGGAACGTCCTTTGTACAGAAGGAATGTACTTTTACTACTTAAATTCTTTTCCTTATCAAAGCACAGATTCTAATACTGACTTCAGTATTATACCTAGCTTCTTTTTCAGAATTCTTATTTACGATACATATTATTGTATTTCATATATCTTCTCACTGACATAAAATTAACACAGTAAAGGAGCTGAAGTATAGACCCTACCATGTTTTACAGGAAAAAACGGAAGTCAAAAGATGCCATTAACAGACAATTATTTTCAATATGGTGTGCTTTCTATGAAATGATTAACTAAATGTCCCTATTTTTCAAAAGAACCACTCAAATATACATTACCTGGAAGTTGTATTTCTTTATGACTCTGATTTCCATATATCGTATCCTAATTTAATTTTTAAAAGCCAAGACTTCAGTCAATCAAGTATCAATCCAAAGAGTAGCAAGATTCTACACACTGAAATACCCATTATTTCAACTGCATTAGAATACGTTTCTCTGGTAATTGCTTCAGTTTAAGAGGCTAGGAAAACACGCTATTAGACTGCACACACGAGACCTATAACAGTAAATGCCCATACTTTCTAAAATGAAACATCTTTAAAAGAGCAATAATTTAAGTCTACTGGGTAAAATAGGGAAGTCAGAAACATGGCTCAATTATTACCTTCTCAGAGCTTTAAAAATTGTTTAAAATGCAAACCTTATTTTGCAGCAGTTAACACTGTCCCTGTGCTGAACACTTCAGTCTTGCTTGCTTATGCAATGCAAAAATGTTTCCAAAGTTATGCAGCTTCAGAACAAATAGTTATTAAAAATGAAATTATTTGAAATTTCCTTACTTATTTGCTTAAGCTACCTATGTTTCTCAAATGGTTTCAGTCTTCAGATGCTGAGAAAACTCATATATGAGTTCCTTTTGCCTTATCAAGGGAAATACATTCATAAATACAGAGTAAGTGACATGAAACTCTGTAAGAACAAAGGAATTGCCAAACTGGGACTGAAATTTATCCATTAGCCTTGTATTCCTTCTTTGACAGAGCCACTGCAAGCAACATGAAGAGGAGTAGTTTCATTTTTATTAACCATTTAATGTTTTATGTTAGTAGCCAGAAAGTATTGTAGAAATAATTCAATGGGATGACATTATCAGGATAACCACATCAGATATTTTGAAAAAGCTTGTGTTGAAGGCTTTGTTGACATTAGGAAGGTTTAAGTGGCCTAGCTTACTGTTTACTGTCATTGTGCTCATATACAATGATAAACACATCAGAAGAGCAAGCATTTTTAATGGAGTGTAAGTCCTTAAAGCAAGAAGAGATTTGTAGAGTATGCAGTTGATAGCAAAGGGGACCCGAGAAGTACTCTAGCTAAGGTAACGTGCAAACCATGCTATTCTGGATTGCTTGCTGTACCACATTGTTTTGATCCATCAGCAGAGTAAAAGCACTTCTGTGATAACACTGTTTAGATGAAATTACTAGAGAAAGAAGTGAAGGATTCATATCTGAAGCATATTTTAAAAAGGCACCACAAAACCCAAGGGAAATTCCCCAAACTGAATACCTGTACATTACAGTGCTTGGGTGTGCTCAGTGAGATGCTTCAGCTCTCTTGGTGTCACACTAGACTGCTGCCACCTTCCCTGACGCCAGCCTCTCTGACAGGTAAGCCAGTGACTGCCCTTCAGCAATCACTTTCTGTTATCCCTTCACAAGTATCCTTTCATTGTTGCCTCCTCTGGATACCACAGTATGCAAAACCAGACTTTTTTTAAGGTTACTCTCAAATCACCTTTGCCAGGCGGTCAAACCCACACTATGTTTTTAGCTTCTTAGTTTCCATTTCTCAAAGGCTTACAATCTTGAAAAGCTGGCTTGCTCTGAGGAATAATCCCCTCTCTAGGAACAGCACAATTTTTTTGAGTTCAATTTAAACAGGCAACCAAATTTAAATAAAATCAGTGGTACCAGCCCTTTCTCGTCATCTTCTGAGGATTTCATCTCTCTATGAAAGGGGAGGAATAAAAAAAGAGTGTATCTGTGACCAATTACACAATCTCATGGACAGAATGATTCACCTCTTCAAGTTTAATTTAAATGGGCAACCAAATTTAAAGAAATCAGTGGTACTAGCCCCTTCTCCTCATCTTCTGTGGATTTTATCTCCCTATGAAAGAGGAGAAAAAAAAGTGTATCCGTGACCAATTGCACAATCTCACAGACAGAATGATTCATCTATATAATATCAGATCCCACAAATTCTCACACTTAACTTGCATGCGGGCATGTACACTTGCTTCTCAACTGTTCAATACAGTACATGCTTTTCTTTAATACACTAACTTTTTCCACTTCAAAGTAAACTGTAAGAGTTAAGGCCCACCAACAGTAGTTTAAGAAAAAAAAAGTTTAAAAGATTTATTTTTGATACAACAGCACTGTAAAGGATGATATACCAAAATGACCCCAAAAAATACATAGGAAAGGACATGGATATCTTACTGCAACCTGCAGTTCTTTAATGATTATGCCAAATATGTTCCTAAATATTTGTGTAAAATACCAAATTTTGCAAAGGGGACTCTATTCAGTGTAAATAGCAGGTTCGCTATGTTCCATCAAGTCCCTCAAAGTTTTTATGGCTGCAATTTAGTCTGCACATCTATTTTTGTGTTACAAAGATGTTTAGGCAAGAGCAGTACTGTTAATGGAGACACAGCATAGTTCAATGAGGTTTTTAAAGTGCATGTACAGGCAAATGGAAAGGCAGAAGAATCAGTTCAGTGGAAAAAAAAATTACATGCAAAAATGAGTAGACCATCACAATATACGTATGGAAACAGATGGGAATGTGGCATTCGACTGTAAGAAGAAGGTTGCATTAGTGCTGCTCATGTCCCTTGGCGTCCAGTCTGAGGTCACCAAGCACTAGAACACAAGACTTTCACCAAGTCCTGTGAAGAACAGGACTTAACACATATGTTCTCAACAGTGAGCCCCTCCGATGGCTGTTCCAATGACTGAAAACCTTGGGCGTAGTATATTTTCCTAAGCTTTCAATGTAAAAGGGTGAGCTGCATAGCAAAATCATCTGCAAAGCATTATTACTATCTGCTGTTTTGATAGTATCAGTAAGACTATTACTCGAAAGTGCCTTAAGTCTCTGAACGCAATAAAAAAAAAAAAGTATTCATCACCATATAAACCACACAAAAAATTCTTCTAGCAGTACACAGAAAGAGCAATCATAAAACATACAAGAAGGTCAGATTAAAATAGACCAGAAACTAAGCAGGGAGATATGAGTCTTGGTCTACCCTTGTCAGGTAAGCACCCCAAACTTTGGTATATTTGTTATTATCAAGTCCAGTGTTTTCCTCCACCTTAACAAAAATTCTATTCTGAATTGGAAAAGACTTCTTGATATAAACAAAAACATTGCAGAATCATTTTCTATTGACATGTTGGCAATTTCCAGAAAAAAACACATTTAGTAAGATTTCTGATCAGCTTTACTAATTGTTGTGTCAGCCAAATGGTTTTAAATAATTTAAAAAAGAAATAATAATAATAAAAAAAAGCAGCACCACAGCAAAATCTTGAGCGGGATAGGGGCTTAAAAGGACTGGGTGCGGGAGTGGAAGCACACAGTGCTATGGCAGCTCAATGAAGAAGGCTATGCCAAAGGGTGGGTGTAAGAGAGAATGGAATGCACAGAAGAAGGATGCTTGCAATGAAGAGAAGGAGGGGGAAAGGGATTTTCATGTTAGAAAGGATAACCTATATATGGTATGGTGCATATGGGGAGATACTATAAACTGACCAGAGCTACGCTAGTCACAGATGTTTTTTTCTGCTTTGGCTAGTAGACAGCTTATACAGAGACCTGTTCAAGATTTTTAATAAAAATTCAAGGCAGTGAAAACTATAGAAACCTATAAAGAATAATCTTAAGTCTTCTGCTGTAATTACATTGTGCTTGCTTTCTTAATTGTTTCCTGACTGCATTTGAATATCTACATATGTCAAAAGTTAGAAAAGGCTGCTGAAACTAGTGCTCTCTCTTCTCACACCAAAAAGGGGGGTGAAAATTCGTTATTTATTTGCATGGACTGTGCATAAATTTCTTCCAAAGTGCATTTTTCATGCCTGTTAGAATGTTATGTTTTCCAGGTCTTGTCATAACATTTCCGAAAACTGCAAGATAAAAGCAGATAATTTTAATTCTTCCACTTACATTTCCAACATGTATGCTAACAGAAGGAAGAAAGTAAAATGGGACTCTGGCACTTCTATAGACCCTCATCAGAAATCGGTGAGGTAAACAAAACTTTTCTGTACCCTCCTGGTCACAAGGACAATTTAGCTACAACATCTACGTACACAAGCAGTAGAATAGCTTTCAAAGAAAGGTTTTATAAAAGTTGTTAATATTTGAAGTAAATTGGAAATTTTATGTTTTCAAATATTAACCATTCATTAACATGAACAGAATGAAAAACTTTACATGAAAAAGTTATAATTAAATACATTCATACATTAATCAGTGCAATTTGGTATAAATGTTGCACTGTCATTTCATTTTTTTTTCCCAAGTCTGGTATAATTTTTGTTCTACTGTTAACCAAATAGGCTAATCTATTTCTTTACTAAATTATGCAAATTCATTTTTCTAAAACACCTGCCTTCTCTGAGGATGTTAAAATGTATTTAAGAGTCATTCTATTATTTTCTGAAAGATGTACGTAGTAAACTCTACTAATAATATCTGGGGGATTGAGGAGGTTTCCGTGGCTATCACACTCTATGGAATTAAAGAAGGATCAAATGTTCATCTCCCTGATAACTACACACCTCTAAAGTTTACCACCCATTTTAGATTATTGCAGTAGGTTGTTTAATATGGAAACCTGATTAACCCGATGAACATGCTAAGCTCTCATTTTCCCGACATACAAACAATAATAGGGACCTCGACACTGCTAATTCACACTAGTGACGAAATATCCTCTCTGAACTACTGAAACAGACATGGTAGCAATTAAAACACAAAATAAACACATCTGAATGAAGCATCAGCTGTACTTTTCTCATTTAAGATGTTCTTAGTTTAATTTCAGTTTTATATAGCATAACACTGTCTGTTACCATGGCACTTATGCTACCAGCTACAAAGCTATGAAACTATAAAATATCTTATTGAGATAGTCACATTCTTTGTAACATAACTTTGTGATAGCACTTTCCTGTAAAACTTTCACAAGAAATGGAGAGATACTACCCTAAATTACTGTTTGGGGTTCAGAGATTCATTAATAAATACATTTCTAATATTGATGTACTTTTTTTTTTTTAATGCAAGAAGTGAATCTAACATATACGTAACTGCTTCAGATAATCATAAGTAGTTATTTCAATTGTTTTCTATACAGAAAGAGGTGAAAAGGCCCTGAGCCAAATTAAGTGGTACGCACAAACTATTTGTACATAAAATTGTTAAGTGTTGTATGAGCTATACAGAAATTCTAAAGCTCATTCATGGATTATCCTCATGGTATCTAATTTAAATGCAATACAAATGACACTGCATTCTGTCAAGCTTCCACATTGTTTCTACAAAAGTATCGAAGGTGAAGATTTCCAGACCAGTTTCCCTATACAGATACAGCATCGACTTTACTGAAAGCTAAAGAAGAGATGAGAAAGACCTTACCTGACTGGACTCTGTTCCAGCAACAGTAAGATCTTGAATGGATCTGCGCCTCTGCTGTCCGTTTCCTGCTGGGAAAAAAAACAAAAACAAAAACAAAACAGTGAAATCTATTCAGAACAAAATAAGAAGGGTGCGACTGTTGCAGAGGAGCTTGGAATTTGTACAAATCCACAGAGAGAAAGGGAGAGAGGGGGAGAGAGAGACAGCTGCAGAATTTTAACTCAAAACATGCTGGCCTGTCAACAAAACGTATCCCTCAATACAATAACCACTCCTACCACATGAATTGCTGCTGCACTCCACTCCACCATCTTCTGTCACATGTATTTGAACAGGCTTAGAACTCGGGGCAGGAGCTGATGACGACATCTATTTCGAGTGCGTTACGTTATGGGGATTTCTAAAAGCTAGACCGCGAAGATAACCCGCTGCTAGGTTTAACCTGTTACTCTTTGGTATGCTCAAGTAACATAGCAAGTACTTCTGCCTGTGTTTCGTTTCCCTTACTAAAATCAAGAAGTGAAAGTGCTTCCTTCTGGCCAAAGTGAAAGCTCTTTTTCTCCTTCAGATGAAGGAAACTATGTCCTATTCTCATGCTCTGAAAAGTGTGAAAAGGGGACTGTTCAGCTAAATCACATCTTGCTATCAACCTACTGAGCACAATGCTGTAATCTTTTCCTCTTCTCCTTCCACCTGTTAGCAATTATCCACTTGTGACAGCAACATAAAACAGTTTAAAATTTAACACTGACACTCAATCAAAGGCATTTCCAGGAAACAAAGTCTCCTTAAAAATAAAGGAGATTATGCAACGGAATCTCCCTAACTACTTTGATTTTTATTACTGTGATTGTTTATATTGTCTCTTGAGAGCAGGTCAGCTGTCCAAAAGGAAACACCAAAACGTCCTGAGTAACAGCTGACAATGCTCAAAATTCTTGGTCTTAGATCTGCATTACGTAACTTTTCTGCTAGAGGGTAGCATCTCAAACATGTACTACAGCAGTGGCAGCCCCTAACCCATTAACCGCACACTCAGCAGCCAACCCAGTTCACTCAAAGTCCTGCAACGAGGGTCTAATTTTTTTTTTATTTAACCTTTTAGATAGTTATTCAGCATCATTTCAATATTACTTCACAGCCTGTCTTGACAAGTGTTTTTTTGATTCTTAACAGTTACTACAAAAATGTAAGACGATCTATGCAACATTAATCAATACATTTAATAGAATCACAACTTAAATTCTTAAATATAGGTATTATTGCATGTAGTAACGCATTACCACAAAGCAGCCATACAAAATTCTCAGTGTCACTTTACCAATTTGTCATGACATTTTATAGTCTAATATCTCTAGGAAGTACCATAAGAAACAAGCATAATAGAAAATCAAGAAGGATTCCAGAACAGGAGTATATTCTTTACTCTGACTACAAATGAATTCGAATTGCAACTTTTTTGAGGTCTTGATCTTTCGCTTCTGAAATTCAAAGAAAGTATATACTTACCTAAGCATCAATGACTATGTTTCATACTTTTCTATGAAGATACTACAGATGAAGTGAATTACAAATCTATGTCAAATTTTTGAACTTGTTCATTTGCAGTGAACTTCTTCACTACCTGACTGTTTAGAAACACGATTATAATAGAATTATGTACTGCAGATACTTCATCTGGCTGATCTCAGTATTTAAGATATGGACGATCCACCCATGACTGACACAAAATTATGTGCACGTTTCATTCAACAACACTGTTCTAAAATTAGCTCAGCTGAAATAAGCTTGCAAAAATATCTGAAATTCTCATTTCAGATTAGCAACATTTGTGAATTTAAAGAACCCGGCACATGTGTTGCTGAAACATTAGAACATGGCTGCCAAAAAGTTAAAATAATCAGGGTGGGGTGCAAGAAAGAAAAGAAAATGCCTCGAGGGGGGAAAGGGGGGGAAGTGGGGCCAAAATTACTGTGTTGCAATAAATGAACACCTTTAAATGAAATATCTTCAAGTTAGTAGCATGAAGGAAGAGCAAGCTCTACTAGGCAATGCCATTTTAATTAGTGTAACTACTGCAGACATCTGGCAAATAGTTTAGACAAAGCAGAAAGACTACAAATCAACAAATACTTATTGCTCCAGATTCAAGATAAATTTCAATTGAAAAATACACTATATAAAATATAATTTTTATTTGAAATTATCACTGCTACTTTTCTGTGCCTTCCTTTCTCAGTTTTGATCATGTTCTTACCTCTACATCAATTTAAAACTCCTAATTTTTCCTCACTATAAAAACTAACCATTTTGTAAATGCGCAGAAGTTAACATATTGCAGCTTGATATACTATGTCAAGATTTTAACAGTTTGCAGGATTTTAAGATTAGAAATCAATAAGCATCTGATTACACATTTGTTTTGAAAGCTTTAGTGAAAAAAAATTCTGAATGCTTTTATCACCTGAAATGATGAAAGACCTCTATTTAATTAATTGTACTAAAAGAGAAATAGACCCACAGAATCATATGCCACTTATCGTTCAAGTGATTACTGTAAGATAGTTCTAGAAGTTCCAAACAGTATCTGGGGAGTCATGCTTACAGGTTCTCTTAATGTACGTAGCTTGCAGATGAGAACTACAACTTCTGGAATATCCAAGTTACATTCTGTTTAATGACATAAATATATAAACTAAAAGGGCAAAATGAAAACGAAAAAATTGAGGAGAGTAAGAACAAAGAGGAAAGAGCAAAGAGATGCTCAGAGGAAAGTAGCACTAATTGCTGAGTAGTCAAAAAATCAAGAGAAAATAAAGCAATGATTACACTCTCAAATGAGTTTGATGCTGCAAAGCACTTCATATAAACAGTAACTTGAAATTTGTTCACAACAAAAGATTCGTATTGGTAAAGTATACATTCTCTTCTACTCATTTCCTTTGTTCCATCTGCATTTTCCCATTTCTTCCTCCAACTCCTCCTTTCCTCTATTTTATCTTCCTTCTTGTCTCATTCTCACTTCACTCCCCGTTTTCTCTTCCATCAGCTTACTCCCTCCTACCTGTTTTAAGATTCTCTCATTAATCTCTCCTCACAAAGATCACAAATACACTTCCTTGGCCTCAAAAAAAGTTTCACACACTGTTGTTTGTTTTCTAAAATGAAAGTCAAAAGGTACAGAAAACTTCTGGCAAGCACTGCTCCACATACTCCAGTGAAACAAATTACATAGCTCCCTGTTAAGGCTTACCCCTCAAATATCTGGAGCAGCTACACACTCTTCTCCCTGCCCTATAGCAGATACTTGCTGTCTCCTTTTACACTTTCACAAACATATGCGCTGCTTGTTCTCCTCTCTTTAAGGCAACAATATTTTGTCTGCATTCCTCTAGCCAAAGTACAAACTCGCTCTCCCTCTTCTTTCAGCCCTCCTGTTCTCTTATTCTGGCTCCCTTGCCAGCTCCCGTTTTTTTCAATTTTGTGCTAGGGAATCTTCCTCTTGGTTCCTCCCTGATCACATTCTCCCAATCTTATTCATGCACAGTACTCTCAAGTGCTTTCCTTGTACACCTACAAAGAACCAAACCTCTGTTACAGTACAGGACGATCAGTAAATTTAATAGTGTTAGAAGACAGTTTAAAGAAGTTAAAACACTGATCTGGATTCCAGAAGCATTAAATGATCTGGGGAGACAAGGGTAGGATTTCTGGCTTATACTGGTTTTAAGAATTAGATGTAAAAATTACAGACTAAAGTATCTATGATTTCTATACAGTTTCTAAAGATACTCAACAAAATGTGTCTATCCTGAGTAATCATTTATGCAGTGCTAATGCTATAAAAATATTTTAATGCTGTGGCACAGAGTTTTTGATGACAAAACTACAAGGCCAAATGCATGCATACTATATGCATGAGCTGTTTAACACTGCCAGTGAAGAAAAGGCTGTACTTGAAAATATATTTGTTAGACGCTCCTTGATTTGTTTGTATCCAAAAGGTGTTCTGGTTATTTTTCTTGACCATATTACAAACTACAATTGGATTTTTTTTCTCCTTTACGCATATAGCTATTCAAGCCTTTTGTACTTACTAGGGTTTTTATTTCTCATATATACATATGAAAAAAATAAATAAAATATACAAAAATGTTGGTGCATATTATCTATACTATGCTACATTTTATCTACACAATAAAGTGAAAGAAAGGGATACTTCACCTGGCTATCTGGTTGCTGTCTACCACCACTGAAAACTCATTTGCTAAGCTGTCACACTAAAATGGAACTTTTGGATCCATTTTTCAGCCTTTAAGTTTTGTAAACTAGTAACAAAAATAACATCTTGAATGAAAGTACGTTCTATTTATACTTACTTGAAAATATTTAGAAACAAGAACAAATGCATATTAAAGATTTCCACTTCAAACACGTTACCCATTAACTGACAAAAATTTATATTTTACAACCTTGGTAGCATAATCAGTTCATAGACGAAAAGCAGCCAAAGCAAAACCCATTACAAAAAAACCCGATGACAGCAGATGTAGTACTCATGCTTCTAAAACAGCCCTGCCCCAAATCAGCTGACTCACAGTAACATGCCTGCCTGGTGCCCTCCCCTCTGTGGGAAGCAGCTGCTCAGCAGAAGCTCAGGCAGCAGCAGGGCAGTCAGCACTCACTCTTCCCATGATGGACGTGCCCAGGGAAGGTCGGAGGAGCTGGGTACATGGCAGAAGCGCTAAGGAACATAATGGGGTGCGATCTAGATGGAGGTGCCAGTCTGGGGAGCTTGGAAGTACAACTGGAAGGGGAAAAGTGTGTTAAGAGGCCAGGACTGAAAGCCATGTGCTGAAAGAGTAAAGAAAGGAATGAGGTGAGAAATAGGCCACATTATATTGTCTTAAAAAGAAAAACAGAGCAAGATGCTTTTGAGAAACTGCTTTAAGAACACAGATAAATATAGTTAAGTTTATTGGGGAGCTGATCATATCCCTGTCACTTAATGATTAAGCTCTGTTTTAATGCTAGGGACATGTTCTTTTTTTCTGGCCCTGTGATTCTTACTGGGAAGCTGGTCTGACTATGGCAAATCTTTTATTATACAGCCCAGACTTATTTGCATATTTACACCTTTTTTCTTAGTGCTAATACTGTGTCTTTTACCTTAAACAGTTCTCTCTTCCTAGTCTTTAGCTGCAGATTCATCTACAGGAAATAATTACTCATTTCTCAGCTTGCATTTTGTGGGCTAAAAAAGCCATGCTCTTTCACTTTCTTCTTCTTACTCTTCATACCTTCTTTGTAGCTTTTCTTGCTATTTCAGAGTGTACATATGTTTCTTTTATAGCTCAACATACTGGGCAGCCAGAGCAGTACGCCGAATTCCTCAGAGATCAGACCTCAACAAGGGTGTGTAAAATAGCATTACTGCTTTCCAGTCTGTCCTGGAAATACACCTCTCAAAACAAACCTTAAGGATTTTTTTTTTTCTTTATAAGTACTTCGCATTAGTGGCTTATACTGCCCAGGATTAATCTGCATGCATCTGCTATGGTCCTTTGTAGTCACTTCCACTAAGGAGTTCTGCTCTTATTAAAAGAAATTGCTACTACTGATCCCACAGTGTATGACCCTTTTACCCTATTTTTTTTTTCCCCTCAGTCACAACACAGTTCATCCTATGTGATACTTGAATCGTCCTCTTTATTAATAGTCACCCCTGATAACAAAATTCACTGTTAATGCTTTATCACTCATTTAGGGCTTATTAAGTGCCTTAATAGTAAACTTTGAACAAATTCATTCATATGCTTGCTCCAATCCTATACCTTCTTTCATGTCTACATGTTGCTATTTCTCTTGTATTTGTTCCAAATTTACGTTAGAATTCCCATCTTGCCAAGTTCAACTAAAATAGCCCAGGTAAAGGGCATCTAAATAACTTCCCTTTTCTAAGTAAGTAAAACCTCAAAAAGGTATCTAATATGTTTGGCACAATCTATTTTGGGAAAGCCACATGATATGTTATTTCACTGACCTTTTAATTATTATTCTCTAAAAGTTTCAGAGTTTTTAGAAGCCTCGTGCTGCTGCAGACAGACTGTATGTGCAGACAACGTGCTCAATTAACTTTCAGAGCATGTTTGCTGGGCTCCCATCACTTGCTGACACTGCAAAACTTGACAGATCTCTTCAGAATGTAGCTTCACTTTCTCTTTCCTTGCTCTCTCAAGATTTCCTTTATATCATGGAAAGGCAGGACTGTTTAAAAATTACAGTGGAAAGCTAGTAAACTTTCTGGCTGATTTGTTAGTCTCAGTGCCAAATAGGTTTTATTTTCAATGATTGTTCTATTTTTCCTTGTGCTACTTTATGACATTCTGTATTTTTAATGTAAACTTCAATAAAGATATTTGAAACTTTTGTACAGAAATGTATCTTCTGCACTCAGCTTTAAAATACCAAAAAAGGTCAAGATTTACAAGGAAACTTCCTCAGATGACACGAATTTAGAACAGGGGTCCACAGTTTTTAATGGATCTCTTGGTTAGCAATAGATACTATTACTTGCATCTCCTGACGAATCATTTTGAAGTGGCTTGCATACCACTAATGGTATACCTATGACAGTTTGGCATTGATTATACTTATTTTTAGGCTTTGAGAAGCATGAAATGAAATAGGTAAATCAATGTGAATTGGAAGAAAAAAAAAGATAGGAAAGGAAAATATATGTTTCTAGCTAAATATAAACTTGGGATAGATGAGAATTATTCATTAAGGTCCAAACAGAAATTACCAGCTATGGTGCTGATTATCCTGATTCTCTTCCTGTCAGAAGCCTCTCTTAATTTTAGTTTACCTTAAGTTAATAATACCACAATAATACCTCATGCAAACACATTTTAGCTCTAGAAAACTGTAGCCAAATATAAAGATTACACAGATTAAGCTTTAATCGTGTTTAGTCACAAGTATTATGTGGATTTAAAGTTCTGTACAGAGTGTATTTAAGTCTTTTGTTCTACTAATATTTGATTGGATTAAAAATGGGTGCTCAAACACCTCAAAGATCAGGGCAATATGATTATCTAGACAGGAAGTTTTCAGCTGAAGTCCATTTTTGCCAATTGAAGTACTGTAATAAAGTACTGCCTAGTTTTGCTCTATAATGAGAATCTAAGATCAAGATCATAAAAGGAAAAAGCCCTTTATTAATAAAAGTAAGTTAAAACTAGAAGATCAAATCCTTTACTGATAAAAGTAAGTTAGTACTAAAAGATCATGCTTCTATTTATAGAGACACTTAAAAAAAAAAAAAACAAACACATTGGCCTATTTCTAGTTCTGTCCTAGAGGAGCTGGAGCAAGAAGTATTTTTTAGCAGTCTGATCATTATTCCAGCATCTTAACCAATTGACCCGTTCACCTGGTCTGCGATACCTGGTATGATGATCTCAGGGACATCCAGAATGTTGCCAAATGAAGCAGTTTTACGATGGCCTCGTTTAGGCTTGGAATAGGCTGAAAAAATACACATATACAATACACATGCAAAACACTAAAATGGCAATAGCAAAATTATTAAATTTGTAATATTGCATTTTTCATAAACTTTGTTAAACTATAGTTCATGCAAAAATATTTCATGCAGAATAAACTGCATTGCCTTTCACTCATGCTTACACATAGTAAAGCAACTGTTAAAAAGCAAAAATGCAGAACTAGACATCAATACAACACTGTGTAATTAGTTATAGTTAGCAACACAAAAGTCAAACACAGAAAGCAGCGCGGCAACAAGGAAGGGAAAACCAAATATAATTATCCAAACAGAGAATAAATTAAATTATTTCAGATCACCTGTATATTCAGAATAAATTCTTGATTGCCTGAACTTATATAACACTTCCTCTTTACTGCTGGGCACAAACTATTTTATAAACAAGATTAAAATTTGGATTCTTCTGTTTCTTTGAATCACCTCCTTTTAAAGCAAATCTAATCTGTCCCTGAAAAAATGCTTACTGTTACTCCATTTGACAAGTATTCCTGCCTTCCATTATTTTGCCCTATTAGTGAAGATTTTCTGTTTTGAAAACTGGATACCACTACCAACATTTTCATTTCTGAATGATATGCAAGAAACATTGCATACTTCGGAGTAAAATCTATTTTTTTAAATTTTATTTTGCCACTTGTGTCGTTACAGATAAACAGTTCCCATTTAGAGAAAAGTCTAAATACAACTCCCAAAGGCAGAATGTTGCAGCATGTCCATCTCAAACTTAACACGGAATGGTGGCATGTATTATGTGATTTACTCTAAACACTTAATCTAGCAATAGATGGAACAAGAAAATTAAATAATTCTTGACTTTATTTACTCTTAAGAGCAGCCCAGTTCTCACCCAGCCACATTTTTTTTTTCCAGTTCACAGCATATTATTTCTATCACACAGTTAACAAGATTAAAAAACAAAGCAAAACCAATACAGTGCTGTTTCAACTCTTTTTGAAAAAGGTATTGTCAGATGGGTTTGACCTGATTTCTAGTAGTCTGCTACTGACTAAAGTAATTAAACAAACAAACAAACAAACAAAAAGACCCCAAACTCTCGTATACTCAATATATACTCTTGTTTCAAGAAAAAGAAACCCTACAGTTCTAGCAACAACAACAACAACAAAACTTAAAATATTCTGAAATAATCATTACTATTCAAAACAATGTACTTAAGGAAGACAAGCCAGCAAAATTAAAAACTCACACAAAAGGAAGGCCAGAGTTATCTCCACTAATGTCAAAAACTTACATTCACTTTAGAGTGTCAGTGACCAAAGTGAGTCCTGACATTTTAAAATAAAAATGCGTATTATTATCAGGTAAGTACACAGCTGCCTTCTGTGTTAGGAAACCTTTAGAGATATTCATGGTGAGAAGTGCTACACAATCATTCAGTCAAAGACTGACAATACAAAAGACAAATCTTGGAATAAGGCTTTAAAGTAAGAACATAAAAGTAAGAAGTGTTTAGGGCAAGATAATATTATCCTATGAGTATCTTCAGTGTTTAGTAAAACAAGATCCTGGAATAATCATAATACAATGAAAACCAAAAATAAAATAGTTGTGCTGCAAAAGAGTAAGATTATGATGCGTATTTCCTTATTACTTACAGTTTCTTGATTGCCCTAATTATAAGATTGGTGGAGAAATACTAGATCAACTAAACAACCCTGGACTAACCAAAGTAGTTTTGTCCGATTATTTAAATCTGTGGTTAAAAACTATAAAAAAACGGTTACAGATATGAAACTTGAAGTTTGCACAGATCATCAAACAATATCTTTGATGAAGAAAACAGACAAAAAAGTGTTTGCCAAGTACACACATTTTTATTAACTCGATCTTCTGGGAAGAATGAAGATTGCTGTCAACATAAAAATATGTATTTATACTTGCATATAAATTCCAATTCACTTAAGGACTCAAGGATTTAGACACAACGGTTTATGCTACCTGAAGCAAAGCACCTGAAGCTATTTTTTAAAATTATTTTTGAAACAAAAGATATGAATGCTTTGTTCATCTGATGAATAAAATATGTTTATCTTTCTGAAATATGTCAAAGTGGATTTTAAAACTTTTTTGGGAACATGCCGAACTTTAAATCCACCTCTGCATTTTTAAATATTAGAGGAATAACCTTGAAGGAAATGTTATTTTAGAAATAATTATGATAGCAGAGATGGAATAACATTATTTTGGATCCAAAGGATAAAGCTTGTGCATTTGGAATAGGATGGGTATTTAGAAGTCTCATAATGATTTTAGAAAGGTGAAAGTCTAATTCAACACAAGTAACCTCTTCTGTGACCTTAAAAGTACCTATTTAAAGTACTCAACCTGTCTGGCAGTTGAACGTACGACAGCGAATGAAGCAACTTTCCCCCACAACTAATAAAGGACAATAAAGACTACATGAAAAGTTAAGGTATTTTCATACGGCTAATTTTATTAACCTTCTGTAAGACTTTTTTTTTTTTTTAAAAAAAAAAACCATCTTTCTTTCCTACCAATTCCTTACTCTGTCTCCCAAACATAATTTTACCTGTGGTAGAAGGTATTCTTGCTTCTATTTCAGACATGTCAGCACTCATCCTTTTGGCTTCTCCTGAAACAAGGGCTGACTGTGGTCGCCCACGAACATCTGACAGGCTCTCCACACTGCTCCCACGAGATGGAGGTAAACTCAAACGGCCAGGATCACCCTGTTTCAATAGTTACATTTTTAAAAAGAAAGAAAAAAATTCTGCAGACGGTCATCCATGATATGCTTAGTATGTAGCGTAAAATATATTTCTGTAGCATAGATTTTAAAAACAAGACAAAATTTAAAAAATGGTAAAAACAAAACAAAACAAAAAACCAACAAAAACGTAGCTATTATTGGCATTTAAGAACCAAATATCTTCCATCTTGCAACTTTCAAAAGAATTAACTTTACTCGAATTCAAATTGAGTAGAATTAGGTCAATATTGTCACAAGAAAATATTTGTGTTTTTCCATCCCACTGGAATAAAACGGTGTTTTCAAAATTCACATAAATGTTTAATCCTTTCATGTCATACTAAACTTCTGGTTCTAATTTAAGGCAATGATATCCAAATGTAATTTTTTTTTAACCTAATGAATCCCCTTAAATGAACTGCTTTTTGATTTCATTGGAGATACCTTATTAGAGCCTTCCAGTTTATCTTTTTGGAATCATTCAGTATTTCTCCTTTCATGCTGTTTTCCTATAAGTAAATGACTCCAATTTTGTGCTATTTTTGAAGGAAAAGACACTAATGTTTTATAGCTGTTGCAACACTTTTGTCCATTTCATTATTATGGTTCAAAACCGCAGACATTTGCTTACCGGCTGCTTGGCTGTATTTTTCATTTGCTGTGCCAATTTTGATTCTAAACGTTTAATAGTGTCATTGGTAGAAGCTCCTTGGAAGTCACTTGGTTCCACGTTAGCATCACTCTTGTTACTTGTGTTTGTAGAAGTGATGTCCATGAATGAACCTAGAAATCAGTAACAAGGTCAAATTTCCATTAAAAATACTAAAGTGCATTTCTTCAAGTGTTCTCAGAACACACATTAACTTCACTTTAAAGTAACTCTTTTGAAAACTTTTAATGAAAGGCAAGCTGCAAGACTGCAACAGATCCATGAATATAAAATGTAAAAGGGAAAAGGGCGGAAGACAGAACGTACAACTAAGTACTACAATGACAGTTGAAGTCAATCTTTAGCTTGCTCTGAAATTGTTGGAGCAGATGGTAAATTAATAACACAACCAGCAACTTCATTCATAATTAATGACAAGATCCATCATTTACTACAGAGGACCACAAACACCTGAAAATAACAGGCAATATGTATTCACAGTTTAAGGTGATAAATCATATTTTAAAATCATGTGCTGAGGGATGGAGAACACATGGTAAAGTGAGTAAAATACTACAGCTGAAAAGATTTTGTAATGTAATTTGCAGGTCACTAAGTTGCAAAGTAGCCAATGAAACTTCATTCAAAAATAAGAGCAATTAGGAGATAGAAAACAAACAAATCAAGCAGCAGAAGGTGAAGACGCTTCAGATTAATAACTAGTGAAGTGTGAAAACCATACTCTATAAAATCAGAGGAGCCAAAAATCTTTATTTCCTGTTAGTAAAAGGATTTCTCTGGGGGCCAGACTACCTGAAAGCCTAGCATACATTTTGTTCTATTCCCCTTTCTAGTGATTTCCTTGTGCTTCATTTAAATTACTGTACTTAGTGCAGCTTAACATAAAACAACTACATGTTTAAACTGTGGAGATCATAACTGAAAGCAGGCACAGCTTTCAAGAACAGTCAAAACCTTAAAAATGTCAGCTCCTACACATTACGTATGAGTGTAAGTGTCAATTGCTAGCAATCTTCATGGGAGCAACAAGGAGACCTTAAACCTGGACATTCTGAGCTAGCTTTTATTATATGCTTGTTTTGCATTAAAGGTACGCTTCAGCAAAACTATTTGTCTGAGAACAGTAAATATGATGTGGTATGAGGTTTAACAAAGAATGGATTCATGCCAATGCTTAAGATTTTGGAAAAGTTACCTTTCCTACTTTGAGTTCAAAATCAACATAAAAATGTGCTTTATAATGCATCTATATCACTTCGTGTTGCTGTTTTCTTTTATTTATACAAGTGTACCTGTACTAGTGGCAGAGTTGCTTTGGCCTTCATCTGAATACTGGCAAGGATACTGTAGAGGTTCATCAGCTCCTGGAAAGTACTGTGAAAAAAAGCAGTGTTTTAATAATAATATTAAAAAAAGTAATTAAAATTATTTTAAAATAATTTAAATAGTACCTTATAACATAACTCATAAATATAAATTATATATTGTAGATAATTACAATAATTCATTTAGAAGTAAATCCAATTATTTTAAGTAATACCTTAAAATACATCTATGACTCCTTTTATTAATTTCCCCATATTTGTTATAAATGAAATACTATACCCCTTCCATTAGGAAAGAAATTACCCCCCTTCTTTACTGTAATAATTTTATTTATTTATTTATTTTATCAAAAACAGAAGGGGAGAGAACACATGAGCCTGCCTTTAAAGTGTGATAAAAGGCATACCTGTTGTAATTCAATTTCCCACCTTAATAGGTTAAGAAATGATTAAGATACTAAAATAAATTTTATACCCGCATCAAGTGTGTCATTATTTTAACAATTTCCTCCATGGAAGGTCGTTGTGAGGGATCCTTGGACCAACAACGGGTCATTAAACTCTCAATTGGTTTAGGTAAGTTTTTGATCAGTGGTGGCCGAGTACCTATAATTGAAATTAGAAAAAAAAAAACAAAAAACCTTGTTAAACAGACTGTAAGAAGACTGACAGAGAGTGATCTCTTTCTGATATTTTGCTAAATAAATAGAGGAAAATATATAGTTATTTGTAGTTTGAAGGAACTGGCCCATACCTAATTTCCTCTCTTTCAAGCAAACAGTTGAAAATGAAAGTTCCTTTGTTTGCACTACATACAAGTTACAGGTACATAAAAACAAGAAGAAATAAAATGAAACTTTTCCTTCGGTAGAGGTTTGAATAAATTCACTGACTGACCAAATACAATGTATTGCAATGGTAACTAAAATGGCTAATGAATACGTTAGGGCTTTCCGAAGAGTAAAGCTGTAGTCCAAGCTAGGAAGCCTTTGACTCCTAATGCTGAACTCACAATAGAAGTTGTATTTTTGAGGCTGCTTTTGCTCTTAAGAACTTCCTGAAAAATTACTAAGCACTGGAAGCATCAATTCTGGATGACTTTTTCATGGACTCTACATATTTTCAATTACATATTTTAATTCTACTGTAGCATAACCTATTCAGCTGTTTTTGGTTCCAATTTCTACTCTTTTTACTATTTCAACAATGAGTACAATTAGTAGACATCCAGTTGTGTTTAACACGAGATGTAGTGACATTTTGCAAAGAAAGCAGTGAGTATTTAAAAGTGTATTAACCATATCAAGTAATACACGTAAGAGTGTCACGAAGGTTACAAGTGAAAAGAAGCACGCTAACAGTTTAGAGAAGCATAACAAAAAAAAGTTTTTAAAACAGAAGTGGAGGTAGATAGGGACTTTTTCTTCCCCTAAAAGCTACTTCTCTAAGTTACCAAGGCCTTCTGACTTATTACATTCACATTGATAGTGAATGCATATAGGCAAGGCTTTCATCAGTCCTGATCCCAATGACTTGTGTCCTTGAAAAACAGAAATGCAGAACCTCTCTGTTCACTCAAAAATGCCATTTGCAAACAGCTTTCCTTGTGTATCATGGACTATAATGCTCATCCATCCTATCAGTCTGCCACCGTTCCCTACTTGATCTAACAGGGTGCCTGTGCTCACCTTAAGCTTCTATCATTTAGGACCGAAACAATGATTCTCAGACACAGTACCAGCCTTCACTGCTTGTTTGTTAATTAGGTCTTCCAAACAAGTTCATGCCTTCTTTGATGTTATCTTTCACAAATGGCAGAAACTCTTTGCAGACATTCACTGAACTACTTCACTACCATTACTTTCTTCTTAAAACTCTGCTTTGCCATGATACCTAAAAGTACACTGTTAAAAAAAGTTACACTACTAGCATGAAGATACTACAGTCTATTACTTTCACTGATGTTGTACCACTGCTTTCTTTTGTCTGTTTGAATCCAAACATTGCCTCCTGTTTAATATCCTAAAGCGCTTGGGATATGGTTCTGTTCTGTATAATACCTAGCACAGTAGAGTCCTGCTCTATGACTGCAGGTTCCTAGATAAAACAATTCAAACAGTAGAACAAAAAACTAGATGAAAAACAAAGTAGCATTTTTAATGCCTTATGGTCCTGCAGAGTTTGACAGTTTCTAGCATTTTTAAAGACAGGGCAAGTTACTTAAACTCACACATTCATTGTGTAGATGCCCATTTTTCTTTTAAAAAAAACGTGGGTAAGAAAATTGTCATGTATGGATAGAGGGGCTGTGGTTTTTTTGTAGTACATGATTCACCACTGTCAAGTCTTGTAAAATCGAGAGTCATAACTAAGAGATATGGCTTTTGTCCCTTGTTTGTTCATACACTAATTATATGTAGCGGGAAATCACAGAATGGCTTGGGTTGGAAGAGACCTTAAAGCTCACCTAGTTCCAACATCCCTGCTGTGGGCAGGGATGCCACCCACTAGACCAGGTTGCTCAGGGCCCCATCCAACCTGGCCTTGAACACTTCCAGGGATGGGGCATCCACAACTCCTCTGGGCAATGTGTTCCAGTGCCTCACCACCCTCTGAGCAAAGAACTTCCTCCTAACATCTAATCCAAATGTCCTCTCATTTAGTTTATAACCATTCCCCCTTGTGCTATCGCTATCTGCCCATGTAAAAAGTCCCTCTCCATCTTTTTTATAAGCCCCTTTTAAGTACTGAAAGGCTGCAATGAGGTCTCCCCAGAGCATTCTTTTCTCCAGGCTGAACAACCCCAGCTCTCTCAGCCTGTCTTCACAGGAGAGGTGCTCCAGCCCTCTGATCATCTTCGTGGCCCTCCTCTGGACCCGCTTTAACAGGTCCATGTCTTTCTTGTGCTGGGGGCCCCAGGCCTGGATGCAGTGCTCCATGTGGGGCCTCATGAGGACAGAGCAAAGGGGGACAATCACCTTCCTCGACCTGCTGCCCACACCTCCATTGATGCAGCCCAGGATGCAGCTGGCCTTCTGGGCTGCAAGCGCACACTGCTGGCTCATGTCGAGCTTTCTGTCCACCAGAATCCCCAAGTCCTTCTCCAAGGGCTGCCCTCAATGTGTTCTTCTCCTGGTCTGTACTCATGTCTGGGATTGCCCTGACCTAGGTGCAGCACTTTGCACTTGGACTTTTTGAACCTCATTAGGTTCACATGGTCCCACCTCTCAAGCCTGTCCAGGTCCCTTTGGATGGCATCCCTCCCTTCTGTTGTATCAACTGCACCACCCAGCTTGGTGTCATCTGCAAACTTGCTGAGGGTGCACTCGATCCCATTATGTCATTGATAAAGATATTAAACAGCACAAGTCCTAAAACAGACCCCTGAGGGACACCACTTGTCACCACTCGTCAATTCAAGCAATGTAGCAGTCAAATAACACCAAAACCTCAACTGACACAAAAGTGCCAGTGTCTAAATATTAAATATTTATGACAAAAGCGCTTATTTAATGAAATATAAAACTGAAAAACTAATAATTTGAAGCTGCATGCTTAAGAACGTTTAGCAAATTTATAGGTCAAACATACAACTTGAAATGCAGTAAAATATTTTCAACTCACCATTGTGAACTGCCCACATTATGCGGAAAGCTGGACCACCAATCTCATCAAAAGGTTTCCTACGGGTGATTACCTCCCAGAGAATAATACCCCAACTGAAAACGTCACATTTTTCACTGTAATTGCTACCTGGAAGAAATCAGCAATATAATCTGTCTCTCTTCTATATAACACACTAAAAATAAGTACAATTTCAGCTGAAAAATAGCTCTATATGCTTCCTTTCACCTCACATTTGCTTTCTTCAGAAAAAAACTTTTTCTAAAGCTGTTTAGAACTGCTTAAGCAGCTAACTTAAATCTGAAATCATTCATTTGACAGTATGATCAGCAAGAATGCCTCTCTCTGGAAATCAGTCCTTTTCACTTGGAGTCACCCTGAAATGATAAAATATGTCAGTTTTATTTTATAATATCAAATGCAATTTATTAAATTACAAAGATCTCTTGAATTCAGAACTTAACTGTCTATTCTTGCTTCATCAAAATATTGTTGTTGAACTTACTTCTTCCATGTTAGTCACAATATGTCAGCCAATAACATCTGTGTCATATCCATTGCTCTTAATTAATTACAGGTCTGTAGCAGAACCAGTAAGTTACTATATGAACAAATCAGCAGATTCCCCAATTCTTCACCATCTTATTTCCCCCCTGTTTATTATTCTTACTCTTTTTGTCATGTCATTACTTAAATCAAGTTCTTTGATCACAAGTTAAATATTTCTAAGTCTCCTGATATAGGTGCAGAAGACACATACGTGACATAGAATAACAAATAAAAATGTTCAGAGGCATGCTCTGTAACTCAGGCAAATATTAAAAGAAATGTGAATGCTTAATGACATGATAGAAATACATAAATATAAATGATCGGGATTTGCTCATCTGTCTTCAAGCAAGGATCAAAATTCACACTGAATGGCCAAGAGTTTTTTTTATTAATACATAATCAGAAAGCATCATTGAGACAAATCATTTCATAAGCCGTGGAATTAATGAATCCTAGTTTCATGTAGATACCCATCCTATAACAGTTGCAACAGGCTCCACTCTGCCTATGAGCCATCTTCCTCTGGCCCCCATACCTCTGACAAACTGTGCAAGGAAAGCAGCATACTCTCAGATCAGTTCTTGCAGACTGGCCAGTCTGCAAGCCAAACAGAACAAACGGGTTGCAGCCATGTACCAGAAGTTCTCTCTAAGGAGGGGCACTAAATTGAACTTCTGCCAGCTACTAATTTTACAAAACTCCTAAGAACTTGACATCTCTGAAACCCTTTACACCTGTATCAAAGCAGCTGAATGTGGCTAATGAAGTCAAAAGTTACTGAAGAGCAATAACAAAGTCACAGAATCACAGAATCGTCTAGGTTGGAAGAGACCTCCAAGATCATCTAGTCCAACCTCTGTCCTAACACTAACAAGACCTCCACTAAACCATATCACTAAGGGCTACATCTAAACGTCTTTTAAAGACCTCCAGGGATGGCGACTCAACCACTTCCCTGGGCAGTCCATTCCAATGCCTAACAACCCTTACAGTAAAGAAGTTCTTCCTAAGATCCAACCTAAACCTCCCCTGGTGCAACTTTAGCCCATTCCCCCTCGTCCTGTCACCAGGCACGTGGGAGAATAGACCAACCCCCACCTCTCTACAGCCTCCTTTAAGGTACCTATAGAGAGCGATGAGGTCTCCCCTGAGCCTCCTCTTCTCCAGGCTAAACAACCCCAGCTCCCTCAGCCGCTCCTCGTAAGACATGTTCTCCAAACCCCACACCAGCTTCGTTGCCCTTCTCTGGACTCTCTCGAGCACTTCCATGTCCTTGTAGCGAGGGGCCCAAAACTGAACACAGTACTGGAGGTGCGGCCTCACCAGAGCCGAGTACAGGGGGACAAGCCCTTCTTATACAAGCCAGGATGTTGTTGGCCTTCTTGGCCACCTGAACACACTGCTGGCTCATATTCAGCTGCCTATCAACCAGTATTCCCAGGTCAGCTTCATCAGTCAGCTTTTTTTCAAAAGGTACCTGTTAACAACAGCAGATTATTAAGGGAAGCAGAACAGTCTTTCTGTCTATGCAGCCACAACACTTCTATCTACATATTCACCCAATTTTAGGCACTCCACTTTTGCTAGGCATTCTCCTCAGCAATGGCAAGATGGGAGCTCAGCAAGAGCTTTAACAGTGCTGTGTGGATCAAAGCACTAAGGAGCTTACTCCCTCTCCCTTATGTCAAAACCCCAGTATGGAAAGAAGAAAGGGACAACTTTCAGGCTCCTTGTCTCTGCCAGATCTGAAGATCTGACAAAGCCACTTTTTGGTGGAGAAAGCCTTCTAAAGCAGAAAAAAGTTGTCTGGTCCCAATGAAAGAGTGAATATCTCGTGTGGTACACAGTGGGAGACAGACAGCCTATGATAGGGAAGTAATGTTATTCTCCTGTTTAAGCAAGGAAATTCTGTTTTGTGGCTGAGAACTAATTCTGAAAAGTGACAGTCCAAAACCAGTATCTAACAAATAGAATATTCTGTGTTGTTTCATTATATAACAGACCCAGGGAGGATAACGGATACACACTATCATTCCTCAATCTATCCAATTATCCCAAAGCATTTTTAAAGTAGTTTCTTGTACAGGGAGCACAGAGATTAAAGTACTTGCTCTCTTTCACTTTATCCTGATCTAAATGTTTAGATTGTTTGATCTGTTACAAGGACCTAGGTGCCCTAATAGTTAAAACCCGGCAAAAACCATAGTATTAGAGAAATTACTTCAATGATCACTCTTTAAGTCTGTTGTCTACGAGAGGTACTTCTTGTACCTTTATAGTTCTTATCTAAAACTCTTAGTACTAAAACAGCACTAAAATGATATTAGTGTTTATTCCATTGTTGATTTCTGATGCAGCAGTATATGCAAAAAGTTTGACGATTTTGACATAATTTTAGTACTGTTTAATGACTGTCTCAAGAGTAATTTGATATGTTGCATCACGAAAGTTTCTAGATTCCTTCGTCTTTCCTTTATACTTATATCCTTGTATAAAGGCTTGTGGCATTATCAGTAAAAGCTTTCAGAAAAAAAGTACATAAAGCCAACTGTAAACTGAAAGCTTTTGCTGCCATCCAAAAAAATTGTAATACGAGATTTCTTTGCTCTGCCTTGCTGAATTCATATAAGAGAAGAATTAAGATAAGCACTGTAAATCCCTACTACAATGTATTTATTTCAAAATATGTTTTAGATGAAGTTTTTTCACTCTCAAAAAAAAAAATCTAGCTTTAACACTGATTGTGCAGTCTTTTCTAAAAGAAAAAGACATCTCTAATTTATACAACTTCATTTAATAGCAAACAAATGTTAAGAAAGGAAGCAGAGTTAAAGAAATAAAGTATGTGACCCAATCTAAAGTGACGTAATGGAAAATTTTTAGGCACCAGAGCGAAACAGCATCGCCCTTGGGTGGGTCCTCCGAGGAACATGCGGAAGAATAAGGTACCTTCAAAACAAAAGCTCCATAGGTGGTGCTCAGGAGGAAACACCTTTCAAAAATGTTAACTGTGGACATGTATAATTTGCTGCTCCTCTCTGGAATAAGGACAGTAAAAGAAAAGAGGCAACTTGGATCCACAATCTGGGAAATCACTGCTCCAGAGGCACTTGCAAAATGTAGCAAAACAGGACACCTGCTTCCTAAAACAGGAAGATGACGTCTCCAGACCTCTCTGCACTAATCACAAAAATTTAAGGTACTGACTGGTGAAATGTGTTTAATTTGCAATCTAATGATGATTGTATTATTTCTCTAATAATCATAAAGCAATTATACCTATCTAATTATCGACTGTCATCTGTCTTCCCCAGCTACACTCCAAGAAATAGCTTGTTTTCTTAACTAAATTAACTGTTAATAACAAGTTCCTTATTATGCAGGAAAGAGGAAGTACATCAAACCTCTAGAGACGAAGAAAACTAGGAAAGAGATACGAAAAGAAAACCAGACAGAGATGGAGTTACAAGAAAGTGGAGGGTTGAAAATGAAGGCAATTACGTTCAATTTAGAGACACTAACAGGCAAATTCTAAAGATAAAAGCTGATCAGAATAGGGAATGAAAGTAATGACAGTATATTTAAATGTCAGAAGAGTTTGAAATTACTTAAGAATTTCAGAAACAGCACAATCCTGGGGAAGCAGCCCTCTGCCTATGTTTTACTTAGTTATAAAATAAGAAACAGCAGCTGTCTAAAGGTACCCCTTATGTAAGCCTTGGACATGACACAAATAAAGGCCCCACATCTTCATGCAATTAATGGTCTAATGCTAACATGATACGGTCTGGTGCTGCTCTTTGAAATTCTGCGTAATTATTTGGCGATATATAATCATACAGATTTTAAAATAAGTTAGCTGAAAAAGTCTTGGCAGAAGTCTGTTTCAAACTTAAATACGCTTATTGAAATATAATTATGTTCTTATTTCCTATATAAATACATTCAAAGTTGCATCCCTAGAAAGAACGCATAGTAACGACACCGTAAATTGTTGTTACCTTCAAAAACTTCAGGTGCCATCCATGCAGCACTTCCCTTATTGTTGGTCATATGTGTTTGAATATCACAGGCTGTACCAAAATCACAGATTTTTAGAACTGTGCCCCCAGCTACCAAGAGCAAACTGTCAAGGGAAAAACAAACAAACAAAAAACCAAAAAACAAAGAAAAAAAATTGTAGGATGAAAGAATCTGGTAGTAAAACACTGAATTTTTATCCCAACAACTATCATTCTAATATAGTTGCATATCTAAGGCTTTGCTTTTCAATGTTTTGGTATTATAATTTGAGAACTAAGTAAGGTCACTTGTGCCTAAACTGAGCATATGAAACAGTTTAAAAAATTTATATATTGTAATTTATTCATATTTTTACATTCTAGATTTTAAATAAATATCTTTAGGCATAGCAATCCACTAAGCATATATTGACAAAATTAGTCTTTCAGATGCCAGAGAGTGAAAAACAAGTGCTGTAACAATTTTGCCAAAAGAATAATGATCAAAACTCCCATTAATGTCAGTCAAAGTAGCTATTTAAATGAAGGAACTCGAAGTTACATGTTAACAGCTCTCTAAATCAAAACTGGGGATACAAGAAAGAATTCAAGATTCAAAGTGTGACTTCACATTATAATTTTATCCGGTAAAACTGCTGGCTACCACCGAAAGTGGGTGATCCCGCAAATCTCAGTTTCCACTGAACCTGTGGAACCAGATCTGAAGACTGTACAGCCGTAAGATGAGTCAGATCAACAAACTGACTGGATAGAAATCTATCCATTTTTGTTTCAGTGAAAAGTGGTGAGAGATTCTGCCTAGGGGTAGTGGAACAGGCAGGAGAATGGGGATAGAGGAAGACGATCATGTCAGATTATATACGACAAAATTAAATACGAATTTAAAACCAACCAACCAAGCAACTCCCCACCTAGTGTTCTCTTAACTGAACACCACAACCTATTGTAAAATTGTGACATTTTAAATGTTTCTGACTAGGAGCCCTATCGCTATCAAAATCCTCTTCTTTGAGGAAGGGCAGGAGCAGGATGTTTTTCCAGTTTAACAGAAAGCAAGTGATCACAGTTTGTTTCCTGAACCATGCACCATCACTCTCTAACAGTACACCCAATAAATTTGGTATCAGTTAAAGGTACTTGTGTCAAATACAATGAGATTATTACAAATGATCTTCAATTCAAATTGTAAGGAAAAATGAAATATAAGCCATAAACCTACTTTGGTGGTTTCAAGTCTCTGTGAATCAGAGCCTTTGGTTTCATACTGTGGAGATATGCCACTCCTTGGGAGCACTGTAAACACCAACTCATTGCATGTGCAGCAGTATAATGAGGCAGAGGTTCAGCACCATGCAGCACTGCAAAACAAAGGCACAAACTAAAAAGAACTTTATTGCATATTACAACAGATACAATGGAGTTAACAACATACCAACCAGAAAGCTGTAAGGAATCTAAATAACATCTAAATAATGTCAATGTTTCATCACTGCAACTTCAACAGTCTGCAAAAGGATATTTTAACTAATGGAAATGTCAAAATAATGTCTAAGTTTTAGTATGTTTTTCATAATATTTTATGCTAGAATTCTGCCACCCAATAATCAACAATATGAAAGATATTGCTTGTTCTCAGCTATCCCTGATAAAGTCTACAACTACACAGGGAATTTACAAGTAAGTGAGAGTCTTTTCAGATGAAGTTTTCCACCGGAAAACCTTCAATGACTTGTACAAATATTAATGAACTGATACCAAGAAACATACTAGTAGACTGAAAAGTAGTTTTTAGAAGTACACTCCGTTCTCTTTAAAATTCTTTTAAGACATATGTATGAAACAACTTTATATTTTAGATAATATTTGCTCTAACACCAGTACTTCAGCTCCAGGAAGACATATTGAAATGATACTCACCATTGTACAGAGAACCTCCTTCAGCATACTCCATAACAAGACACACCTTTGGGAAGAGGGGACAAAAAATAGGGATGTTTTAAATGTAGGGGAAGAAAACAGATTTTGTAAACTGAAAGGAAAGTTCTTTGAAAGGAACTGCAATGTCTCCACACCTAAGCTAACGGAAAATTTGGCTATGAGGTAGAGTCAGGGTTAATGGTAGTTATTTACATACAAGAAAAAGAAATTAGCTTTATACTTAGTTCCCACTGTAAGTCAGGAAACAAGAGAATGCACTTTCTCCCTCCCTCATCCTGAAAATCAAACGCTGTTTTCAAACGGCAATTCATTTGCTTTTACTATTTTTTTTCAAATGGCTTACAATAATTTTAAATACCATGTCAAAAGAATTTCACAGAATCACAAGGCTGGAAAGGACCTTCAAGATCATCTAGTCCAACTGTCATCCTACAACCAATACTACCCACTAAGCTACTAAACCATATCTTGTAGCACCTTGTCCAGGCGCTTCTTGAACACCGCAAGGGTCGGTGACTCCACCACCTCCCTGGTCAGGCCGTTCCAGTGCCTGACCACTCTGACAGAAAAAGTTTTTCCTGATATCTAATCTAAATTTCCCCAGTCGCAACTTGCGGCCATTTCCTCGAGTCCTATCATTAGTTATCTGGAAGAAGAGGCCGACCCCCTCCTCATCACAACCTCCTTTCAGGAAATTGTAGAGTGCAAATTTAACTAGTTCTAAGAAAAAATTTGATGCGGCACTATTTTAACCAATTATATATTCCACGCTAGAATTAGTTAAGGATATATCTGTCCTGTCACAGTACTTGCTCTTCTGCTTTCAGAATTTGTGGGACTGTTTGCAGCTGTGGCATAAAGAAAGCAAATCCTGAAAACTGCATATATGAGAATAGGAACTTATTTACAAGCTATGATTCATGTGTTGTTAATATATGTTATTTTTTGCACTGCTGATTTGCAATTATAGGACAATAGTTCTGAATGACACTACATACATAAGATAACAGATGCTGTTTTGACAAACTGAAATATAATCACTGTTTAGAAATAGTTTTGGGGGTTTTCTTGAAATAATTTATTTCTCCTAAAAGGGGGGGAAAAAACAACACAAAAACAACTGAAAATATCAACCAACCTACATATCTGTATCAATAAGCCTTATTGTGGTTTAAACATACCAAATATACATAAAACACACTTCCTTGTATATAAATTACACATTTTCTGCATTGGTGCTTGCATATGGTAAGCTAGTAGACCGCCTAAACAGGATGAAGAGGCAGATGAAATATTCTACAAGCAGCTGGGAGAAGTCTCACAATTGCTAGCCCTTGTTCTCGTGGGGGACTTCAACTTACCAGACATCTGCTGGAAATATAATATAGCAGAGAGGAAACAGTCTAGGAGGTCTGCGGGGTGTGTGGAAGATAACTTCCTGACACAGCTAGTGAGTGAGCCAACTAGGGATGGTGCCCTGCTGGACCTTCTGCTTGTGAACAGAGAAGGACTTGTGGGTGATGTGAAGGCTGGAGGCTGTCTTAGGCACAGTGATCATGAATTAATAGAATTTTGATTCTTGGAACAATAAAGAGGGGAGTTAGTAGAACTGCCACCCTGGACTTCCAGAGGGCAGACTTTGACCTGTTTAGGAGACTGGTTGGCGGAGTCCCTTGGGAGGCAGTTCTGAAGGACAAAGGAGTCCAGGAAGGCTGGACACTCTTCAAGATGGAAATCTTAAAGGTGCAGGAACAGGCCATTCCCATGTGCTGAAAGATGAGCTAGCATGGAAGAAGGCTGGCCTGGCTGAACAGAAAGCTGTGGCTAGAGCCCAGAAGAAAAAGAGGGTTTATGACCTCTGGAAAAAGGGGCAGGCCACTCAGAAGGACTATAAAGATGTCATGAAGCTGTGCAGGGAAAAAATTAGAAAGGCCAAAGCCCAGCTGGAGCTCAGTCTGGCTACTGCTGTTAATGAAATAAAAAATGCTTTTCTAAATATATAAACAAGAAAAGGAGGACTAAGGAGAATCTCCATCCTTTATTGGATGTGGGGGAAACATACTGATGACAGATGAGGAAAAGGCTGAGGTACTTAATGCCTTCTTTGCCTCAGTCTTTAGCAGCAAGACCAGTTGTTCTG
>VXAL01010980.1:220563-258806 GCA_013399475.1 Chauna torquata | reverse complement strand
CAGGCGGCCCTTCCCGGGCCTCAGTGCCCCGGGGCCGCACGGTGGCTCGTAGGAGGCCGGTGGGGCCAGAGGTCCCCAGCCGGAGCTGAGGCAACCGTCCGCCTCGTTTCACCTCCGCAAAGTGCGAGGCAACGTGTGCTGAATTTTGAATATACCTGTACCTAACTGTATATATATATATGTGTATATTTATATTTAGGGACGAGGTACAAACGTGGTGGACATGCGTCTTGGGACTTGTTTTCTCTGAAGACAGAAGCGCATCCGTGCTATGGAGCAGTGATTTCTCACGAGGAAGTACGTGTGTAGGAGGGTGGCTGGGGAGCAGAGGGCAATTAAGTGAATGATGTACGCACATAGCAGTAAAGGGACAGGACTCAAACGAGCACACACCTTCACCACTCCCTTTCCTGTCTACAGCTAATAGCAATCTGAGCCCACTCGTCCTAACAAGTAATGTCTGCTTGCACTTCTGGCTTTAGCAACACACACTGTTTTGGTGCTAAATCTCCTAGGGTTAGCATTTAGGGCTGCCCACCATGTGAAATCGATGCTGGGATGAAGGGGATATAGCTGCTGTGTAGAGAGAGCTGATGCACAGAGCTGAAAAAGCTGCTTAACCACTTAACTAGGAGAGAGAAGATCAAGGAGGAATACGGGCAGTAACCTACCAACATGATAGCTTAGCTGTTGTTAGAAGAAGTGAAGTAAAAACAATCCGGTCACAGCTACTACTTTTTTTGATAGATTGTCATTTTGGGTTGTTTGCTCCCCTCTTGCCTTTTTCTGTCAGCTGTCCAGGGTTTGCAAATATCTAGCAGTCCAGAAGCCCCCAGACAAACTGTTGCGGTGCATGTACCGCTTGACTGTGTGGCATGCAAGATTAAACTAGTCTCCAGAACAGGTTGGATCAGTGTGGTTACATTGCACAGGTGAGCGTTGTGTGCGTGGGGAGCAGACTCATGTCCTGAATACATTGAATTCCTGTTGCTTCTTGATTTTCTGATATGCTTTGGTCTAGAAAGATGTAAAGAGGCTTGTGCTAGAAATGGGAAGGTTTCCTGGATCACAGAATCTGGTTAATACCTGCTTGATCCAGAAATGGGATTATTTGGAGCCCCTAGTTTCTCAGAGGTTGTATTTAGATTTAGATGTCAATACTGACCTTGGTGCTCTCCGGATAAGTAGTCTCTGGATGACTCAGATCTAGCACCTGCTTATCCCCAGATGTATGTTTCAGTTTTGCCTTTATGAAATCCACCATTAGTGCACACATCTATCATAGTGTGACATGGAGTCACAAAGCAGGAATGTTTGTACCTGGACCTGACGACTTAAAGAAAAGCGTATCACTGGTGTATAAGCAGCTGCTGCTACTGTCTCAAGTGCTGTGTGCAATATGGTGGTGGTGGTTGGACTTGATCATCTTGGAGGTCTTTTCCAACCTAGGTGATTCTGTGATTCTATGAGGAATATGGATCTCTGAGGTATTGAGAAATTAGGTCAGATCAAAACCAGACTTCTAACGTTTAGACACTTCTCAGATAAATTTGTAGTGCTGAATGTATTGCTTCAGTTCTGTAAACACTTCTAAGATTGGGATTCAAGGCAAACAATACGTGAAGTCAACCAGAGTCAGTAGGACTGAATACTGAATGAAGAAAATGATGTGTGGACATCTATCACTACTGGTCTTGATATCTAGTAGCAGTCTTGAGTGCGTTGTTAGGCACAATTGTGAACTTAGAACTGTTTTTTTTTGGTTGGATTTGGGCACATATGTTATGCACTGGGGAAGGTGAACTACCTTAGTGCTTTTTTGGAAAGATGGCTAGGTGGGTGGTGGTACTTCAGATGGCAGTTGGTGATCTGTAGTAAAAGTAACTGAATATTTGGCTTTCTGTTATGTTTCACAGACCTCTCTTGAGGATATACATCAGGCAAGTGGCAGTTACTGTCTTTTATATTTTAGTAGTGTGGTTCCTCTGTTACCTTTGTTTTTTGTTGATGAGAATTAAGAGCACAGAGGAGAGCATTCCAATTATAGTTGTTTGCAAGGTTTATTTCCTTTCTGAAATTGATCTGAGAATATGTATCTCAAAAATAATGAGTTCTCTCTTTTGTGAAAGTGGAGTCATCATCATTATCAAAATGTCACTGTTGTGAAGACCAGATAGGGTTTTAAGGAAGTGGCAATTTTGCTGTTACTTTTTGTTTTCTGATTGACAGTCTTAATTAGCTCTGTGTTGGATTTGAGGACCGAGTATAACTTGTACACTCCCAAAATAGAACACTTTATATATCTATTCAACAAACACATTTGAAAGGTGACAAAAGAAAAGCACTCTGGCTGCATCCATCACAGGCTTTGTTTATCTGGGAGAAAAGCTGTGTTTGGAGGAAAAACCTAGAACTTGGGAAACCCAAGTTCTGTCTCTCGATAGTTTAACGTTGGAAAGAAATTACATTTCAGGGAAGGTCAGCACTTACAGATTGTTTGAAATCTCAGGATACCATGGTATGAGTGGACGCAAATGCTCAAACCTGAGATAACCAGTGCAGCTGTTTGTTGCTCTTGTTATTGTGGAACAGGTTTAAGAGCTATATTTTTTCAGAAGATAGGCAGTAGGTCATATGCAAAATATAAAGTAAGTCTACATGGCCAGCTTAACAGCCCTGAGACAGTTATCCCCAACATCTGGGTATCTTAGCTAAAATTTAACCAACATATACAAAATCTTGCAGCTTATAATTTGGGCACATTGGTTGAGGACAAACAAAGGCATATATATATTATCATGGCTACCCTCTGTCAAATTTCAGGTTCCAGCTCCTTTAAAATTTTCCCACGTAACAGCTGTAGGAGTTTTTTTAAGAAGAGCAAACCAGCATTATTTTCTTCTAACCTAATTTAGAAAAAAAGTAATTTCTTCTTTCAGAAGACTTCACCTTGTGTCATACTTTCAGTATAGATGCATATTCTTTTTAGCTGGTTAAAACATCTAAGTTTAAGCACTAGAAGAATGATGCTAAAAAGCAGTGGTGGAAGGTGTTAGATGGTCTCAACAGCTGGCATACCTACAAGGAGGAAGATTCCCTTCTAGCTCTAAGCACAGTAATAGTTCATGTTTCGGACAAGACTGACCCTTTTTTTTCTATGTGAAATATTGTCTTGTAAATATGAAGTTTTTGTCATTTCAGTTCATGTGAATTATGTGTGATTAAAGATCTTCACACCAGCTGTAGATCTGATTGTGAGTCATCTGCCTTGTCTCACCTGCATGTTGGAAAGTGTCTGGATGCACACTACACATAAGAAACCTGCAGGAATTAAAAGGAGGGGAATTAGCCTGGATTACTGAGTGACAAAAACTTGTAGATGAGCTGTCTTGTCCATTGCCATGCAAGTGTGAGGCCAGAGCAGGTCCCTGGTGACCTAGTAGTATGAGGCACACCATGGAACACCTGCCATACAAATTCAGGTCCCACCTGGGACGTACCCAAAGATGCCCACTTCTTCCAGTGCAGGTACAGAGTAAATATTTCATGAGGACAAATTGCCATGATGGTATTGAAAGATATGTGTTGTTCAGCATGGTGGAGTTCTTGCCTAATCCACTCTTCTCATGTAGCTCCTTAGGCTCTTGTCTTAAGATTTCCCCCATGGGTTGCAATGTTTTACGTATGTCAAATTTTACTGTGAATCTCAATCACAGTCATAGAATGGTTGAGGCTGGAAGAGACCTCAGGAGGTCCAACCTGCTGCTCAAGCAGGGCCACCTAGAGCAGGTTGCCCAGGACCGTGTCCAGGCAGCGTTTGAAGACCTCCAAGGAGTATTGGATCAGTGTGGTTACACTGTGCAAGTGACCTTTGTGTGCTTTGGAAGCAGACTTGTGTCCTGAACTCCTGAATGTACACTGAATTCCTATTGCTTCTTGCTCCTTCAAGAGGACTCTACAGCCTCTCTGGGCATCCTGTTAAATTGCTTGGTTACTCTCACTGTGTAAAAGTGTTTCCTGATGTTCAGATGGAACCTGAACCTGATTCCTCCTGTGTTTCAGTTTGTGCCCGTTGCCTCTTGTCCTGTCACTGGACACCACTGGAAAAAGACTATTCTTTTTGTGTTTTGAAAACTCTTGCAAAGCAGCATAAAGGTGTTTTCTGCTGAATACTTTGTGACAGCAGCCTCGATGTGCTTCATGTTTTCTTCCTTTCTGCAAAGACTTACCCACACTATGTAAAATCTTCTGAAAAGCTGTGAATTTATTCAAATTCCTTCAATTAAGGTATACCTTATCACTTGTAATGAAAAGTATGCATTTAAAAAAAAAAAAAGAAAGCTTTGCAAAACAAATGCATGAGCTGCTTTGCAAAATACCAAACACAACTGTATGTAAGGAACTGTATTCTCTTTGGTAATGGAAAAAGGAAACTCTCTCATGTGAATGTTATAGGAACTCAAGTGGTCACAATTGTTTCTGAAGTGTATTCTGCCTCTTAATCTGTGGCATATTAGATCTCAGTGTTTTCCAGCAGCCCAAACCATCCAGAGAGCATGGAAAGAGGTGTAATGCAGCCACTGTGCACTAAAAGCAAAGTAAAAGTGAGAGATGATCTAGATGTAGTCCCAAAACTAAATTAATGCTTTTCCCCTGTTGCAGCTGGCAGCAGCTGAGATTGGCTATCTGGCTAAGTGGCTAGTGGGAAAGGGTACTAAAGAAGTAGCACACAGAGAAGAAGAAGAAGAGACCCGTGGCAATAGTCTGGCTGATCTTCAGTTGAGAGGTCTGAAAGACATGGTACATGGAGTTTCCAATAGGAGTTATATTAGAGAAAGGCAGAAATATTTTCAGGTATCTATAAAATAATGAAGGTATTTTAGAAGGGTGATCCAGGCATCTAAATACATGGTCTGCTCTCAGAAGGCTTTAAAGCAAAGTTTGAAGGAGGGAATACTAAAGAGCGTGGAGGTAGGTAGAATGAAATGTCACATCTTTTTTTAATCAAGGGTAGATTATCTCAGATTAACAAAAGATCATTTTTGATAAATTCTGTGATATTTTTAGGCACAAGAAATGGAATAGAACTATTCTATCTTGATTGTATTTGATTTATTGCCTTGTGGGAAATTATTAATTAAGCTGGATATGATAAGAATCATTAAAAGAACTGAAAGTGGGTAAGGAGACTATGGGAGCATTCAGAAGACAGTGGGGACTATCAAAAGGGAAACACTGGAATGGAGAGAAGTTACTAATAGATTTTTTTTTTTGAGTTTTGAGATCAACCTTGTTAATCTTAATAACTTCATTAATGATGTTTACAAAAGAATCAGGAGAGCGACTGGTACTTTCTGGTGACACAAGTTTAGACAGCATTGTTAATGGAGAGGAAGATAAGAATATCAAAGGGGAAAAATTAGATGACTCTAAGGGCAAGAGAAATAGAAATGGCTAATATTTAAAATGTTAGAATGCAAGTTCATGAATTAACTTGAGGACTCATAGCATCTTGTTGTCCTATAAGAGACTTATTCAGAACAGATGAAGAACAATGCAACTTGCATGTTTTAACTTGTTTTAGGAGGACTATGAGTCTTGTAGGTAATGTGCCTAGAAAAAAGTCCAAGCTTGTATATATCCTATATGATATGCCTGATAAACCTATAGAAGGTTATGTGAAACCTCATCTGAAAGCCTCTACAGTGCTGGTTATCTGTGTTCCAAGAAAAATAAATTGAGGCCAAACTAGTTGCAGAGAAAAGCTACTAAGATGGCCAAGATAAGCGAGGGCTTACCACAGAAGGGAAAATAAAACAACTTGGCATGTTTAACCCTGCAAAACAGAGAGGATATATGTTGTCTCTTTTTACAGAGATTGGAAAAATAAAGATATTGGGAAGGTAAGCAACATTGATGGAAAAGTGATATTCAGGCAAAAGGAAATTTCTTTTGGCATAAGAATGCTGTTAATACATGCAAATTGAAAACCTGAAAAAGCTTTCTAGCCACCAGGGCCAAAGTTGCTTAGCTGCATGGTGCCTGATCAGTGAAATCATTTATTTGACATAAGTACCTGTGAGAGCAGAGTACTGTATTCATTGCCTAGGGAGGATTTTACAATCTTATGTTGGTCAAATGAGTGCTATTAAAAGTGTAAATAATATAATGAATTCTAATCATGATCTTTTTTTTTGGTGAGTATAGATTGAAGTGAACTGGTATTTTCATTATTTGAAAAACTATATTTTAGATAGATTTATGTCAGTAAGGCCTTGTTTTCAAGTACAAGATGGAGTTTGGAGGGAGGATTTTAATATTTTTTTCAGTCCTGGAAAAGGAATATCGATCTCTTTTTTTCACCTCTTTAAACTTCAGAGTCAGACTCATGAGTCAGAGGAAGAGGAGGGAATTCTTGCAGATCTGATTTTTAAGTGATATTAGAAATGACAGCCTTCTATGTTTTAGGCAGGAGACACAGAAGCGTGGAGTGCTACAAAGCACTAGAATAGTGGACTGGAAGTAAGAGGGGAGACAACTCATGGCTTTGCTTATGTAATAAGGATAAAGACTAATGTAGCCTGAGCACTTTTTCACTAAGGCTTTTGCAAATGAGGAACTCGTCTTCAAAATCTTTCCATTCTCCTAGAAGATCTGTTCTGCTATTTAAATGAGAAACAGGATGGATGCTCCATACACTTAGTTTCTGACTTCATACCAGCTAGAACTGACAGCAACAAGGAGCACGCAGAGCAGTAGGTGCTTCAGTCCAATATGTTGGCAGGTTAGAAACACCTCCACAGAAGGCCAGTGAAAGGCAGCCTGATTCTTGTGCGGTTTGCAGTAGCCCGCGGCTCGAGTGCCAAACATGGACCTGCAGCTCCAGCATCGCTGGGTCATGGGAGTGCTTTGTGCGTGCATCTGTGTTCAGGGCTCTCATGGATGTGAGTTTGGCAAACAGGCTGTGTATGCACACGGAGGACCCAAAGCCTCCACTGAACAGTTACATTTCTAATTAATATCTGATTCACGTTATGAAACAAATGTGAAAAGTGAAATGTGAAAGTCAGCATTTTGTAATGTACTCCAACAATCCCGGTAGTTTTACTTTTTTGAAAGAGGTACTTGTTAATGTACTTTGCCACATGTCATTAGGATGGTATATCTTTATAGTAGGTATCTAAAAAAAGGAAGTCAAAATCATCTGTAATCAGATACTACATTCCCACCAGTGGAAGAATAAAGTCAATACAATCAGAGAAGAAGGACATAAGCTGTTTCTATTGTTATACCACTTGTTTTAATAATGAAATATGGATGTTGTCTTCTGATTTACTGGGGGCACAAGACACATGACGATCCCATTTAAATAAGATCAGGTAGGAGCAAAAGTCAGTGTAACTGGAAGTGACAAATCACCTGAAATTTTCCTGTCACCCCTAGAAACTTCCAGTCAGGTGGTACTTTACCACTGTCAGTAACTTGAGTGTTTCATGAAGACAGTGGTTCTTCAAGCCATTACTGTAGCCTTTACTTCAACAGTCAGATCAATGGAATAAAGTACTGAGCCAGTTAACTCACTAAGGCCTAATTTTTGGCATCACCTCAACTATATCTAGTATCTAAGCATATCAGTCTTCACTGAGCACAAATATTTCTTTCCCTTCCTATCAGACCAAGAGGTTAGATGTTAATGACAACTCAGAGAATAGGTCAGGCTGCTATACCTACTAGTTTCACTAGTCATAAATTTGCTCCCAATAACAAGGTTTAGTTTCTTTAAAATTTAAAAGAATTGCAACATATAGCTGTCACATTCTAGTGGAGAATCCAGTTCTAAAGACACTGAGTGTTTTACATGGGAGGTGCTGTTAGTCATTGCTCTTCCACTCCATGTGATCCACAGTTTATTGGCACAAAGGAAGGAGTCCAAACTATGCTTTGTGTCTCCCTAGCTCAATTAATTTTTAAGTATTTTACACAAAGTGGAACAAGAAGATGAAGAACACTCAGTTCAAATTACCCTAAAATGGTATTTAATGACATCTTTGGGAGATGGATGTTTTAGGAATGTTTTTAAATCCCCTTGGGCAGAGAAAGGTTTTGAATGGTGGTCTGTCTGTTGCTCAGTGACTGAACAATTCAATAAGACGGGCTAATACAGTGATACTTCATTCCCTTTGCTCTCCTGTTGGCCAGTCCAGCACAGATTTTTTTTTTTTTCTTGCAGAAGCCCTAAACAAGAACATTAAAGATGAGCAATTAAAAAGCTGAAAACAGCACACATGCAGATGTTTCCATTCAGTGGCTGACTTGTCAAGTTGAGAAACTTGTACTATTTCATGTCCTGTGATGGAGGAGTGGAGTTGCAGTTGCAAAGCCCCTTCACCAGCAGGTGAAGTGACTGGCAGGTCAAAGGAGGTGATTCTCCCCTTCTACTCTGCTCTTGTGATACCCCACCTGGAGTACTGCGTTCAGCTCTGGGGCCCACAACGTAAGAAGGGCATAGACCTATTAGAGTGAGTCCAGAGGAGGGCCACAAGGATGATCAGGGGGCTGGAGCACCTCTTCCATGAAGACAGCTGAGAAAGCTGCGGTTGTTCCAGTACCTAAAGGGGGCCTACAGGTAAGCTGGAGGGGGACTCTTTATCAGGGAGTGTAGTGACAGAACAAGGGGTAATGGCTTTAAACTGAAAGAGGGGATATTTAGATTAGATATTAGGAAGAAATTCTTTACTCAGCGGGTGGTGAGGCACTGGAACAGGTTGCCCAGAGAAGTAGTGGATGCCCCCTCCCTGGAAATGTTCAAGGCCAGGCTGGTCTAGAGGAGCAACCTGGTCTAGAGGAGGGTGTCCCTGCCTATGGCAGGGGGGGCCTGGAACTAGATGATCCTTAAGTTTTCCTTCCAACCCAAACCATTCTATGATTCTGTGATTCACCACTACAGTGGCTACACGGCACACTGCAGCTATTCTCCTCTTGCATCTAGGAAGTATATACACTGAAATGCAAGGAAATATCACTGCCCAAATCACTTCCTTCTGGGGTCAGGTAGATCAAATTCTCAAAGCCATTTCATTATCTACTCATTTACGTTGATGAGACCTAGAGGCCAACATCCTCTAGGGAATCTAAATCTGTATCAGTTGGGCCCTACTTGTGAAGAGGATTTAAGAATGTAGATCTCATGATTGTGGATGAAAACACCAAATATAACTGATGTCTATATTCACAGGCAGCCTGAAATGATAACTTTGAGGCTTGCATATTTCTTCTCTGAGAAAGTCTCTTGACCTCCCAGACTGTAGGAGATATACTACTAGTGGCACAGCAATCACTCCAAGATAAGTATGCTGGGTGATGGCAGCAGCCATAGCTCTGCATTTTCTAGAATCCTATCTACTTTTGGAATGTGTGGCATACCCACCCTGATGGAGACTGGTGATGGGGTGTCATGGTTTTGGCTGGGACAGCGTTAATTTTTTTCATAGAGGCTCACACAATGCTGCATTTTGCATTTTTGATGAAAATAGTGGTGACATTTTTTGTAGTTGCAGAGCAGTGTTGGCATAGAGCCAAGGACTTTTTTTGCTTCTCCTGCTGCCCTGCCAGCGAGGAGGCTGGGGGTGCACAAGGAGCTGGGAGGGGACACAGCCAGGGCAGGTGACCCAGACTGACCAAAGGGATATTCTGTACCACATGGTGTCATGCTCAGCAATAAAAGCTGGGGGAAAGAAGGTGGAAGGGGGGGAACATTGGGAGTGATGGCGTTTGTCTTCCTAAGAAACCGTTACGCGTGATGAGCCCTGCTGTCCTGGAAGTGGCTGAACACCTGCCTGCCCATGGGAAGTAGCGAAAGAATTCCTTGTTTTGCTTTGCTTGCGCGCGCTGCTTTTGCTTTACCTAGCGAACTGTCTTTATCTCAACCCATGAGTTCTTGCACTTTTACCTTTCTGATTCTCTCCTCATCCCACCTGGGGAGAGTGAGCAAGCAGCTGTGTGGCACTTAGCTGCCTGCCAGGGCTAAACCACAACATGTGGGGATTGAACCTGTAAGATTTGAGGGGGACCATGACTTTGAGGTGTTAGTGTGAGGAGGCAGAAGTGCAGGGAGAGAGAGGCACGCAGCAGGCATCAGTTTTGAAGTCTGTGACAGCTGAAATGTGTGTTTGGAGAAAAGAAGTGCTAGGGCCTGAAGCTGCAGTCCTGTGTTGGGAAGAGAGTGCAGGAGAAAGGTGCGTCCATAGAGCAGGGGATCCTAGAAAAGCAAGTGGCTGCAGAGGCATTGCTCCTGCATATGAATGCTACCCGGCAATCAGACTGTGATTGTCGCTACTGCTGCTTGAGGTAGGACTCACTGCCACTGCTAATGATGGGATATGAGCTAACTGCTTGGTATCTTTCCTCTGAGGCTCATAGCACAATGTGTAACTTATAGTTCAGGTTACATTAACCCTGTCATATGTACAATGTACAACCTGGAGTATTGTATCATGATCCAAAAATAGGGAGAAAGTCTGTAATTGATTGTACATTAAGCTTTGGATTCATCATCTCAGCTGAATGTGATCACCTGAAAGGCACCAGGTTTCCAAGTACCATCAGTAAGGACAGAGAGGCATCTTCAGAGGGTATTCCTTCCCGACTGTCATAGAAATTTATGTTAGGCTGTGATGAACTACTGTTTGGAGATATCTCTTTCTCTACTGACTCTACAAGGAGCCTGTATGACAAACTTAGACACCTGGGGTGTGGTTCAGCTTCCCACCTCATAGCCATCTAGTGACATTGAAGGCCCCTAGAGATTTCTGAGACATCTGCCTGGGACTGGCAAATGTGACAGGGCACCAGCTGAAGGGCCAGGAAGCATATCATGGGGAATCTGCAGTGATACTTGATGGGTGTGTGTGGAACACTAGGCTGATCACCTAATTTCTGGTTACTTAAAATGAGGTGAGAGGAATCCCACTGTTGAGATCTGACCTCAGCCTAGCTAAAGTCAATGTTGGGTCTCAGTAAAAAATAGCTGTGGGTGGGTCAACCCCTAAACTCTAGCTATACAAATTCACAGCCTAGCTGTTTGTGAAGAGTAAATCTAAATACAATTTATTTCCATTTCTTATGGTTTTGGTCCTGCAGTGTTTCTGTTAATGGGAGATTTTCCACAGCATGAATGCAACTATGTTTAAGCTTTCTTTTTATACAGCAAAACAAAACAAAACAAATATACCTCCCAACCCCAAGACAGCATAAAATTAAAGACTATTATATGTGCTTTGGCACTGTTTATCCCAGTTTGGCCCAACTGGCAGCATCCAGTAAAGAATACCCCAAAATGAAATGTCAGTAAGAGCTATATGAAAGAGTGCTGCCTCTTGGTAAAATGCAGGAGGGAAGCCTGCCTTCTGGTTTGGCCAAGACACAAACCACTTAGGAAAGAAAGAACTAGTTGCTCTTCTTTATTAGGGGCATTAAATTCAGAGATGCCTATAAGAATTTATATTTAAAAGTGTGAAAATCACATTTAATAGAGCTTTTAAAATATGACGACTGGGTGACTGTTTCTTCTGACAGCCAGCAATTCCTTAATCATACAAATTTCTTTCACTGTGTAAAAGAAATGGAGAAAAGCAGGTGATAGTTCCCTTTGGGCATCTGAGGACTATCAAATCTTATTTCTTCAAATGTACTCAGGAATATTTCTGTCCCTAATCTCTACATCAGTTACTGAAAAGCAATATAAAAGTCATCTCAAGGATCCTGGTGCTGGTTTGTTTATGTCAGAGCCTTTAACTTTATGAAGCATTTTGTGGGGGCAGAATTTGACATGCCTGAGACAATTGTTCTCTTGATTCAGTGCAACCAGATAAAATAAATAAATTTGCAGCAAATGGAAGTCAAGAAAGGAATCAAAGCAAATATAAAAGGAGACATTTTTCTTCCAGGAAGTTTTCACATTAGACTTCTGAAAGATTTGGGCTGGAACATGACTTCTTCAAACCAAATAATTTGACACTGGGAGAAATCATGCATCACATATGTTGCTGGTGTCTGTGTCTGTTTCATTTGTCTTAGCTGGAATTTTATGTTTATTTTATAGGTATTTACTGAAATTAACTGCTCAGTGGCAGAAATCTATACTGAAGCCATTTTTATATCTCCACTAGGTGGTACTGTGGTACTGACTATCGAAGTCTTGTTTTGGCTATAGTTGATTTATTTCTGCAACCTTTCTGCAAATGTTTTAAAGACAGATTTTTGTCTGTGAAGGAGACAGTTCTGGTGTTACAATCAAATTTATTAGCAGAATGGTCTTAAGGCTCTTTTTGGTGTGCTTTCTTTTCCTAACTTTTTTGTCTCATTAAAAATAGATTTTCTTGCAAGTTAAGATTGCCAGAAAAACTCCATTATTGCTGTGTGGACTTTTTCACCTTTTATTACATTTTTTTAAAAGTCTAATCAGGCCATTTCAGACTCTCTTCTTTTTCAAACCAAAACAACAACTCCTGTAATGTTATTCAGAAATTTATCTCCCTCTTTTTTTTTTTTTTTCTTTAGTTACATGTAAGTAAATACAGGCACCTACAATTATTTACAGAAATGAAAGAAAAAATTAAAAACATTAAATATTCAGGAGAATGCAGTTTTTTTTGCCTCTGGAAACGGACCTAGCAACTATCAAACACAGAGACGAAACATAATTAATTGCTTAAATTGAACTTTGTGGCAGTATATGGGATTCTTCCAGCTGCTTGTGGAGGTCTGTAACTTCTGTCATGAACATTAGCACACCCATCATCACATATGAGAAGCTGTGTAGTTTCGGTGGTTGTGTCTATACAGCCACACTAGCCACCGCAGTTTATAGCTTATATTTGAAAATCGTATAAGGTTGCATAGAGGCCTGAGCACCAGGGTGTGCGTGCTGTTAAATGGTCAGCATAGCCCTTGGCCAAGGCCGAGGCCCAGGACACCAAGTACTCCCGCAGGCAGAGGTTGGCTGGGTTTGGTTGGAGCTTGTGGTTTACCAGGAGGAGTCGAGCTATATTAATGTAGGCCATGCAGTGCCTACTGGTCCCAAGACCAGAGGACAGGCCCCGGTCCATTTTATTTAACAGGATCAGTGTAGCCATGAGGACACCCTGAGTAATGCTCGGACTCCAAGCTTTGCATACGCTTATGTAGGTTTGGGACTGCTCAGTTTTAGAAAAGCAAACTTACTTTCAATGATCTAGCTTTTACATCCATTTTTCTGTGTGGTCTGTTTCTACTCACCCCGTGTACATAGATACACTATAGATAGCTTGAAAAAGCAGATACGCTACAGGTTCTGGTCCTACCAGATATGAAGCATCATGTACAATCTATAGTTAAAAGTCGGGGGACACATCAAAATGAACTCTAGTTTTATAAAATGAAGTTTTTTAGTGCTTTTGCAGGCTCACATCTAACTTATTTTTTAAGAGTACGATATTAGAAAACAGTGATCTATGGCTATTTAGTGATACTTTACCTGTTTTAAAAAAAGTCATTTAGTCTTCTGTGGAGTTTCTGTATATTCCTTCTGAATGGAAGAAACACATCTGAGAGCTGAATGTGGCTATTATCTTTCAAACCATCCTTGCAAGTAGTGTCCCGCTGCAGATTTTTGTGTTTCATGGCAGGCCAGGGAGTACAACATGCTTCAGGCAAGTAATAGAAACCCCAAGCAAGTCCTGAATTAAGGGGGTGCAACCATGTGGCACCACATAATCCTTTATCAAGGCAGATAGAATGCCTCAAGTCCACAAGCAGTCTAGCAGGCTTTGTTTGCCGAGGTCCACAGCCTCCCCTTTGTAGCTTTTAGGTCAGAGGATAGAGCTGGTCCTGCTGGGGTGAAAATGGGACACAAGATACTCCTTGTTTTCAGAATGTGTGACTTCACAAAACTAAGGTGAGGAAGTGGGAGGCATGAGAACAACAGACAGAGGCTAAAAGAAGAGCTAAAGGAAGAGCTAAAGATCTAAAGTCCCCTGGCAAGTTCATGATTGCAAAGCAGATATACAGCTGTGGGATACTAGTCTGATATCTGCGGAGTCTCTGTTGTCAATATTGTGGTCATATTACTATGCTAGATGTAGCATGGGAGCGGGATAGGAAGTGCTGCACAAGATATTTCTGCTCAAGCATTCTGTATGCTCCACAAAAGAGAACACTTTATTTGTGCATCAGATCCCAGGCAGAAAATTTCTCTGTGGTTATACCTTCTCAAAGCATAAAGCTATGGTCCATTAAATGCCTGTGCACCCTATCTGGAAAATGACCTAACAGAACCATGCCTCTTCAGCTTTTGGCTCATCTTTTGGACAATCTCCATCCATTATTGTTCTTTCTTCCTACTACTTTTCCTCATTACTAAGAAGTCCCCTGAATCCTGGGGTTTTCCTGCAAATGTACATGCTTAAAGTAACACTTTCTGTGGGTTCTTATAGATTTCCATTTTTTTTCTTGGTGGAGATAATTCAGAATATTAATTCTACGTGGGAGAAAAATATATGCAATGACCTGGAAAGGTGTTCCGGACCTAGAAGGAATGTCTCAAATGTGTTTGAATGAGGTCTGTCTACACAGAAGAATAAGTATCTGTCTTAGGCAGGCTCTTGAGACTCCTGGATGTGAGAAATATGCTGGAAGGAATCACACTGAAGTGGTTTGCCAGTGGTACATAGATACCATTGCTGGTAGGGCTGTTTAGTAACACTAGTATGGTTCTTGTTTCCAGGACTTAGAGATCACAAAAAGAAGGTGAAAAGAGATTAAACGCTTCTCCAACATCATTTTTTTCCATGTCAGAATTTGCTGTAGGTGCCACAAGTTATCTTTGCAGGGGGAAAAGTGAGCTACATAGCTACAAGCAGGAAGGGGAGGTGTGTATATGCCCTATAAACTGGCAATCTTGTTTCCCATGACACTGGATCCTGGTAACAATATTGCTTTGTTATAAAAATGCACTTCGGAGATTGAATTGAAGCCATATAAGACAACTTTAAGGATCATACTTCTGAAAGCAGGGGAATATCAAACGAAGAGCAACAGATACTGCAAATATTTGCCCCGTGGCTTCCAGCTTTGGTTTCTGTTCCTAAACACTCTTTCTCTGAAGCCTAAGAAAACTATTAAGCTGGACTCACCCCTTCACAGCCCAGACTTAGCACACATGCACTCTGAAACATCTGCAGACTCTGATGTAAAGCAACCAGAAACCCTGGTGTTTTATGAGCCATTTTGGGCTTTAGGGAACCTCTACTGAAGCAGAGCTTTGGTATTATGGAAAGAAAATTAAGGGCTGCCTGTTTGAGATGGCCACCAAAGGGGACTGCAAGATCAAGATTATAAGAAATCTTTTAAGAATGCACTTAAGAGGGAACAGAGCTGAGAAAATGACCTTTCGAAAGTCTCTTATTCTGCTGTAATTTCTTTGTCAGCTGTTTTTGCCAGGTATGTCTATATGATGCTTGTGGGTGAAATAGCTGGCCCTCAAAACTTGGGAGTCCATGTACTTTCAACTTCCATTGGTTTATTATTTTTTTGGAAGAATTCAAACGTACATTCTAGTCACCAACTGAAGAATGGATGCTGGTTTATCTAGTAAATGATATAAATTGCTCGTCTGTTCTATCTGGACAAAAGAAATGAAAAAGACCTCAGATAAAAGCCTTTCTTTATTAAAGAGCCAAAGACATTTTAGATCTCATTTGGCCTTCATGCCCTAGTCATTCCTCCTCTCTTTATCTAGTGGTTCTTTGCTGATACAGTTATTATCTTTTTCAGCTACTCTAAACATACATTATTAATTCTGCAACTGGCTTTCTACCTCCAGCCCTTTAAATAGTAAACTCAGTAAAATCCTGTAAGGCTATACACCCCAGGAACAACCTACATGTTTCTTGTCCACATGCTCATACTTTGATTCCCCTCTGAATAGCCCATTTGGGCCATCCCCTTCTTGCTCTGTTTGTTCCCTTGACTTCCCCCTTTCCATTGCTGTGCTTCACTGTCTGCATCCCTTCTTTTCCTGTATCAGGAAAACCTCTGTGTCCTCATATTTTGAATGCTTTGCGGAAAATCAGGGAAATAGGAGGTTAGACTTAGAATTGAATCCCACCTGCGAGAAGGGTTCAAGACCTAGGTTGAGATATGCCAGTGAATGTCCATTTTGATGTTATAGCCTGTTTTTTTGCATGGTCTAAAATGGTTAGTCTAGACTATTGTAATGATCATATTGGCTAGTTTTAAAATCCTTGGCTTCATCTTTAAAGGCTCACTTAAATAACCCAACACTTCAAACAATTACTTCTCTCTTTCTGTCTTCATTAATAATCCCCTCACACTCTCTTTGCTACAGTGTTGTTTCATCTTGTGTTTGTTTGTCCTAGCTAATTTAGATATTAAGTCCTTGGTGACTGACAATGTGTCTATCTATGCAAAGCACACTTAAATAAATAAATTTAATAATAATTAATAATAAATACTCCAGCTGAAAGCAATGCATCTGAGCTAGCAAGGACAACACTGACATTGATGTATTCCATTTCAGCAGCAGCATTTGCTGTTCCCTTGCCACAGCTCCTTGAGTTAATGGCTGCTGTGCTCCGAGTGGTGTTGTGCCCCCTTCTCGCAGTCCTCCCCATCAGAGGGCTGCTCTTCCAGCTCTGCCACTAAAACAGTTTGAAATCTGGCCTTCTGAGCTAGCACACTCCTAAAAGTGGTCAAAACCCAAACAAACCAAGCGACTGTAGCATCTGGTTTGGGGGACAGGATCCTGCAAATCTCTGACATCTCCCCAAAATCACTGTTCACAACTAGTACTAGTCCCTTACAGGCGATAAAATTTTTACATCTTTACTCAGTCACATCCTTCTGTGTCATGTGAGACAACCTATTTATTTTTAATTTTTTTTTTGCTTGTTGCTTCAGTTCCCTATATTTAAAAGACTTGCAAAGAAAGTAAGCCCTTTCGTGAAACAGGCTACGTAAACAGGCAGAATCCTTGAAGCTGGCAGGAAAGAATACATGTGGTGTGTGTTAGCAATTGTCTAAGCTAGAACACTATTTAATCTGTTATTCCTGGTGGGCACTACCTTGTAGAAAAATAACATTATTACAGATATAATCTTTCAGTTAGTAATAAAATCTCAGGAGTGGTCTGGCTTAGAAAGTGGAGAACTGAGTCCTTGCTGAGCAGAGGTAAGCTGGGCAAAAGCTATCCTTCGTATGTCTGCCTGAAGAATTATGACTTCTGATAGAAGCAAGTTAGTCACAGTGTATATTGCCTTTGTATTTAATTACAGGAAGAAGGGATTACTCTGCATACACTTTCTTGGGTCCATCCAATGGCTGGAACTGCAATAAAAGTCAGGATAAGAATAGCTGAATAGTAAGTAGCAAAACCAGAAGACTTATTGTAATTTCTGTGATTATTAGTCCATCTGAACATAACAATTTTTATCAGAGATGGCAACGTCTATAATGTGTCCACTGTAGTAGTGGTTTTGTTCCTTATAACACCATCCAGACGAGAATATTTTGGTGCTGTGCATGTATTGCCACAAGTAGCGTTTGTCATTTGGGGTTTATTCTCCCATTTCACCCTTGGGGAAGAGGGGTGGGTGGTCACGTGCTTTGGTGTTTGTTGAATCCTTTTAATTTTTACATAGGCATAAAATGCACTTTGGAGGAGGAGGTGGGATGACCTGTGGGATCCAGGTGCCACAAACTGGATCACAAGGCAATTCTTTCTCAGGCAGCTAACTTCTCTTCTTACATGTAAGGATTCATTGTGACAGGGCTTTCTGAGGTCCATGGAGTACTTTGAATATAAACACTGCAATCTTGAGCTGATTCAATACTTTGCGGAATCAGTGGAGAAAGTAATATGATTTGTTCTCTGTAATCAGCTAGCAGGTGTCTCTGAGGGTCTGATTGCTTCACGTTCAAATAAAATGCATCGTTACAATCCAGATGGGAGTTAATGAAAGCATATATAACTAAGATGGACTTGCTTAGGATGGTGTCTTTTAACCAATCAGAGATAAAAGAAAGCATTATTGATGGTTACAGCTCCCTGGGAGCTCAGTGCGAATGAGAAATCCAAACCTAAATTAAATACTGTGGGCTTGCAGAGTCAAAGAACGGTTATTACAGAGTGACTATAAACTTTCTGAAGTGTGTTCCACAGCCTCCAGCATGATCTCTGTGTGTCTCAAATTCTAGATTGTCCAGTGATTTTTCAAATAAGAGCCAGTTTTGGCTCATTTGGTGATGCTAGTATATTTGCCCTCGCCCTCTCCCCAGCTTTTCCCTTAACATTATAAAGGTATGGCCACTTACTGTATCTTTTCTACTTTACGGTAATGTGTGGCTCATTACCAGCTTGGGGATTCAGTCAGTGGGCTCAGCCATTCCTCAGGTGCAGCTGTTATTTGAGCAAAGATGGGGGCTAATGAAGGCTGTGCAGCGCTGTGTGTCATCGCTGGATTGCTGGCATCTGAGTCCGTTTCATCTGAGCTCCCCATTTCATGGCTGCACGTAGATGCTGATAAGGCTGTGAGAGAGGACTGTTTCTTGCAGGACTTTGTTTTTAAGAAGTCTGTTGATGGACAAGTGTTTTTCTCGTTAGTGCTTGTTAGGTGCTTCTAACCATGAAAGAGACAACTATTTTAGCCTGTTCTTCATGATGACTTTCTCTTCCAAGCAGGACAGCAATACCTGTCAGACCCATTCACAGGTTACACTTGCAGCTTGTCTCTGGGCATGACAGAGATCATATGCTCACTATGTTGAAGATCCTATAAACTTTCTGTGAAGCAGACAAATACTACACAGCAGTCTTCTAATTTTTGTTTCTTTTGACAGCTGTATATCAAATCAATGCGAATGAGACTCATCTACTCAAACACTTCTGTCTGTCGCTGACCTAATCACCTTCCCTGATAAATCAGGGAAGAAAACTGTGCACTTCTAGAGTGCAATTTGTTGTATACCAAAGATGATACCTCAAACATACGAGAGGTAATGACACCTGAAAGTTTCAAAAACAGTGACCTGTTCAAGCTGGGGGACAGGCTGTTCAGGCTTAGGGGACAACAGATGACTATTTACATATTTATTTATTATTATGAAGAGGGATCTTGGTAATCAATGTTCCCTTTTTTTGAAGTACTTTACGGGAATTTTGTCATCATTTGTCTTTTTTTTTTTTTTTCTTTTTTCTTTTTGGGAGAGGAGAGACAGGATTCCCTTCTTTCCAATTCAAGTTTGACTTCCATCCATATCTTTTAAAAGGCAACTCTACTCAGGGATCCCTTAGAATGAATGAGCTGAAACAGAGATATATGTTACTTAAACAATACAATGGGCTTAATACAAGACTAACTGGATGCTTTCTTTGAGCAGTACAGGAGGTCAGATCAGATGATTCAGTAGTCCCTTCTAGCCTCAAAATCTATTAAAAAACCTGAACAAGTTCAATAAAAATGTAATAGCATTTTACAGAAATTACTCTAAACCCCCTAAGAATTAAACAATAGTCATTAATAGCCTTTTTATGATGTTTTCACTATATATTTCTAGAGCAACAAATCCTGCAAAGAGGGTTATATTTCTCTTTAAATTGATGATGTGATGGGAAAAAAAGTCCTCACTTGAACAATCAGCCCTGGTATAACAAGAAAGATTATTTCCTAGTGCAGATGCCTCATACGCATTTGTAAGTAGAAAGAGCAGTAATTTAGAAATGAGAGGGGGATCTCATTGAAACATGGATTTTCAAAGCACCACTATATGTATCATTTAGAAAACCCTTGGCTCTGACCGCTGTGTGCAAATGCATAAGCCAGTGTGTGTGGGCAGTGAGTCATTCAATTTTCCTGCTATATAATAATAAAAAAACAAATGGTGTCGAAGCTAGCGTTTAGGTCTAGAGAAGGAAGCTGTGATAATGCCATGAATCCTTGCACTCAGGGATCAGCAGTGATGGCATACAAAGCAGACACAATGACAGGCAGACTCTTACTTAACGGATGTTGATCTGAATCACAGACATATTTATCCAATCTTATTTCTATCTCTCAGCTTCTGTACCTCAACTAATACCTTTAAGAAAATGAGTGGTTCTTTAAAACATGGTAACTTAAGCCTACAGGAATTAAACACATTTGGAAACAAGTTAATTCATCCTGGTTTATATCACAGATTTCTGGCCTTTCTTCCTTCCTCCTATTCCCCTCAGTTCTATCTGTTTTACATTTTAATGTAATATATTGTACTGTAGAGACAGTAGTTTCAATTCATGCTAGTGAAAAAGAGTAGAAACCAAGAAGTGCTGCAATAGCATGTGCCTTCTGGGGATACCCATAGCCAAATGTGTCTGGAGAACTTCCCTTCATAGGATACAGCTTCTGCATCATCCCTAGTAAGAGACATGATTAAATGTCCCTTAAAGTAGTTAAGTAACTACTGTGCATACACAAACGTATTTGGCCTGGAAGAAGAATACTTTTTATTGCTTTTATTAGCATTATTGCATGAGGACTGGACTAAGAATTGTTTTTACAAATTTTATTTATGATGAGACGTGGCTATTTAAAGAAGATGAAGTGTGGAAAGAAGATGATTTCAATAATTTTTAATAATCAGACAATCAAATTCAGGTTTACAGTCTGGTTGGAAATAGTGTGACGGTCCATATTAAGAGAATTGAGAATGTTGACTGTCAGAAAGGGAATGTTAAATAGACAGGGAAAGAGTCAAGCCTCTAATTCCATTACAATATTCACAGAGAGAAAATAGCGAATTCAATGGCACATAAAACAATGACATGTTGACTCTAGAGAAGCTTGTCGAGGCCATTTGCATGACTAGAATATTAGTTTTGGTGGCAGAAATTCCAAGTGTAAAATTGGCTCAAGAAAGGGTTTCTGAACTGCTCAAGACTCAGAAAAAGTTTGGGTCTGAAGTGCTTTAAGAGTAAAGCATTATTTATAGGTGCATATTACATGATGAACTATGGAAACTCTAAATACTGGTAAAATGTAAGTATTTTTAGTAATGTGCTGGTGGTGATGCTTAGTTATGCAAAGAGAAATGTGGAAATGCTGATACGATATTCAGGCATAATTTTTTCCTCTCTGTAGAAGGGACCATCAGAAGTGTGGGCATGCCATAGCAATGTCCACAGTTTCCTCCCAGCTCTGCTGGGTTCAGAATACTGTAACTATTCCCATGAGACTTTGTTCCAAAATGGAGCACAAATTATGGGAGGGCTGAAAACTGTTTATTGTTGCTGAAACAGTAAGCTACAAATTAATAAAGAAAGCAGCAGCAACAAAATGCTGCCGGTCACAATTTGTGATATAAAATTAAAGTAGACAGCCCAAAGGAGCTAGTGACAATAAGTAAATAACATTTACAAATATGCTGGAGGAAAAAAAAAAAAGCAAAAGCAAGAGAAGCAGTCAGTCTCTTGATAGATGACAAGGGTATTAAAAAACAGAAGGATGAGGTTTTGCACAACTCTCTTATCTTTCTGTCCTTGTTCTCACTCATGCATCCTAAGCTGGAAATGGGATCCTCTCATGTCTAATGGGAAGGGATGTATAGTATAAAGGAAATAACAAGAGCAGACATATTCCAGTGCCTTTACTGCAGCTTGTGTGAGCTTATCACCATGCAGGGAACATTAAATCTCCAACCCTGTAACAAAGCTCAGCCCAAAAGTCTGGCAAGGCTCCCAACACTAAGGGCAAATCCTGCCTTTCCTGCATGGTCTTCAGATCTGGCCCCTCCATCTTCCCACAGCACCTCTGTCCTGCCATAAATGAACCCCTCACAGCTCTGTGTGGTGCTCCAGGGCTGGACAGGTCAGGATGCAGCAGCTCTCCGCCTTCATTCTGCCTCTACGCCGGTTCCTCAGCTGAGGGTTTATCTGCTGTGTGAGCAGACACGAAAGCATTCAGTTGTTAAGAAGTCACTGGCAGAACATGCAATTACATGGTTGCAGGTTGTGGGGCTCTATTTAGTAATCAAATCTTTGCTTTTCTACAAGTGTAACAGGGAAGAATATAAGTAAACTTGAATTTTTGCCTTCCCTGGAGGTTTAATGGCTCAGATAGGGAGCAGCACTCTCCACATCTAACATTAGGCATTAGCCTGATCTACGTAGAAAGGAAACCAAAAAGATTTATGGAAGGAAGGTAATGAGAGCTTGACAAAAAAGGAAATTGCCCCATAGAGGATGTCTGTGTTCCTCAGACTGCCTTCATCAGGCCTGGAGCAGCGCTTGCCCCTGGGGGTGTTCAAAAGGGTCATGCAAACGCACAGGGCTGCTGAAATGGGCAAATGGCACCAGAAGTGCGACTGAGATCTCCCTGGGTCTATCAGCTGCTCCTTGCCTGAGAAGAGTGGGTTATAAGGGCAATTTTAGGGCAACTCCAGATGAAGAAGGTGTTTGAGGTGGCTGTGTGCTGAACGCTGGCTTGGTGTCGAGCAAGAGCCCGGGGAGGCCATCAAACTGCAAGGCGTCAGCCAGCAGCCGGGCTCGGTGGGCCGGGTCAGGTCCTGCACCCTGGCCTGGCTCCCCTCGCGCTGCCGGGAGACAGCAGCTCGGAGTGCCCAGGTGAAGCCCCAGGAGCCGCTGTAAGGGAAGATGCACGGAGCTGCCCGCAGCCAGCATGGATGGCAACTTCAACGAGGAGGGTTAGCTGAGTTGTTTGGAGTTACTTGGGCCCCTAATTTCCAAAGCTCAGGCCAATTAATTGCTTTGGGCCACATTGAGATTGCCCGCGTTGTGGTCTGGGATAGCCTTAGGAACCTACTCAGGGAGTGAAATGTGGGAGAACAGCAAGTGACTGCAGCTGCTGGCTGCTCACGCCTGTGTGGACTGATGCACCATGGGCTCACTCACCTTCACTTACTGCAAAGCTTGGAATAATTAGCAAGTAAAACCTGTGAAACCCTGCAGTAGATTAACTGATGCAAAGTGCTTTTCCACCTCTGACAGTGATTGTGAGCTATTGCTAGTTCTTCATTTAAAAAAATACATTAATGTTTTCCATGAACATGCTACACATACAAATGCATGTATGAAAGCTCTGATTTGAAAATGCATTCATGTTCTTTGACGATGTGTTCAGAACATCTGTCACATAAGCATTGCTTCTGTCTATTTATAGAAAAAAAAGGAATGTAGATAAAGGACTGTAGTGAAATGCAGTGAAGAATTTCATAAAGTGAAATTCCCATAGCAGTGTTGCTGAGCAGTACTGAAAACATGTACTTAACATAAAAACCATTCCCCCCCCCAAAAAACCAACAAAAAACAACCTCAAAACGTGTCATATGTATTACACAATACAGAATATAGTGAAGTTAATCTCTCTCTTGGAATCTTAATTTTTGGGTCTCTTGATTTCTGTTTAACATTTTCAGACTTTTTGTTGTGACAACAATCTTTTCCATTAATTTGCCATCTAGTTCCAAATACAAAGCACTGATTTTGTTTTATTTGTTTACATTTTATTTACAGCATTCCTGCTTTGCCAGAGGTATGTTAAATGTTAAATTATTAACAGGTTATGTCCATGTTCACAGAAAGCTAAATTGAATCCAGTACAATGTGGGCTTATTAAAAGACTAGCTAACAGATTCACTTTGCCCACAAAACCATGCGCTGTGGTCTGAAGTATTCCTTTTCCAATTAAAGCTATTTATTTATTTTGATTTCTAGCAGTTGCAGTGCGTTCTTGTCAGTGGTATTTTTTTCCACAGAAATGCTCTGTACTTTTGCAGGGGTAAAACTGCATGTTTAATTGGTTATTTTAACACCTTTACTGCAATATCTCCATGCTTTAATAGGGCTATAATTTTTAAATGTAGGTCCATTATTTTCTGTGGCCTGAACATTGGCAGACTTCTCGAGTGTCCTGCTTCTCATTGGTATCTCTGATTTCACATTAAAATCCCTCTTTGTCCCTCCTTAGTCCCTGCTGATGACCCTTATTAACCAGAAGGATTTCTAAAGCCGAAAAGCTTATCAGGTTAGAGAGGTGTGTGTTACAAAAATGTGGTTTTGTCAGAACTTAAAGTAACTGTTGGCATAAAGAAAGAAAAGCCTATTGTGTTGCACTGGGCTGCATAAAAATAAGGATAAGTATGCCATAAGTTAGCTGATTTTTTTCTTAGCGTTTTTTTTCTGCTATGGTAAACATTAGGTAGAAGCATTTTCATTTTACTCCACTAAAGGGCATCTCCTCTGTCTTGCTTACTGAGCTCCTGGTTAACCCTTCAAGTCAGCAGGTCAAGTCTTGTGGGTGGTGACAAGCAGGTCATCTGCCTACTTTCCAGATGCGTTTGGAGGAAACTTTGAACTCTTGCCCCTGTTCCTGATCTGGTGGAAGAGGATGTGGTAAGTTCAGCGAGGAATGGCTGTATGAATGGCTGTAAAATACCTTGCTGTGCTTATGGCCAAATCTTGAGGTGGTGTCAGCTGATGTAATGCCATGGGTTGACGAGGGGAGCTGTGTTCATTGACACTAGTTGAGACCTGGCTTTTTGAGTTGGGCCTCTTTAGATAACAGACTTTCATTGATTTAATCAGAGGAACTTGTGTAGCTTTGCACAGCTTTCTAGGGGTAAGTTAGCAAACTGGGGATGATTATGGTAAGAAAAATCATGTATTGTACCCTAAAATGCACTGTGACTGAAAAATGCTGGGGTTCATGATATGCTAGCCACTGAAGTGGGAACTCACTAGGAAGTGCTAAGGACAGATGACAAACATCACTTTTAGGTGTTTACAATGAATATTGAGTATGAACAGGAAACCAGTATTCCACATTCCTCAGTGGTGAGGAGGTATTTACTAGAATAATAATATATCAGGAGATAATACCTTCAAGAAGAACACTGAAAAACAGGGAAATGTTACTATCACCATCATAAATCTTTCAAAAAGATTTACTAGAGATAGTTTCAATATAAGTATATATTATATATATAACATAAATATACCATAAATTTAGAGGTGTAAGAAGCTTGATTTATTTTAGATTCTCCAAGAGGAGATTAGGAAGTGAACTGATTATGAATTACGCTTACATAAGGAAGGTACTTATGGAGACAGGTCTTTAATGTAGTGGAAAAGCCATAATGGGATTGAATAGTCAGAAAATAAACTGGACAAATAAGAAGTGTATTTTTATTATTGAGGGTGATTAACCCACAAAACAATTTACCTTGGAATATGATGGCTTTTCAATTACCTGATGTCTTCAAATCCATGGTGGATACTTTTCTCAGAGATGGGCTCAAGCTCACTGAGATGTTATAGACTTGATGCAGGAGTCACTTGTTTAAGGTCTATGGGGAAAGTAAAGGTCAGGCTAAATGATCATATATCATATCATAGCATATCATACCTTGTAGTTTTTGAATCAATTATGTCATCTTGTCCAGCTGTATGTTTTGATTCCTGTTTTTAGCTGACCTGTGGTTGGGTATAGACGCTTCATGCACAATAGTCTGTAACATCAACTGTAAAGCAAATGTACTTTGAAACCCTTCTTGGTGACCTGACCAAGTGGTCAGCTGGCACATGATAGCTGGGTTCAGGCTCTGCTGTCTCAACCTACATAGAGATGCAAATAAGACATTTTAGCTCAACCTTGACCCCTGTGAGAGTAGTTCAACGTGAGCAGAATATACAAGAGAATTTGTTTTTCTTCTCTATTTAATACTGTATTCATTTTAAAGTATGTCACTTTCAAACAATATTATAAGGGAGGAGTGGAAATAGAAAAGACCAATCTTAGGGAATGTTTTCTTCAGATCCGCTTAAATCAAGAACATAAGTGGAGAGGATTAAGCAATCTGAACAAATAGAAGGCTGATGTTCTGTAACTTCAGACGTGAATAAAAGCAAAATGAAAATATCTCCTTTGCAAAAGTATGTCATTACATTGCTTACACTATTGAAAACTCTTTTTATTCAAAAGCCTTTGTTATAAAACCTTCATGAGAGTGAAGAGATGGCTGAAAGACAGTCCTCATAAGCCATAATTGGAGAAACATAAATGTAACAATTATTATTCTGCTCCTGGAGTCTGCACAGTTTCTTTCTCTCATCAAGGATTAAAATCATGAAAAAATTACAATCATGTTGTCAGAGCATGGTTCATACTTTAATTCAAAGTTTGTGGGCTAATCCTGGCAGTGGTATAACTCTAGTGAAGTTTATTGAAGTTGCTCCACAGAGGGATTAGATGCTGTTTGTCTCCTGATGCCTCTACTTTCCACTGTGATAAGATACCTTTATGTAATCAGTCAGGTTTTTCAACCATGGGTGAAATATTGACTATAACATTGTTTTTATCACTGCAGGCTGCAACTTAATTTTTATTTTGTTTCAGTAATATCTTTGTCATTTGACAACAAGCTGTGATGGGTATGATAAGTTTCTATTTAGGCTGCAAATGTGGGATGAATGTATACTCCCAGAATAATTAGAAGCTGAACTCTAGTAATTATGATTAATACTGTTTGGAAATAAGTTTTGTTAATTTTAAGCTTAATGAAATTCCAATAGTCAATTTTACACTAAAAATTATGTCTGTAAGTTCTTGAAGCAACCCCCATCTGTGATGAATGCATTCACATTGGAGTGCTCTTTTCTGTGAAGAAATCTTCGCTTCATTTTGCTGTGGACTGCAATTTATTGCATGAAAATGTTAGTACAGAACTTTGCACCCCTCCTTTCCAAATGGCTAATACATGATTTTTGACTTGCAAGTAACCCATTGCTTAAAATAGAAAGGAAAATAATGAAAAATTGGGAGTGTTTCTAATTCTAAAGGCTTTGTAATATTTCCACTGAAGAGAAGCAATATATTGTCACACTCTGGGTACAGTAATATCTCCTGTGTCATCACGTTACAGAGGGATTATATGTATTTAGATATCCTTTATGGAATTTAAGAAGAAATGCAAGGTGTATGTCATACTGATCTTAACCCTAAGATGTAGAGGCACCTAGAGAAGCCAGACCTATGGCTGTGTACATTTATATAAGCCTTCTGATATTTGGTCAGCTATTGAAAAGCTGAGTTTCCTGGAAAACGTTAATCAACCGAAATGTTACAGTAGCAGCACAGAGTGTTTGTAAACCCTCTGAGGACTGCCTGCAGGAAGGAAAATGGCCTTTCTGGTGCTAGCATGCAAGTATTTGCCTAGCTCTGGCATCAGGTGCACAGTAACCTCTTAGGCTGGAAAAGAGAGGGAAGGAATGTTACAGCCATCATGATGGCCATTTATGTGTTACCTTCTTCTATAGGCCAAGCTGTAGGATGTCATAGCTGTTTTTCTTGGAGCAGCTGTAGAGCACGTCAGCCAAGCAGGAAAGGGAGCATTACATAACCACAGAGGGATGGCAGCGGATGGTTCCTCCACCTTTTGTGGAGAAATAGGATTTTTCCAAAGATCTTGGGAATGCAGTCATTAGGGGGTGGAGAGTGAGGTTTCCAGTTGTTTCAGACCATGTATTTCTTTGTCTATATAAGCATCCTTTAGTTGTAACCTAAGGCAGGACCCAGTTTCATATTTGCAACACTTTTCTTTCAGGAGTTAAAGTAGTTATTCAGTGTTTGGGTGTATAAAGCTCACCTTTGTGAATGGCCAAACTCCCATGGGTGTCCGTAAGATCAGGTTATTGCCTCTTATTCTTCAGGTTTGCTGAGTTGAATGTGGCTTTTGTTTACCTGTGAGGCAGCTTCCAGGCTCTGATGGCTACTCGAATGGCTATTGAGCCTCCCCTTACCCAGGAGCACTGCTTAGCCTTCCTGCCTCTATGTCCCCTTTGTCTCAAGCTCTTGACAATGCTGTCAGTGCAGCTGTTGTGCTGACAGTCGTCTATATTTCTCTTTGGAAAGAAGGGAAGGGCTTGGAATTTAAGTCATCAAAAATGTGGTTTTGACAATATGAAAACCTTCATCTGATAAACTGTAGAACAAAAATAAATTCAGTGTAATGAATGAATGAGTGAAGATTTATGTCACCAAGCATTCTTTAAAAGCTGTTGCAAGGATGAGCAATATTTGTTTTATTTGTTCTCATGTTTCTTTGTTTCTAAAACTGCAATGCCAAGAAGGCCTGTTAAGATCATCTAATATGGACCCCTTCTGCATAAATAGAATTTCACCTGGTAATTTCTACATCAAGCCTCGTAATTTCTTTCTCTGAAGATGTATTCAGCTTTGTGCTTCTCAATGGTTATTGATTTAAGCATCCTCTATCCTGCTCTTAAAAATGCTTTGGTTAGGAGAGGTAAAACTACACTTTGTTTCTTGTTGCACAAAAAAAGCTTCTTTAGTCAGCTTGACATTTCTTTCTTTTCTCTATAACAAGAAAATTCTGTGTACCACCTCAGAGCATTTCAGGGAATATTCTTGATTATCAGTGGAAAAACCCTGTTGATTCCAGGTAAAAATTAGGGGGAAAAAAAAGAAAGAAAAAAGAGAAAAGAAAATGTGAATACCTGTTATAGGATTAGCAGATTCAGCAGCTTCACTCACTTCTCTGTTTACAGACCGAAGGACAGGTTGATAGCAATCGCTTATTTCTTCCAAAATAATTGTACTATGTCAGCTTTGCTTACCCTCCCAAAACAGTTTGAAGAGCTGACTCCCTGAAATATTTATTCTTCAGTCAAAAAGACAAGCAAAATAGTGATGGTGGCATGGCAGGAATTTTCAGAAAAGCATTTGAATAAAGATGGGTGGGAAGCGAGCATACAAGACCTCCTGGTGAAGGTAGGGAAAAGAGGGGGGATGTGTACCAGGAGCTTGGCCTAAGGAGCCACAAAGAATGTGATGCTCCAGCTAGACTGACTTATTAAAAGGTTTTAAATCCTACAGTCACACCAATCCTGTGAGGCACTGTATACACCTGGAAAGTATTAAATACTTTGCATGCACCGATAGTGGCAGGAGCGGAAATCAGGAAACATTGTACCTAACAAAGGCTCAGGACTGGTAGGACCAAGCTAATATGCTTTAGCAGTCTAAATATTTCAGGTCTGAGTTTTGCATTGAGGATTATTTGTGCTCCTGGTTCTCTTTCACTTGGAGACTGGGGTCCTTCTAGTGAGAAGGTGGATGAAATGGGAAGGACCACAGCTCTAGCTAAACAGTCTGAAAGAGAATATAAGGAATTGAAAAGAAATGGAACATGTACCTTTTGAATACTAGAGGCTTTTATAGTAGCATATATTTTCATACAGTTCTTTACATTTCAACTCTCAAGTCAAGTAAAGTTCCAAATTAACCCTCTCTAGAGTTAGGGCAAGAGGAAATGTGAAAACAAAGGAACTGCAAAGTAAACGGTGTGTGTGGACAGCTGTACTACTTATGTTGACCTTTGCTTTTACTTACGCAGTTGCAAAAACAGAAAGAGGAAAGAACATAAGGGATAGCAGTTGGTGTAAGGCATACTGTCTTCCATTCTTCACTGCATATTTCATATCTCCCAGGAAGGATGCAGCAGGCTTGATGGGACCTGATAAGCTGGAGTACTGCACAGCAGAGAAGCCTATGATAAATCTCAGCACTGCATTTGTGATTCAATGCTAGTATATGTGCTATCATATTATCAAGCGAGTGCTGTTCTGCAGATTTGTACTTGACAAACTACATGAAAGTAAATGGTTACTGGTAAATACATCTTAAATTTCAATAAATAAATTTCCAAATATTTGTTACACTTAGAGTGTGATACAATCTATGTAAAGGACAAATGGCGGTTCTGTAGTGAATATGAGATTTTATTTCTCTGGAAAGACCCACTTAAGTCATGAACTCCAAACTCCCAGTGCAAATGGTTTATGAATGGCAGCAAAGTTCTAGGAATGAGTTCATTTGTTTTCATTCTGGGGCCATCTGTTGTTATTTCTAATATATACTTCTTAGCTTTCACCTTTGATCTTTGCAGTTTCCAGGTTTTTAAACTTTTATAGTTCATGATTATATGTTTTAGTGATGTCAGTGAAAGTATATTATCACTTTCAGTGAATTAGGGGGAGCTTATTATTAGTTTACTACCCTAAGAATTGCAAATAAATAAACCAGTAAGTACATATTATGGAGAGATGGTTCTCTCTCCATAGTTACAGGTTGTGACTAGCTCTGTGTTTCAAAGTTGATTATAATGTTCTCCCTCACTCGAAAGTTTGCTAAAACCAAAGCAAGATGCCTAGTAAATCAGGCATGAAATGTTTTGTTGGAGGTCAGCTCACTGGGAAAGCTTTGAGGATACTCAAAACAAGGCTGTTGTCCAGCAGTATTATTTCATCTCTTCATATACTTACCCAGTTTTCTTTTTTTGAACTGAACCCTCAGAATGTTTTGATTGAGTAGTGACAAATTTATGCACATAAACTGAAGCTGAATGAGTCACTCTTGCAGTAGTGAATAGGGCACAAACAATTGGTGAGGTAGCAGTTAGCACTCAATCTTTTCTTTTCCCTATTTGTCACTCGCACTTCATTATAAACTAGTCATATTCCTGAAATGAAAAACATACTTTCCAGAAAGGGGCAAAGCAAAAGAAAGAAGTATTTATCTGTCTATCGCTTTTTCATTTTTCTTTCTTAGTCCCAGTCATCAGTAGAGCATATCCCGACACTCCTTTATCATTAGTTTATATTCTCATTCACATCATTGTGCAAACCAAATGCTCCAAATGCTTCTTTTTGCCAAAGGCACTCTGTTTTAACTGAACCCAACCCAAATCACACCTACCCAGAAAACCTGCAGCCCCGATTAACCTGTGCTGAAAACACTGCCTTTTCTTGTCTAACCACTGCCTGGGTCAAAACGGTTTTTAATTCACTGCATGATGCATCTTCTTCCTTAGATCACTTCTCCCCAAATCCCACTGAAAGGAGGCAGGGAGCCAGTCTGGAAATCAGAGACATGCGATAGGTAGGCTTCTGGACGGCTCTACACCGCTGCAGCTCAGGTGTCTATGTCTGTATTAGCTGTGTAGCTTAGCTTTTTAGTCAATGGGAAGAAGCAGGCACATAGAAGGTAATATTCATTTCATCTTAAAACATGAAAAAATAAACCAGATGACTCATGTCTGAAGGGGGCTGCAACCTGAAAGGAGGCTGGGGTGACTGGCTTGTATGCACACAGCCGCTGTAGGAGTGACAACTCCCATGGTTGCTGGTGTATAAACACAAAGCTCCGTGACTCAGACCGTCCCTCATCCAGAACAAGGCAGAAAGCATCGTTTTACCATTATAATTTGGTGTGCCTCATCTTTGACCACTGAGCAGTTCTGGTCTTATGTTTCAAGAAGGATATAAGGGACCTAGAGGAGACACAGAGAAGGGTGAGTAGCATAATTAATAGGATGGGGCGGCTGCCTGATGAGGAGGCATTGACAGATGTGGGATACTTCAGCTGGAGAAGAGAAGGGTGAGGAGGGATATGGCTGAAGTTTCCAAAGTCACCAGGTTGCTAGAGAAGGTATTGGCAGAACTGCTGTTCACCAAATCGTGTGTTATTGGAACTAGACCACAGCATTAGAGGCAGGAATGTACCTTCCAACATACCTAAAGCAGCAGCTGTGCATACTGTGTGGTACGAGAAGAAGAGACTATAGAAAGCAACCTAACTTCTGTGCTCCCCCTTAGCAGTGTCTGTTATTGTGCAAGTCACAAGTATGATATTGAGCTAGATGGATCACTGGTGAGACCAAGAGGGGAATGTCTAACATATCCCTCCACTGACTGTGTAAGAAACGAAGAGTAGCTGTGCTCCTAATTTAATTTGTTGACTATGCAGGTAATATTGTCTGGCAGTTCAAGGCTGGGTGCTCTGGAAGCAGCTGTTTCTGCTGTTGGTCTGACTTTCTGGAACCGCAAGGGTCCACCAAGGGCTATGTCTTTTCTAGCGAGGTTTTGTTTGTTAGCCCAAATGACCTGGGAGAGAGCAAGTTCTTTCTCCTCTAATGAAATCAATGAGAATTATGGGCACTGAATGTATTCCAGCAGGTGCTCGGCATCCCACAAGGTCAGGCACTTGGTTAATAGACTGAAGCTGTATAAAATGGTGTATGCTATTAGCAGCCAGGGGAAAAATCAAAAGGTAGAAAAGGACATTGGGCAGAGCTGTCAATTACATATTGGAACAAGAAAAGAGAGAAACTGTCTGTAGTGCTTAGTGGAAGGATTGAGACCAAAAAAAAAAAAAAAAAAAGCTATTGTTTATTTTTTAACAAAGTTATTTTGCCTGTCAGAATACTAAGTATTTTTAGTAATGAAAAAAATAATCTGCAGCTTTGAATGTACTAAAGAATCATCAGTGCACAGTCAAATTGCTCAGTGATACTGAATCCTAACTTGCCTCCAAGTCTGAACATACTCATGCTCAGGTTAGCCTTACATGTTTAGGTAAAGTTGACTTTATTGTGAATGTTTACCTGTACATAATAAGCAAGTCCTAAATGTCTGGTCAATTCAGGTCAAAGCAGCAGTCTAAACTTTTGAAATGACTAAAGCAACTTCATGGAGCTTGTAACCTCCATTTGACCATTCACCACACCAGTGATATTTGCTGAACTTAATTTATAGCATCTATACAAGCCTGTGTCTCACAGTATTGTGATTAAATTCAAAGAGGCTTGTCATACTTTTAACTTTGCAGCTGGGTGTAGCATTCAATAAATAATACCAATCTCATACCACAAATTGACTTTAATGCAAACAGATAAAAAAATCAAGTCTGTTCAGGAGAGGCTATTAGCCCCGTAATGGAAACAATAACTGAGTTAGAATTGCTCAGCTAATCAGCACATGTTTTATTATCCCATTACTTTTTCCTCCAAGTTCAAAGAGACCAAATCAGAGGTTAAGTTACCAAGTTTGGTTTAATTTTTCCTGAACAAAAGCTTCATCTCTGAAGGATTGCAAAGAACCATCCTGTGCCTTTCAGTCTGGGCAAGGCTGCACATCCTCTGTAGTTAACAGGAGCTCAACGCAGTCAGCAGCTCACTGAGGTGCTCAGCATCTAACCGCAGTGGAATGCTTCTGGCAATATTGTTCTTTCAGAATCAATTACATGAGAAATTCTGGTAATTAGTAACACAAACCCTGCGATAGTGTCATGATTGGTTTGGCGAGATATTAACATCAGTATACTTGTAGTCCCGTCATTGAAAGTGGCAGTGAAATGCTTCCAGCTCTTCATAAGGACTCTAGTGTAGGCTCTGGGTTGGTCAACTTTGCTCCTGAGGGGGAATGTTTTCCACCCATCTTGAGCCGACTGGGCCGAGAAGGATGTCCATGAGTTATCCTTCATTTTAACTCTTCACAGTACATCCTTGCATTGTGCCATGGTAATGTAGCTTTATAGTTTCTCAAGATCATGCAGGTATTCCTTTCTCAAATGTGATTACTGAGCCTGTGAACACTTCAGGGCATGCAATATCCATTGCCTTAGCACAATGGTTTTCTCACCTGTGCTGAGGCTGCTGGGTGCTTTTGCAATAGGAAAAAGATGATATTTTTCCAGTTTTCTAATCATCTGATATTGCATTCTGGTATCAAAACTCCCCTGAAGTAATTGTTCATCCTTCTGATCCCTAATTGCATTTATCAACTCAGTATGAAACCTATTGCTACCTGGAGCTTTGTCTTCCTTTATCCAAATATTTCTTCACAACTATTTTCATAATCTGCAAAAGCACCTACAAAATGTACCCTCACAGGAGGGACTGTTAGTATTCTTAACAAGTATAGAGAAAAAAATCATGGAGTTTTTGTGTTACATTCAAAATTACTATGAATATGAAGGAATATTTTTTCAGCATACTAAATCCCATGCAGCACTATAGGTTGTGAGATAAAACATGTTTGTATGTTATTAAGTTCACGCTGTTTTGAACTACAGAATCGCTTTGGTAATATTTTTCTTGGAAAATCAATTATATATGAAATTGTGTAGCAATTTAGTAACATAAAGCCAGGTAATAATATAATTAAAAAGAAAATGTTTACTTGCTGCACAAGGTATTTTGTATGCATCTTAATTATGTACCTTTGCTTGCTACCCTATGTTTATAACCTTTGAGTTGATTTAGCATTAGGCAGATATGAAAATAATTAAAGCTGAAACCATAGTCAGACTTTAGTTGTAATTTCAAAAATGATTGGTATCTAGATCTTCGCTGCCAGTGGCACTGTGAATTAGGAAGCTAGGTAGAAAAATATTCCTCAGCATGTAAATCTAATGTGATAGCATGAGGAGTCAGACCCTAAGCATCCAACTGACCATTGTTTAAGTGCTTTGTGCCAAACTGTTCTATTTTTAACTGTGAAAAAGTGGTGTAAGTAGTTTGACTCTAGCAGAGTCAGAGTCAAATTCTTCATATTATGTCTCTGCTGTAAGTCAGCTCTGAATTTGGTCCTTTGTTTTATTGTTCATTCTAATGAAAAGCACTTTGGGAAATACTCTTCCCAGATATCTTACTACTGTAGACGTGTATGAGAGATTTCATTTTTCTGCTTTTATCAGAAGTAATTTCTTTGGTTTATATAACAGAAAGATCCTCTTTAAATATCTCTTCTCTTGGACTAGCTGTTTTATTAGGAGCTGAAGATGATGAAATCACCACAGTCATTCTTAGCATCACTGAAATAAACGAAACAAGACTTAGCCAACCAGCCAAGTGAGGATCTCAGGCTGATATATCAATATTCATCAAAATATTTACAGACTTTTGGAGTCTTTAATTAGCTATTGCATGTTGAAGATTCAGTTCAGTGAAGACAAACAGACTGTATTCCCTTCAAAAGCTGGGTGAGGTTTACAGCAGTCCTAGTTTAAGGATTTGTTCTGTGTTGCAAAACAAATCAAGCACATTGTGATTATAGCTCCCCATTAATCACTTTCCTCATTGTTTCCTTACCAGTTCTAACAGGCTTTTTTTGTCTAGGACTTTTAAAGTCTAAAATCCCTCAAGTGGATGTGTCTCTGGTACATGGAGAGCTTGGGCACTTTCTGCTTTCTTCAAGAGGACTGCTTCACTCATTTTGCCTGATTTTAGGTGGGGATGTCCCCCACTGAGTAGGTGTCTAGTTTCCTGCTGTGCCCACTGCAGATCTAGCTCTTACCATCAATGGAGTTTATTTATCTGACCAAACAAATTACTTCCTGGGCTCCACTGATAAATTCAGATGCTCACATTTATTCTGTAGAGGCTAAATATGAGGTGAACGCCACTCCTGGTGCCTACACTTAATGTAGGTGGAAGTCAGATACCCAAGTTAGGTAAACTTGATCTTTACACTTCACCTTTATAAGAAGTAGCCTATTGTTCAGGAACGTGTCACAAATACCTCATGTGACAGAGATGCATCTTAGGTATCGGGGGAGTTTGCTGACGTTGTCACATGCGCTTTTACTCATTTTGAACCTTTTTTGAATTCTGTAAAGTTGATTCATTATGGTTTTCTTCCATCCCTAGGACTGCCAAGCCCTGATGCTATCTTGACATTCATGTTTTCTTTACTATATTTCTCCAGTCACATATCCTGACATGCATCTCCAAGACAAGAAATACTAAGGTTTGCTTTGTGGTCCCACCCTTTGGTAAAAGGGGGGGAAAGGAGAACAGTTTTTTTGTGACCCACAGTGTAACTCTGTTTTCTGTGCTCTGCTGTTGTCCTGGCCCTAAACGTACAGAACCAGCCCCCCTTACAGTACGAGGTTCCTGAAGCACTGCTCACAGTGCTTCCTCAAAGATAGCATTCTGCCATATTTAGTAATTTCCTTTTGCAGAGAGCTTTTACTGTACCTAGTGGAGGCCTTCCAGCAGTAACACAATCTCCCCTAGAACCTAGCTTTTCTATAATTGAATTTAACTCAAGGTCTCTGTGCTGTTAGAAGCCAACATCCATTAGGCACTATTCTATATTTATACTCAGCTGAAGTCGGTGTCAAATGCTGTATCTGGGCAACTGCCAGGGTTGGCAAGTTCTTCTTTTCTGTGGAGAGTCCCATGTAAGGTTGTCATTTATCAGAATGACAAAAAGCTTCTTTTGCAGGTAGTGTTGGCTTTCTTAGGTTCTCAAAATGACAGCTCCTCATATAGTTATGAGTAACTCAATTTGGTTTTATCCAGAACATGTTCTCTGACAGCCATCATGTTGTGTAACTAAACTGCTCTTACATCTAACAAAAAACAAACAAAAACCATCTAACCAAACAAAAAAATCAATGGAGAAGATGAACAATGTCTTTTAAAATAAGTAGAGGTTTGAATACTTTTTTTTTTCCCCTTCAGAGTACTGGGAAACATTCATCTCTTTCACTACTTAACATAAAGTCTCTAAAATGCTGGCTTAGTTTGGAGATGCCTGTGATAATAATTTAGCAGACCTCAAGTATAGTTTTATATATATATATATAACTATATATAACTTGTTATAGTTTAGCTTTTTTTCTTTTTTTTTCAGTGGGGCTAGAAGTTGTTCACATGATGTGACATTGAATGATCCAAGATCTTCCTCCGTTTCTCCATATTGGGCCTGAAAACACTACCTCTTGTCCGCTGAAAGGGAAGGGGTTTCTTGTTTGCAGGAACTTCTGCTGNGTTGTCATTTATCAGAATGACAAAAAGCTTCTTTTGCAGGTAGTGTTGGCTTTCTTAGGTTCTCAAAATGACAGCTCCTCATATAGTTATGAGTAACTCAATTTGGTTTTATCCAGAACATGTTCTCTGACAGCCATCATGTTGTGTAACTAAACTGCTCTTACATCTAACAAAAAACAAACAAAAACCATCTAACCAAACAAAAAAATCAATGGAGAAGATGAACAATGTCTTTTAAAATAAGTAGAGGTTTGAATACTTTTTTTTTTCCCCTTCAGAGTACTGGGAAACATTCATCTCTTTCACTACTTAACATAAAGTCTCTAAAATGCTGGCTTAGTTTGGAGATGCCTGTGATAATAATTTAGCAGACCTCAAGTATAGTTTTATATATATATATATAACTATATATAACTTGTTATAGTTTAGCTTTTTTTCTTTTTTTTTCAGTGGGGCTAGAAGTTGTTCACATGATGTGACATTGAATGATCCAAGATCTTCCTCCGTTTCTCCATATTGGGCCTGAAAACACTACCTCTTGTCCGCTGAAAGGGAAGGGGTTTCTTGTTTGCAGGAACTTCTGCTGTCTCTAATCTGTAAATATCTTTCTGTGTTTTAACAAAATTTTAATCTGTTTCACACTCACAGAGAAAAACTTGTGATGGCAGTAGATAGACCAGAAAAGTGGGAGGCCATGTGGTCTAAATCCCATTGTCTCTGTGCAAGGTGTTGTTTTATTGCCTGGTTCAAGGTCTTTGGGGGAACACAAAGGGCAGCCTGTTTCTGGAGCGGTGGCTGCTAGTGTGGTCCTGTCAAAAAGCTGCACTGAAGTAACCCCTTATTTATACCTACTGCCCTTTTTCAGGCTATGTTTTTCACTGGTAATATAGGCAATTGGTCCTGCTTTCTTTTATTTACATGTACTTCTAGCACTGTGGTCTGAGCGGTTGTGCTGTAGTCTAACCTGAGAAATTTATTCCAGTTTTATTCTAACTCTTGCTACCAGTCTCTTCCTAATAGGTGTTGACTTTAACTGCGGCCCAAAGTATTTTCTTTAGGCTTTCATGTTTGAAAGGACTGAGTCTCGATCTCCTGGATAATTTTTCTGTTGGAGGTATCGCAAGATAACATTCTTTGCCCACTAGTCTCAGTCTCACTTTGATTTGGTATTATTTGTCTTCACTGAGCAGAATGTATCAACCTTAATATTTACATCCAGCAGTACTATTTAACTCTGTTTTTAAGTGGATCTTATTGATTTTTTTTCCTCTTTTCTACTTGTCTACATACTTGCGTTCTTTCTTCTAAGCATCTTACTTCTTTTTGAAAGTCACATAACTGCTGGGTTATTTTCCTTTTCCCCTTTGGACCTTTTGACTCAGCACTAAGGAGCTCTTTAAGATCTGTATTTGATTTAAGAAGGAAAATATCTCTTGCAACATTTTCGGTAGGTCAGTTTCCTTCATGAAGGCCACCTATAAAACAGCCTCTCTGTTCTTACTTTCATAAGCCTTTCTAGAACAGTGGGATTGCCTAACCAACTGCATATACTTACAAAA